>CAJVRN010000040.1:10317500-10685000 GCA_911728415.1 Lagocephalus sceleratus
GGCCTCAGTGGCCGGGTGGTCCCTCCTGTCACCTTAATAAGCTTACCGACCCATAATCCCCACCACGCCGTCCCATCACATGGCTGGTCTGCTGACTGCTACCACCACCATGTGGTGCATTTGTGCTCCTAACTACATCTTTGTGTAACTGTAAGGTTTCAACAAGTGTGGGTCTTGACGAGTTAATCATCCATTTCCTACTATTATAGTTTCTGCTGTGACAGTATACACACACTCTATATATAATGCCTGTTTTTTGTAGTTTTTCCTTGATTATCTCTGCCTCCATGCATGTAGGCACAGGATATTGCCTTTGTGTTTCCCCTCATCTTTTTGATGTTGTACAGTGTTTATGTGTGTAGCTGTGTATTTAGTCTCTGTACTGATTGTTTTGTCTATTTAATGGTTATCTTTTCTGGTCGTGTCCTTGCCTTTCTCTATGCCCTCTACGTTCTGCATGTGTGAGAGGCATATGTTTGTGGTGTGTACGCCTTTGCATGTGTGACTTTGTATTTGTGCGTTGCGAGAGCTGATGTCTTGTCCCACTAGTCCAGGTCATGACCTCTGCTTTCATCTCCTTAGTCTGAGGCTCCTGCAGCCCCACTGTGCTCAGCTCCCAGCCAGCAACACAGCAGATGTCACCAGACATGTCAGTGAATACATCCGTGCACACACAGTCTCCACGCACAATCTCACACACCTTATCTCGCACCTATTGACACATAAAGATACATTTCCGGCCCATACACACCCACACCGTCGCTAAGCCATCCAAAACAGGTTTTTGTTTTGCCTCATACAGTGTATGTTTGACCCAAAAATATACATCGAAACACAAGTGTCTCCGGGGAAACATCCGCATTCCCACCTGTGTTGCCTTCAAATGAAGTCTAGTATGATTCTTTTTTTTTTTTTTTTAATGTCAGGGTTTGGGCTGGGGTCACGGAGGTCAGGATTAGTTTGACTGCAGAGTTTGAACCTCGCAACTTCCTAAGAAATCCAACTTAAGTTTTGGTTGCCACACCCTCCATTATCTGTCATCTGGGAAGTCATCCTTTCACTTCATGGATTCGTATCCTTTCAGCCACCCTCTTCCTCCTATCTTCACCCCCGTCTCCCTTTATTTCTGATATCACGCCTTGTATGGTAATGATGGTTAGCCGGGACATTTCTGATGCCAACAATTGCGCCGATTGTTCAACAACAGCCGAACAGTTATCTCCATCTCTGTTATTTATTTTTCCTGGGACTTAAGATGGCTGCCAGTGATGGAGACAGGTCTGTGTGGCCTCCAAAAACACGAAAATCCCCCTGTTTATCCACAAGCTTGACCTGCTAGGCCCACGTAGGCGGATCATTCACCTGATAGATTTGAGTGATGTGTGTGTATGTGGGGGGGGGGGTGTTGAAAGGAGCATAGACATATCTAACATAGACAAATGAAATATAATTCAAAAATTGGATTTAAAGTCTGTGTCGTGTAATTCTTGTGACATTATCTTCATATCTACGCACAAACCAACAGAGATGCACACACACACACACTAGGCAGCAAACCAAGTCGGCTGTTCTGCTAAGTGGCAATGAATAGTGTCTTGTGATGTGCACTGATGCCAGCGCTAAGCCAGCTACTGACAGTTAGACTGATCCCCAAACATGTCTCTGTTTGGGATATAAATTTCTACATGGTGTAATGTACCCAGACAGGAAGAGGTCAGGAATTCAACCAGGAAAGGCAACACATTCAAAATCCTTTCTGGTGCATCACTCTTGCTCTCAAGGTAAAAATTAAACAATTAATATGAGACTGAAACAATCACGCTTTTATTTGCCTTCTCGTTTTCTTTTAAATCAATTAAGCAGCATTTAAGATGTGAGTTAAAAGGGAGAATAATGCACATGGATGTGACTCTTGTCCTTTTAATGCTCCCTGGTTATGAGGTCTCTTTGAACCCGACAAAAATGAATTACATCACATCTACAACCACATTTAGTTCTGAAAAGATTTCTTTTTTTTTAATTGGGGTGACCAATTGTTCATTCTTGGAAACAGGAATTTCAAAGAATGGCATCCACACACTCGCTAAGGCACACCAGCTCCTTATCCAATCCCTCCACTAATTCCCCCTTGGTAGAAGGTGTTCATTGTTTCTCTTTCATTCTAATCTCTCCCTCTCCTCTTTTCAAAATCCATATTAGATTCTCTTTGAGTTGGCTACAATCGGAGCCACTGAAGCAGAGCATCACCCTGCTAATGCTCTTTGTCTCCCCAGATTTGTCACTTAGCATGGAGAGTACACCTTTGTCATGGAGCGGGGTAGGGGAGAGACAGACTCTCACTTGGGGCAATTGTTTCGTGTTACAGGCCGTCTTAACCCCCTCCCCATTACGCAAATCAGCTTTGTGCTGGATTAGGGCCCTATCATAGCTCCGTCAGATCTCAGAGTCTAAAACTGCTAAAACAAACAGATCTTTAATGTGAAGCTACCGTGGGTGTGTGTGCTGTGAGTCCTTACAAAACCTTTTGTGTTACCTTTACCTAGAAGTATTTTTTCAGAAATGATATCTCGAGGCTCATTGATTGGTCAAGTCAGATTCGGTAAAATTACTTTAGATTATGTTATACTACATTTTTCTCTATTCTGTTCTCTATTCTATCTCTATTCTGTTCCACAGCGTCACGTGCACACGCGGAACACCTCCATCAGCTCTCATGGGCTCGGAGCTCCAGATCCAGATTTCTGCTGGACACGCACACAAGCCTACACTAAAGTCAGCTAAAGCATTTAATCTGTGGCCCTGATAATCTGAGCTGCTGCTCCATGCAGTAATCAGCCCCACATATACCGTAGTCACTGGCTCAGTAGTGCACTACAGTGTGTGAGTGTGGTGATGTTATTGGTCGTTTTACAGCTGTGGAGGCCGGGGATGGTGAAATGGAGGGAAATGTGATGAGAGAGCATTTCGTTGAGGAAGATGAACTTGTGCTCTAATCCTGTCTATCACCTCCCATCCCTCTTGCTCCCTCTCCCTCATTTTCTCCAATCATTTCCGTTCCCTCTGTTGTTCTTCCTGTCAGTGTCCCGTCTGTCCACTTCTGTCTTTCATTTTTCTCTTCTCTACCCTTCACTTTTTCCTGCCCCTCCTTTCTTTCTCACTAGCAGAAGTGCAGAGCCAGGGATTTTTGGCTGCTGGTAATTTATTTTGCCATTAGCCCCCTGTCTGAAGTGCATGCCCCGGGTCTGAGAGTGTGGTGTCGAAGGGGTGGTGACGGCCACCCAAATAAAAAGACCCAGAGATGGGAAGAGAGGAGGGCACCCTGGAAATACTGATAAGACGAGAGAAGGAAGCAGGTTGGGATGAAATTCAAGAGGAAAACGAGTATATATTTACAATCCCAGCGTGGTGTCCGTCTAAGCATTTTTGGCATCTGTGAAAGACTAATTACAAAAGCTATATTAATCACATCGTGCACAAGTTGGTGCTGAACATGATATTTGAATTTTCAATCTGGTATTCTCAAGGACAGCCAGCTGTTTTTAAATAACTTTCTTTAGCTTTAACCCTGTTTTTTTTTTTTTTTTTTTAATCTTGTGTTTTTGGATAGCGCATGCACTTTTTTTATGAATTCACTCATGTCGTGATCCTTTTTGTATTTGGCAATAGTTGTGCAATTTGTCCGCCATCCAGTTCCTGACTGTCATACATTTAGGGGTCCGTGTGTGGAGCTGTGTGTCTTTCTAATCCATATTCAGCCAAAACTGCGGTACTCACTGTGCAATAATCTCTCTGTCTTTTACTTTAAAACAAGCCTAATCCTGCTCTTGTTGTGAGTAATCGCCCTTCTTTCTCTCTTTCTGCACTCTTCAACCCTCTCTTGTATTTTGCCTCAACTGTTAAGCAACCCTGTGTTGTAGAATTTCAGTTTTAAGCCTTTCAGTAATGCAAATTTAGCGGAGACATATTTTGCGGTGTAAATTTAACCGTCAATTCACTTTTAGGTGTGTAATGTTCCATCCAGAAGCACCATTCAAATGTGCCTTTGCTTTGGTCCTGAAGAGACTCGGGGGAAGACCGTCTGTGTGTTCATTGTGACAATATGTAATACACATGAAAACGATTTTCGCAGTTCATTCCATTATTAGGACCATTGTCATTGTAATTCACATAGCTGCAGTGATAGTATTGCATGTCTTTTATGTCCATTGTTGCCTTTAAAAATACACACACACACACATACCCTGCTTGCAGAAAAAAAATAAATCCTCACATATAATAGTAGCAGATGAATAAATTGGCCTTAATCTTAGTGTGTATGTGTGTGTCCATTACGCCTATACTGCAGTATTCATAGGTGGTATGTAAAAAGGCCTGCCTTATCAGTTATCAGGGGAGACCAAATTGACACAGAGGAATCACTCCATTGTGTGTGGATTCAAAGAGAGATGCGAGCACATTGGATGTCTCCATTTCCAATAACTGTGACCTTGAGGCAAGAGGAATAACACGGTGCCCGCCACCCCACCCCACACACACACCTCCAATCTGCTGACTGCTAAATTCAGCCAGAGCCAGCTGATTTTGGGTGTCGAGATGGAGGGCTAATCGGTGCTACCTCAGGGGTTTTTATTGGGTAAATTGAGTTTGGCTTTATTTTATCTGAATCGTATGAATGCAATTTACACAGACCCTGTTTCAGTTTTATTGTCAGTTCAAATTTTTCTGGGCCGTACTATCAGCTTTGAGGTTGAGATTGAGAATTAACGCACGATAAATAAATCAAGAACTTTCCTTAAAGTTCTTAAGAGCATCTGTATCCCCACAAAGCCAAAATCAACTTTTCTGCCACGTTGACCTCTGGTTGTCCCTTTTTCAGTTTTGGATTTTGTTGTTTTGTGGCAGCAGGCTTAAGTCAGATAATCATCTGCTTGCAGTGGAACTAGTGATTCATCATTATCCTCACTGTTTGTGATACAGTAGCGGTGTTTTTATCTTCTGTTTTCCTATACAACATATTCACCAGTGCCCAAATATGATATACTTTACACTTAGAATGTAAAAATCACAATCAAATGAACACATTGATATTTGAACATTTGTTTTATGGAATGTTCAGGTTCTAAATCACACTGCAAATCCTGGAATATAATCTGAGCCAGGTTTTGATTTTTGACTAGTACCACCATTAAAAATCCATTAGCTGATTGGTTTGTGTGTGTGTGTGTAGATGTGTGTGTGTGTGAGAGAGAGAGAGACAGGGAGAGAGAAAGACAGAATTTGTACAAAGAAGCCAGATTCTTTTAGCACTCAGCCTAATTAATCCATTGCATGGTGACAAAAGGATCACTATGCCTCCTTCCTCCAGCCCGTCCCATTGGCATTTTGGGAAAGAGAGATTCAGCAGGACCCCGGGCACCCCTCCTGCCCTGACCCATGCCCCCCCACCAGGGGAGCATCTGTGGATCGATCCAGGGCCAGCTGGCACCAGCCAAAAGGGGCAGGATTGGTCGTTTTAACACATATTTGTCTGTGCGAATGTTGTGGCATTAATTAGGCCGTTCAAAGTAACTGTAAGAACATATCGGGCTTTAGAAACTTGTTTGTGGGTCTGCGCGTGGGTACGTGCATGAGCCAAATGATAGTGTTCTACTCTTCACTTATGCAGTTATACAACTAGGGGGCAGGATACAACCATAGGTCTGGAACACCTACACACACATACACATACACATACACACACAGAGCATCAACCTAATAATTGTTTGTTCTTTTGACTCAGGTCTGTGAAAAATATAGTTTACGAATTTGGATTCACTAGTATTTCCCAATCAAGACCCTTGTCCCTCTTTTCCCTTCCCTTTTCAAGAATTTATACTTCTACTGTACATGTTCTATTAGCGTACCATAATAACCGGAATGTAATCTGCAGAGATAAGTTAGATTAGTTAGAGAGGGGGAGTTTTCTTGCCCACACTGTCTTTCCATTCCTCTGATGGGTTTTATGTTGAGTTGGGGGTGCGGTGATGATATGTCACTATGTTTCCCAGCCAAAGATACAAAACTCAAATGTCAGCACAAAATGTCAAGTGTCCTCGCTCAAGAGTCTGTCATTCAATTTCTTCTGTATGTTTTTATTGAATTGTTGGTGTGAGGAAAGAGAAGTCAAAGATGGAGAGAGATGGCAGGAGATGGAGGCTATGTGAGATGTAGGCTGAGATATTTGAAATAAATGGTAGAGTGGAATGCCAGGATAAAAACCACAGGACAGAGGTGAGAGAAATGCATTCAGATGATTTTTCTAAGCAGAATATGTGGTTGTGGCAACCAGTTGCATGAGGAAAATTCCTTTTGACAAAGAGCAATCATGATTTGCTCCTCTAGAATGAAAATGTTCTTCTGTTAGTGTCTGGTTTAATTCATTGCTTTTTCCAGGTTTTTCCAAGTTTAGCTCCATAAAATTAAATGAAATTGAATACAGGAGACATTCTCTGTGTAAATGCAGGTTGTAGATGTATTTTCTCGATGTTACCAATAGCTGTATCACTCTGCACTGATACCAGCTGTGTGTGTGTATGTGCGCATGAATGAATGTTGACAATCCTCGCTGATAAGATTGAGATTGAGTTTTCCCCACAGAACCACTGTGATGCTTTATTTTGAGTATGAAGACGTCAGAAAAAAGGCAGTTTGAAGACCGACTATCACTCCATCTAGCATATATGCCAAAGTGTATGAGGACACATATGTGCTCTCCACATGTTGTTGTGTAAAAGAGAGCTAAGTGTTGTGCTCAATGTGGTATGTAGGAAGGAGAAGAGTATGCTCTATTCATATGATACCATTCTACACATATGTGTGGTTAGAAAAGGAATTGAAGTCAGTTCATGTGTGTTACAACTGGTTCCTGCTCTCACTTCGGGTGTCCACCACTGTTTGATCTTTATCCGGCATTTGATTTTCATTTATTTTCAGACGAACACAAGTTTATCCAGGGAAATATGGCATTTTCCCATCACAAAAACAGGCTGTTTAAATAGAGCAAGTGAAACAGAGTCAAGGAAACAGGACATTGCACAGTATCAACACAGCAAGGAGACGGCCCAGTCTGCGTGCTGCAGCGTGATGCTTCCATTGCCAGACTTGCAGCGGACAAAATCCATCATTTTTTGTTGTAGGGAGGGGGTTGCGCACAAAAGGATGGAAAGTCCCCAGCTGTTAGATATCCATATCTAATGGTCAGTGACAAGGCTTTCCGACAGTTCTTATTTGCCACACGCTGTTCTCTGGTGTGCTGCTTGCACGTGTCCACACTCAGATGCACATACATCACTGATTCTGGAACTCTTATCACCTGGGTAGTGACACATTCCCAGTTTTTTTTATTATTATTTAGACTCTAACAAATCAGCCTTGACATAGACTTTTGGTAGGAGACACAAAGCTGAATTAACATCCAGATCCAGCCACGATAACCAAATTTGCACTTATTTTTCAGAAAGCGACAGTCATCAGTCATTTGTCTTTATTCTTTGTTCACATTTCATTAAAAAAGTTGATTAAATAACAATGGCATACATTAATACCTTGTGTTATTGTCTCTATGTCCAGGAGTCTCCATCGGGGCGGAGGAAGGCCTTGGCCACCAGCAGTATAAACATGAAACAGTACGCCAGTCCCATGCCCACGCAGACAGACGTCAAACTCAAATTCAAGCCCCTGTCAAAGAAGGTGGTATCGGCCACGCTGCAGTTCTCCCTCTCCTGCATCTTCCTCCGTGAGGGAAAGGCCACGTAAGTTTTGTACTATCAACACTATTGTTGGCGCCTTCACAGTCCCTCCAGCATTAGGAATGAATTATAAATAGCAATTACAAAAAGTCGTCAGAATGTAGGCTCTCTTTGCAGTTTGATGTGTGCTGCATTTTTGAATATTGTAGATGGAGGGCCATCTAGAAATGTATGTTACAATTAACCTTTTTGCCTTTATATCATGATGTTTTATTCATCATTTGGAGTTTTAAAATTGACTAAGATGTTATTGATGTTAAAATAAGAGATCCCTTTAAGCAAATCCCTCAATGTGTCTTACTGATTCTCTAAACTAAATAGATAAGAATTTAGGTTTATTTGTCAGACAGACCCACAGCCTCTGATTGCATTCACTGTGTTTGCATCTTCTCAGTTATTGTTAGATGTCCCTCTTTTATCCACTACTTTCATTTGAAGAGGTGCTCAGCCGCACTTTCTGCTGTTTGTTATTCATTCTAATGTGATAGCAGCAACTTTCATTTAAAGACCGATGGACCCGCACACAAATACTGAGCGTGAGCAGTTGAGGCCTTTGTTGTGGTGCGGGTGGTGGGTCGATGCGGCGTAACCCTTGTTAACCCTTCGGGGAATGATGTCGGCCACACAAACAAACTCAATCACACCAGTTCAAATGAGTCTCTGGGTCTGGGAAACACCAGACACAAAGAACAGTGGGGAGAGAATAGACCGATTCTATTGGAGTAGTGCTGTTGAATGCCTGAGGAGGAGTTTGCAACATTAAATTAAATGCGAGAAGTACTTTACAGGCGGTGGTAGAGTAAAAAATAACAGGCAGTGAGCAGGCAGTAAAGAATGAAAAAAACGAAGGTATTTGAGTTGAGATATCGTCAGTGATCATGAAGCAAATTTGAAAAGATGGAGAGGAGAGGAAGGAAGGAGATGGTGGGAGGTGTGATCAAGTCATTGCCAGCTTTGTGAGTGAAAGCTGTGATTTGAAGTGTCCTCCAACTAGTTGCAGCAGTATTAAGAGCTTCAGTTACTTGAGGAGAGACTTCAAGTAACATGTATTTCTGTTTTCTTTCTGTGATGCAGAGATGAAGACATGCAGAGCTTGGCTAGCCTGATGAGCATGAAGCAGGCTGACATTGGCAACCTTGATGATTTTGAGGAGGAGAATGAAGAGGACGAGGACAAGGTCAACCAGGAGGAAAAGGCTGCCAAGATTACAGGTGAAAAAAAACACAAATAAACCTTGCACATTTTAGTTACTGTTAAATATGTTCATGTACACAACTGGACTAAAAATAACTGACCAAGACTGAAGGGGTAATGAGCTTTTTTTTAGTAAGTTAATGTTTAATTAGTAAGGTTTTATAAGTTTTAAAAGCCAACTGATGGGGAATTTGAGGCTTCATCTCACAGACTGGCTGAAGGAAGATGTTCTCTGTGGGAGATCCCAAGAAAAATTGTGTCCAAATCACAGAAATCATTCAGACTGCCATGGAGCAATTCATCCACTGCAAAACTGCTAAGAAAACAGAGGGAGACAAAGCACGGTTTGATGAGAAGTGCAGTAAAGCTGCAAGGAAAGAATCAGGCAGAATAGCAAGCTAAAAGAAATTACAATGACAAACTCACCAAGGAACTAATAATCCTAAAACCAAGAAGAGACTGAGCTGCTCTTTGGGACAAGCACTATCTCCAAAGTTCTACTCACCATCCACAAAAACACAACCTGCATTACTATTTGAAGAAAAAGCAGAAGAATTTTGAGGAAGGATTTTGCACAAAAATGCTTCTCAATCAGTCTCGCAATCCTTCATATTCCCTGCACTATTGACACCATAATATTCTGACCAAAGGATGTGAAGAGTCTCTTTAAATGACACAAACCAGACAAAGAATAGATTACATCATCCTTAAGGGTCCTTAAAAATGTACCAGCGAGCCTGCAGGTCCCCTGTGCCACCTCTTCAGTTGTTGCTTTTCTGTGGACTCTTCCCTGCCCAATGGAAGGTGGCCTCTGTCACCCAAGTGCACAAGAAAGATTCCAATGCAGACGCATCCCAATACCAGCCTGTATGCCTGCTTTCAGTCATCAACAATTTACATTCTCAAGAACATATTCCACAGAAAGTTTGGATTCAGACCAGGGCACATCCTGTGCCAGAGATGGAATAAGTACTTTGACCTGGGCAAGGAAGTCTGTTTTGTGGTCTACAGCAATTAATTGCTGCATCCATACTGATGACTCAACCCTCTATGCACACATTGAATCTCTTGTAGATAGGGCTGAAGTGGAGGCAAGCATTTCATTTTAACTGCCTCCAGGTTATTTTCCATTCTTATTCTGGCCTTATGTTTCTACTCTTCCCATTACCCCTTGTTCCTTTCTTCCTATGTTGGTGGGACTGGTTGACTACCCTTCCTTCCATACATACATGCGGGGGATTCATTTTGGGGTCTAAATGTATGGGCCTTGCTCCTTTCTATTTTGCCTAATCCAACTTTTCAAAGTGCAATCTCTTCAGTTAAGCTTCATGCTTTCTCTCCTTTCTGTTCCTTTGCTTGCTCTTTTGTCTCATTTATATGTATATGCATTGAGCGCCTACAGCAATTCTCCACTAGCGCGTCTTTGATTCAAAAGGCTTGCTGTGATGCCAGAACTCCCTACAATAATATTCCTCCCCAGGATTCCTCATACCCAGCAAGTGCTATCAGCTATATAAACACTTTTCTAACCATCTCACGTCCTCTAGTCTTTTTTTGCCATTTATGTTAAATAATACAAAAAATACCTTTGAAAAGAACATATTGTACTGTGTAGCTATGGTTATTCATTTTCTGTGTATAAGAATATCTGTGTATTTATGTGCAAATACTAGATATTCTGTCATGCTGCTAATGCTATAAAAGGTTATCAGAGGTGTGTGTGTGTTTGTTTGTGTGTGTGTGTGTGTGTCTGTTGTCAATACAGTAGGTAACAATATTTCTTTTCACTCCCACTTTCCTTCCTCCTTTCCTGTATGGCTCTGTTGTTTACAGAGATTGTAAACCAGTTGAATGCCCTCAGCTGCTTACATGGGGATGATGATGATGATGATGGTGATGAAGGTTTCCTTAAGCGAGCACGCAAAGCAGCCGCTAAGCCTGCTGCTTCTTCCCAAGGTCTTTGTTCACCTTTCTTTCACCTTTCCCCTGTGTTCGTGACTCTCTTGTGAACTCTGTCTGCCCTGCCCTTTCATTCGTTCCCACAATTTTTTGGAATTTTTTAATCCATTTATTTTCCAGCTTTCTTCTCATATACTGAGTGCTTTATTTTGTGTCTGTGTTAAAATTCATCAGTAGTCCATGTGGTGAAGTGCTGTATAATATGTTGTGAACATGTCAGTTGATGTTAATCCCTTTTTTGTTTTCTTTAACACTGTGACCCTGTGACCTTCCCATTCCTACACTGCAACTGGTAGTGAACCAGACAATTTAACTGTAATGAAACTAACCTTACTCACACACAGGCAACATTTTTGTTAGTTTTGCTCTTTTACTTTAATGGTTCTTCTTAAGGACTGGTGCCAAACCAAATAGACAACATGTAGTAAGGTTGAATATCTTAAGTGTCTTTTGATCAACAAAACCTTTGAGGACATTCCGATGGGGTAGGTGTTGTTTTGGATCAGTACTTCAGTCTGCATTCTTTCATGCAACCCATCTTCCATTTTTCCCCACATAAAAAAACAACCCTCAAGTCTCTGGTTAGTGTTGTATCCCTTTGGTTAGTGTGTATTGTTTACACCCTCCAAAATGGTGCTGATGACACACGATGTACTGGAGTCCACTCTCAGTCAGCCCTGGGCTAATCAATTGTGCCAAGTATATCTAAATATTGGGAACTCGTGGCCAAAATTCCAGCCACATGTAAGATCTGTCGCAGGTCATTTTAGAAGTGTTGCGTGGAAAGTATCTTCTCCTGGAAAGGACTGCACAACAATGTCCCCATGTTCCCTGCACTGTGTGCCATGTGGGTGAATGATGTGCTCAATTGCAGTCCTCCCAAACAAATGAACCATTCAGGTGTAGTTCACTTCAACAACACATTCTCACACCTCTATTAGGCATTCTTCAATTATAACTTTGGCTTACTTCTCCATTTTTTCTTGACCAAATATTGTGTTTGAAATTGGAGAAGAGCTCACACTGCTACACTGATCTTTTTCTTTGTCCTTATTGCAGCTGTAGTTAATTTGCTGTATGGTTTCTGGACTGTCTTGTCTGCATGGCAGCCATTTATTATTTTAAGGTCCGTCAGATCAATTAGCATCAATCGGATTCTCATTGATGGATTTTTCTTTTTAGCAGTACAGTTCACTTAACCTTAACTTAAAGTGTTGATCCATGTGTGCCTTTGCATCGTCTGTGTATAAGGCTTCTACAGTGGCAAAAAGCAGCTTACAGAGACACTCCAGAGATTCTTCATGCTGGTATTTTACACAGTCTCTGTGATCATCTGCAGCTTAAAGAGCTCTCTAATAAACTTCATATTACCCAGTCAACACTGGCGTTCTTTCTTCCTCTTTTCTTTGAACACTCAGGTTCACTTTGTTGGTCTTTCTGAAACTCCCTCAGGAATTTTCTAAGGAGCAGTCAGTGGAAGGTCCCATAATATATACCATTCTGTGACAAGATATTCAACCCCTTTATTTTATTTCAGTCTTTATTAAAGTTATCTTGTTTTATTATTGATTGTATCATATGGGCTCCTGATATTTAAATTCTACTGTATGTGCTTCTTTTTTTTCTTTTTTTTTTTTAAAAAGACAGTCCAAACCAATGAAGTTGTAGCATTTTGAAAAATAGATGGATCTGAAATATTTGTGGTTGGTTTTGGGGGGGTGTTGAAATAAACAACATTGTTGATTTTCTTTTGTACATGGTAACGCTGAGCCAGAAAAACATTTTTAGGAAAAACATAGACATGCACACACCACGGTTTAAGATATGGCTCATAAGCATCATCGGTAAGAAGCAAAGAAGAAGTACCGTGAACTTTATAAGCTACCAGAGCTATCCAAACCACACAGAACTTTTTCTTTATATCCAGCACTCAGTAGCTTTATTAGGCTCCTTGCTCTCACACATAAATGCTTTCATACTGACTTACAACAAAGAAACTTGGGCTTCAGCTAGAGTGAGGATGATGAAGATAAATTGGACATTTGTCAGACTTTTCACCTCGTAGCTCCATAGCAACCTTATACTCCTTTAGACCTTTCCCACAGTAAACTGTTATACATGCAAAATTTCCCAGAATGCCACACTGTACATGCATTCATTTAAGACTGCAAAGGAACTCACCACTGCAATGAATGTTCTTCATGCTCATGGTTCACTCCGAGGTGCAGACATTGGTGTATTTACTTCTGTGAATGTTTGTATTCATTTCATTTTGTGGAACATATAGTTCTGCAGTTGGATGACTGTTGTTACAGTATGTTGTTTTGTTTTTTTTTATTTGTTACTTGGTGGATGACTTTGTGTTGGGCTTTGTGGCATTAGAACTGATCAACAAGCTGAACTTCCTGGAAGACAAGGATCCGGAAGCATCTCCTGCCATGGGCACAAATCCCTTCGATGAACCTGATGAAAGCATTCAGCCAAACCACTTCAACCCATTTGGGGATCCTGATGTGGAAGGTAGGTTTTCGTAAGCATCTTGGCTTTTTTCCTATCATCAGAAGACTCAAGGTGGAGGTTTGAATATGCACATGTCTTGACTATTGACTATATGGTTCCATTTAAGTAGGTTTACATGTCTTCTATTGTTTTGTTAAGAGTAATGTGTTTCTTATATTATTCTTATTTTCTAGCCTTTTAAAACCATTTACTACTATCAAGTTTGTTTTCATCATACTAGAATTAAATGTCTCCTCTCTGTGAAGCAGAAGCACCAGCTCAGCTGAACTCGAGGCAGCACGACACCTGTTATGACCATGACTCGTCAAATCCATTCAGCGAGCCAGACGAGCCTGATCCGCAAACGCCAGGGAACCCCTTTGACGAGCCTGATCAGGACGCAGACCTCCAGCCTGACCCGGAGCCCCCAAAGCCCCGGCAGAGGAAAGGAGTACGACCTGTTGACATGAGCAAATATTTGTATGCTGACAATGCTCACAATGAGGATGAGGAGCTTGACGAGTAAGACTTAAATTCTGAATTAATTAATTTTCTTACAGTATCTGAAATTAAGTCTAATTTTCCACACATATAAGTATAATAGAATATACTTTGTGTATTTAGTTTTGATTAAACACAGTTATAATTTTCCGTATAATACCATTAAATGATTTTCTTGTTTAATTGTTCACATTTGCTAGGTAGATTTGGACAAATACACACTGCTAAATTGATGACCGACATGATTCCCTTGTTTTTATAAGAAATTTGAAGTTGAAATCTGGATGGATCCAGCAGCTCGTGATTAATATTAGCAGCCCTTGCTGTTTAATACCCCTTTTTATAGTGAAGTACTTGTAGTTCCCCATCGGGGCAGAGTGATGAGGCAGTTCTTTCAACACGAACAAGGGCACTGTTGTTTCTCTGCATTCTTTCACCTTGTCTCCCTGCTTTCCCTGCTCTGTCATTACTTTCCTCCCTCTTTTCCTTCTCCTTATACTTATTCCTTCATACCCTCCCTCTGAGTTGACCTGTTAACTTCCTGCCCATACTGATATTTTATTTCACCCATTTATTCTTTATTTCTGCACTCAATTTTCTTCCTGCCTTCACTTCCTATTTGTTATGGCTATATTTATCTCAAAAGAAAGGCAATCTCATTAATGAATGGGATGCTGCATATACTTGCTTCTATAATTACTTGCTTTCCTGATTCTGAGGTTAGAAGCATCGTAAACCATGCATGTTTAATGCGTTTACTATCTCAGAAAAATTCTACACACATTCAACATTCATTGTCGTATAAAGTTGACACTTTTTTTTGTTTTAAAGCAGTCTTTAACGAAGAACATTTTGTTCAATTGTAAATTTAAACTGGTGATCCTCAGCTGTTGAGAGAACCTGTCACACTGATAGCCACGTGTTATGTTCCTCTTGTCTGTATGAAGATGGACAGGTTAGAGTGTTTGGCATATTTTTTTTTTTTTTTTTTTTTTTTGGTTTGACTCGTGCACAAGAAGCAGCTTTCTGCAGAATAGAAAGTTCAAGAGGGCACTGCAATGTTTTGACTGGAGTTCTTTTCACATCTGAGCCAGTAATGCTCTGTTCGATAGGCTTGCCTGCTCTTCTTTTTTTTTTAAAACTTCATGTCTGACTCCCATGTCACTCTGCTTATACAGACACCAAGTAGCTATAACCTTCCCTTTCAGACAGATACCTAGTCGATCAGGTTTTTTTTTTTGTTTTTGCTTTTCACTCTCACCTCCATTTTCTCCATCCAATTCTGTTTGTTTAAGATTGCTTGTTGCATGTTGAGTGAGTGTTTCAAGGCCGTGCCCTGGCTTTCAGTGCCACAAGCATGTCTGTATATTGATGAAACTGTGGAATGTGTCTTAAGAGTGGCTGGCCTTGCGTGTGTGTGTGCTTCTGTCTGTCAGTAGTCCTCCTTGGGTAGTAAGGATATGAGGTTACGCAGACGTGACCTCAGTGCACCTGCATCTTCTATTACCTTTCCACTTGTGTATGCTATTCTTTGTATTGCACCAAGCTTTTCTCTCAGGTTTTAAAATATCCTAACATTTAACACTTAATGCTGAAAAGCCCAATATTTCATGCTGTCGCTGGAAAAACTGGTAATTGAGAATTTCTTATATGTTAATTGTCTTTATAGTTTTTTTTTTTGAAAATCTTAATTTCACAGCTTTAAGCAACTGGTGTTGGGCTTTAACTTAAGTGAAGGATCCATGAACTGTCACTTTTACTCTATTCTCAGATCCAACCCCTTCTATGAGCCAAAGACATCAAGCCCTGTGAGGCCCCAAGTTGGCGGCCCCTCCTTGGACATGAGCAGCAGCCAGAAGAGGAGGGCTCCTCCGCCCCCAAGTTCCAGTCCCGGCTTTGGCCCTAGTCCATCAGCTTCTAAACCCAGCTCTGTCCCAGACAGGGAGCATGCCCTGGCAGTTGGGCCCAGCCCAGTCACAGCAGTAATTGGAAGAGAGCTGGCCTCCTCTTCCCCAAAGGTAACAAGACTTCATTTATGTAATATAATAAAAACTGATTCCAATGTCCAGCACACATGAAGCCGGGCAGTCTTATAGAGTCCCATAGTGTGATACTTTGTAATTGATACATTGGTACCAGGTCATTACTAACATTCTAATAATGCAAAAGTATTGTGCTTTTGGCTAAGACCAAGATTATTGCTTAATAATGAAATGTACCCAACATTAAGGTCAAAATTAAACAATGTGTGGTCATTCAGAAAATTACCACAGTTAATATAAACATTAAAAATGATAAATCAGGTTAGAAACCAACAAAATTCTATGAAATCTTTAGCATGCATTGCAAGTATTCACATTTTTGCTATGATGTTGTCATTAAAGATGAACCTGATTAAATGTTTTGGGTTCACATTTCACCTCAAACACAGAAAAGGAGTAGTTTATTTTCTGTTCTGAATCCCACACTTGAAGCTTCAGGGAGCAGTGACAGGAACTCCCCTATTGTGGCTCCTGAAATGCTTCCTGAAAGGAGGACAGAAAAAATCATACAAGTACTCTTAGAGCTGTCTGGGGAAGAGCAGAGAGATACACCCATAGTAGCGCTCCTAGAGCTTACTCTTGGGGAGAGGGAAGGGAAGCACCCATAGTGGGACTCCTGGAGCTCTCCCTTGGAGAGAGGGGAAGAAGAAACCCTGCAGGGAACTGCCTGGTGCCTGGAGTCCACCCTCTTCCATTTCGTCCCTGGGACACCAGAAAGCTGAAGATGTTGTTTGGTTTAATTCTTTATCTCACTAAGTGACAGTATTTAATTCAACATTTCATATTGTAGTTTGCATCCAATGTTAATTTGAGCTGAACAATCCTGGAAAACATGCTCATTTTTATTGTTTATAGAAATATATAATGAATTACCCATCACCCTTTTTTAAACTTTGATTTAAATTAATTTTAGTTGATTTTCCTTATATTATATTGTTGTTTAGCCAGGGCAAATAGAATGCCACTAATCTAAAGTGAAACCTTTGGTTTTTACTCTTCTCCGTCTTTTTCTTTCAGACTTATTTTTTGTGATGTTATGAGACTTTTAATCAGCATGCATGCATGTGTGTACATGTTCACATTTGTATGTCACATCCAGTGGTCCCTATATTTTTTTTTCCGCCTGCACAATTCCATCTTCTGCCCCATTCTTTATGCTCGTGAAATTCCCGAGCTCTTCATTTGAATATAGGTATTTGTTTATTGGGGTGTTGTTGCATGTTTATTTATTTATTTAAATTAGGTAAATCATGTCTGGTTCTAATTAAATGGCTGATGGACACACACACTCATGGCAGGAGTCAGACCACTGGTGGGGAATGATTGGCTGGGGGTGTGGGGATGGGTCGCGGTAACTGTGTGCGTGTGTGTGTGTTTCTGTGTGTGCGGGGAGAATCAATGAGCCTATGTGGGGCTTAAACACAGGGGGCTTAACTACAGCAGAGCGATCACAAGGGGGTGTTGACCCCCACTGCACACTCTTGCACACACGCAAACACCCTGTACAGTTACTTAAACACACACACATACACACACACACACACACACACACACAGGTCCTCGCTTCCTCATACAGCTGGCTAGCTGACTGTTTTAGTGTAGCTGGGCGGTGATGCTGGCCGTCCATGTAATTATGGCACAGTGCCTTTATCACCCAGCTGCAGTTGCCTGTGACCGTGGGTGAGGGGGCCTAAACCACTTTAATTACCCAAAGCCACTGGGCTGTGGTGGGCCACACTTTGCCCAGAGATGCCCCTGTCTCCTCAGCTTGAGATGAAGGGGAGGGGAAGCAAAAGCTGAATTGTGGGTGAGGATAAAAAGCAGGGGGGTTATACTAAAGGAGAATTGGTAGGAGATAGTGAAGGGTAGAGGAAAGGTGACTGTAGAAGAGAAGATGGTGAAGGAATAGAGGATAGATAGGGTATTCACAGTAAACAAGGTTAGGCCTACAGAGTTTGTTGACATATAGAGCTAGTGTGAATAGGTTTCTCTTTTTATTCACACCAGGCAATATGACACACATGTGCACACATACACACATGCACATGCAGCCATGTGTAGGCTGTGAGATGACCTTTGAATGTATGAAGTCAGAGAGGATTAAGAGGAGACGTTCCCACTTTGAGAGGCCAAGACGAAACCAACACACCACCACAGTGTGAACGTGAATGGGATATAAATGTGTGCCCATGGCCTCAAGCATGTGCTTCACTGTTTTTATAGTTTATAGTTTGCCTGTGGCTCTATTATGCTGCCTGGGAGCCAAAAATAACAGCTAAACCTCCTATCTTTTTGATTCTCCCAATTAATCATGTATTAGTGGCTGTGAGAGAAAAACAAAATACATATCTAAGACTAGCTCAAAGTCGGAATTGATATATGGAAATGCACCATATGCAGTCATTCATTCACAAACCGCCCTGAACAGAGGGGCACTTAACTGACCATGGAACTGGTCATCAGAGTGTAGAGGACAGATGAAGCTTTTCCCTCAGTGAAATGCAAAAGATGAAGGAAAGAATGGCACAAACCTTTGTGTCTGTTAGGAGGTTGTCTTTAATTGCATAGTGGTAAATAACAGCCTGTGAAAAATCAGGACATGAGCAAGACATATGGTCTGCATCCACTTACCTGCTACAGAGCTATTGCACATATGTATTGGATTTATATTAATCTCCCATAAGAGCTTTAAAGAGGATTGTTGCCAGTTGTTGGGATTTTACAATCTTGAAATGATCTTGAAAAAGCTGATGTACATTTGGTCTGCAGTCTTAATAGAGATGTAAATGATCCAAAAGATTTATTCTCCATGATTAAGAACAGATTTTAGGTCCACATAGAAAAAGAAACAGTGCAGATTGCAGATTGAGCGCACCTCACAGTAATAGGTGTCAGCCCAACTCCAAATGAGCTCACATCTTTACATTTCAGATAAAAGTGTCTGACCTAAATGAATAAAGCTAATAGTGCTCAGACTGCTGGACTCCCCCAGTAGAAGCACAATATTTCAGAGTTAACAGGTCACTTTAAAGTAGTTAATCTTTGCAACCACCTCAGTGTCTTAACCTTGACACAGTATTCATTACTGCCATTATAGAATAATAATTAGTTCATAAATGCCCTTGTACCAATCAATCTTTTTAGTCACTTTCTGATGCTTTCTTCTGGTTTTGCATGTCACATAAAGTCCATTGTCCTGTGTGGGAAAATGGAAAGAAAGAGAGAGAGATCCAGAAAAGTTTAAATGTAGCATCCGTGAAGGAGTCGGAAAGATGGAAATGTCTGCAGGATTAATGTAAATCAACAGAAGGAGTTCCTGTTGGGCGGGTCGCGATCTCTGTCTGAGCTGTTTCAGTCCATCTCTTTTCCCTGGAGCTGATTTCACCCCTCCCTCTGATTCAGTTATCCCCTGCTCCTCCTTTTTTGCTTTCATCTCCATCTCTATTCTATAGTCAAACCGCTCTACACTTAGATGCGCTGATCTTTGGATTTTCATCAAGTTTCCGCTTCATGAATCATTTGCCTTATTTTCATATAAAGAAAAGTTGGAACCTGCCTTATGTCTGCGGGGGAAAGTTTGAGAAGAAAAGTTAAAGAAAAGTCCATTTTAATATTTACTCAGAGAATCTTAGAGTAAGATGAGCTGACAGCAGATCTGACAGTACAGTAGTATTTCAGTACTACACTTGTGTGTCTGTTCTTATAGAACTTCCACAGTTCTTCCTTTCTCCTTCCCCTTTTCAGCAAACACTTCCCAGAAAATGAGCCGACTTCAGAGGTGCGTTTTCCCCATCACTTGAAGGGCTTGTGTGATTACTTATGTTAATCAAAGGGTTGAAATTAAATAGAGTTATGCTGGTTGTGAGTGCTCCTGCACCAACGGGAGTAAAAGGCCAGAGCTCTCCTTTCTCTCCCAGACTTTGTTTCACAGCCCCTCCTTCAGTTCAGGCTGCCTTCAAATTGAAATTAGAATAAATTAACATTATTTAATTGAGTTCGCAGAAGGCTGCGATATTTCTTAATTAGCTTTCACCAGGGTTCGCAGCAGGAGAGGACGATGCTCTCACAGCAGTGTGACTGAGGCTGATGTGATGACTGAGGGATCTTATTGGAGGACAGAGGGGAACCCAAGGGACAAGGACAGTCATCTCCGGTCCTCTGATCTTTGCCCGTATTGTTCTGTCCAGTCATTTTATTTTTTTATCTTTGCTGATAACTTTGACATACCTTTAAGCAAGCCGCTGAGATAAGGAAAGTTTCAGACTTTAGTTGATGCACGAGTTTTCCGATACCACATGCAAAAAAGAAGAAGCAAGGATTTTCTCTTTTTGTTGCTTGGTTTTTACAAAAGTAGATAAGTTAGCAATGAGTTATTGTGGCCCATATCATGGCAATGAAGACCCAGTACCTCACAGTGGCACCGTTGGCCTTTCCATAATCTGTGTAATAGTAGGAGAATAATCCTGGACAGGGCTAAGGCTAAGTCAGCAGGCCCCAGTGTCTGCTGTTTCCCAGTGTGGTCCCCTCCCCAACTCTTATTTTCAGCCTCTGAGTGGTCTGTCATTGGATCTGGTGGGAGAGAGGAGACCCAGGTTCTTCTGTCATGCAGCTCAGGGCCGATCATTAGGCTTCCTGTTGTTGTTAAGATGCTGCAGGGCATCGCTGTCATCGACTTAGGTCGGAAGGTATAGGACATTACTAATTACTTAACATCTCAAGTTTAAAGATTTAAGCGAATCTTTAGATAACATAACGCGAAATGAAACGTTTCCGATGAAATTTAGGAGTATGACAGTAATTTTAACATTCAGGCATTTAAGGGCAAAAAAATGAATGTTGTGCTTTCAGACATGATTGTGTATATGGCTGCTATGACAACCGACACGTGTGTGTGTGGCGTATAGTAATATGTAATCTGGTGTGTTTGTCAGGGATATATTTTTGATCCACTTACTGTAATGCGGATATCATTTTTCCACCTCTTCCTCTGTTGGGTGCATGTCGAGTTCACAAGTTAAGCACTGCAAAGAGCTCGCTCTCCTCAATACCCGCGCCGACTGGTGTAAAAGGGCCTTCCGCAAAGCGCAGCTTGTAATCTGCCTTTGGTAAGTCCTCCTTAGTTTTATCTGCCAAGGATTACCTCACAAGCTGCAAGCAGGAGAGAACGAGGGAGACGCAGAGCAGGAGAGAGAGAAATGAAAAGGAAGTCAAACAGAAAATGATGAAGATGGAACAAAATGAAAACAAATCGCTGTGTAATCTCTGAAAGAGAGAGACCTGCTTTTGAGTTGAAGGGAAGTTTCCCTTGCCACTCATTTAGAGAGGGAATTGACTAATCCCTCCATGATTGATGTCTGCTATGAGAGGCTCTGTAGCAGACTAATAGGGCTTATGAGGATGACCAAAAAGTCCTTTGTGAGTGCATGCCTGTGTGTGTGTGTGTGTCTGAGTGTGTGTGTGTGTGTGTGTGCATGCATGTGTGTGTGCGTGCACGTGAGAATGAACCAAACCATTTTTTCCTTGTGTCCTCCTTTCCAGTGGTCATAGAGGCCAGAGGTTTGAATGACATAGGGGCTGTAGAAGGGGGTAACTTTATCTTAATCTGGTTTTAATCTGCCCCAGTCCTCCAGGTGTATGTGTGTGTGCTTAAGAAGAGAAGGGTCCAGGGTTTTGGGGTGAGGTTTAAGGGGTTTTCATTGAAGAGATATAAGTCTGTATACTTGAAAACTCCTTCAGCCCCTGCAAGGTCTAGGACCCCACACATTCTGGAAAACCGCGCTCACTTAGTCATGCCATACGTACTTCCGTCATCCTTAAGTGGTCCCCGCTACATTTTAATTGAATTAAACCAACCATTCTCCATAATTTAAAAGGGACCTTAAAAGTACCATATGAAGAGATTTGTCTTTCAAATTGTGTGCACGTGTTTAAGTGTGCGAGTCTGCGCGCACGCGCAAATGTGCTCTCGTGTTTGAGGAGAGTGAGCACGGAGATGATAAGGCTTTAATTGCCTCTGTATGAAGCCCTTCAGCACTTTCTCTTCAGGACTGTTATGGTATGCAGGTGTGTGTTCTTATGCGCTGTAAGAAATACTGAGTGCTATTTTCAGTTCTTAACTCACTGATCACTGTGAGTGGGATCATTCCTTTAGCTTTAATTGAACTCTTGCCTCAACACAGTTGACCTTAACGAGATTTGATCACGCTTTTTTTTTTGATTCTTTAATCAGTGTTTGAATACACATGTCTGATGTTTATTCTCTCTTTATGTTTGCGCATGTTCTTTTTCAGACATCTGCGACTTGCTGATATGAATTTATATTTAACTTGAGAAAATAGGCCAGAAGTGGCAAATCATTGCCAAAATGTGTGCTGCAACGAAAAGAAAAAAAACGGTCAGCCAGGACCGTTCATGCTCCTGGAAAATCTGAAATCATAAATTGCTGTCATAGGATTTGTCAAGTACTTTTTCCTATCTACCTGTTGATTCCCTCTCTCTCCTTTCCTCGGGTAATATTACGTCTGAACACACTTCATTTGTGTGTGTGTGTGTGCGTGTGTGTGCGTTTACGTGTGTGTGTGTGCGTGTGTGTGCGTGCGTGTGTGTGTGTGTGTTGATGAGTCAGTATTCTGATCAGGAGTCAAAGGAGCTAAGTTAGTAATTATGTTCATTTTAATTGCCTGTGCTATCAACCTTCTCATCACTCTGGGGTTCACACAGTGCTGGACGGTGGCAGTCTGGAGGAGGAGGTTGCACAATTGCTTTGTCAAGACCCCCCCCCCAACACACACGCACGCGCACACACGCGCGCACCCCACCACCACCACCACAACCACCACAGATACACTCTACCTGAGGAGCATAATTCCTAAAGTGGCTGTCTTAATGAGTTTTCTCTTCCCAGGCTCAGATTAATTGATAAATGCAGGTGTTATCACCACGGCTCATCTCTGATTTTGTTGTGTCACTAATTTGTTTGTTGAGGAGGCAGTTAAAGGAGAATAGTACATTAGTGGGTGCAGACCCGCTGCCTTTCCTTGCCTCCCAGTTTTCCTCCTTCCAACTCAACCTTTTTCAATCCAGGAATATTAGGCCAAAAGAAGGATATTCCAGACTTTTTATCAATTGCCCTAAATTTAAGTGTCGGGAACGTTTCTGTTGTTTCCGTGGCCAGCTAATGCCAGCAGTGATCGCTCCACGGCCCCGCGTTCATGAACAGAAGGGAAGATGGGCACACTGTGAGCTGGCACAATCACGTATTGGTCTGCTTCTTGTTTCAGACTGTCTCAGTTCATGGTTTTTATTCTACTTTCCCAGCATTGCCTGTCCTGTTCTGATCTGGCCTCTGTTGCTTTTGTGCTGCTTTGCATGGTTAGGGCTTTTGGATTTTTTTTTTTTTGTTTATGCATTTACCATTTCCCTTGCCTGCTGCCAATAGGTCTTGGGCTGCAGGTTTGCTGCTATATACAAAACAAACCATCTGTTTATGAGCCTATTTGTAGAAACCCCCATCAACACCTTGAATATAATTACTTTTTTTTTTTTTTTAATTTGCACGATTGTAAAAAAACAGGGGTTTGTGAAACATTCAGTGTTTGGCTACATGACACCACAGCTGAGTGCTTTGCCGAAAACATAGGTATATAAGGTTTTTTTTATTCTCCCTCCACCTGTTCACACACATCCTGAATCCTGCCTTCACGGTGTCTACTTGCGCGGTCTCACACACACACACACACACACACACACACACACACACACAGACACATTTTTCTCTCGCGGCTTTCTTCCTTGATGTGATTACAACAGTAATGCGATCGTTCCTTTGTATGTTAATGTGTATTATTTTTCACGCTACATTTGTTCTGCTCTCCTCTATTCCATATTGTTCCATCCACTCCACATCTCCATTTACATAATTGAACTTTTGATTGGACTTTTCTCCCTCCCCTCTGCTCTCATGCAGACAGCGTTTGAAATCCAAAGGTTAATTTCAGTGGTTAGATGATGCGAGGCAAACGGCCATTTTTTTTTTTCTTTCTTTTTTTTGCCCTGCTGAGCCTTTTTCCTAATGTGGACACGTCATACTTGCAGAGCCCAGATTAAACAAATTGCTTATTTTGATTCAATGTGCAATTAAATAATTGAGCATGTTGATAACTTGAGCCTGGTTAATCACATGAGTACTTTCAGCAGCAGGACAGACAGACTACTTAACATGCACTTTTGTCCTTTCAACTGTGAACGAGCATTAATGTTTTAAGAGTGTATGAGTTTGTGTCTGTAATTCATTATCAGTGCAGTCATATTTGAGTGTCCATCATTTACACTGTAGACCCTATTGTCGTCGAAGCCAGTCTGTGATGTGTGTGTGCGCGCGTGCATGCGTGTGTGTCTGCACACGTACATGGACTTTTTTCCCTTGCTGTAGGCTCCTTGAGCGGATTACAAGTTTTAAAGAGTATGAGATTCAACACCTCCTCAAATCTGACACTCTGACATTGCTTTGAAGCCATGAAAGTGAGATTGGAAAGACACGGAAGCTCTTTTCTTTGCGCAGAGTTGTGGGTTTATGTCATTGCGTTGAGGCCAGTTAAGTTTCCATTGAAGCGTCTTGCCCCAGAGGGAGAAGACAAAGCTGCCACTTAAAGTATTTCACTTGTATCTTTTTTATGACTTTGAAAGGCCCGGTTTTAATGCCCACCCCCACCTTTAGCCATTTAATTGTATATTATATAATCTATATATGTCCATCATCATTAAGCACTGTGATCCAGTATGATTGCCTATTTGCCCATACATCTCAAGGAATGAACTTCAGACTTTAAAGAAGAGATGAGATAGGGTGAGGAGTTATATATGACTTTAGTCTTAAACATAACATAAGACAGAAATTAATTTGTGCAGCATTCTAAATGTTTTTTAAAAAGCATTTATATTGTGAGTCTGCTGACGTTGGCAAAACTCTGTAGATTTGAAATGATCCTACTTTCCGAATACTGGAGTAGATACTGGCAGATTGCCGGAAACAATTTCCAACCTTGCTGCAGGATTTTTTTTTTTTTTCTTCTTCTTCTTAAAACCCAAGATCGACCTGTGACAAATTTCTAATTTTCCATATCACAGTTCATCCGCCTTACCCGTGATCTTGAATCACATCCTACCTGCCTGTGATCACATTGCTGACACCGAATATCCTCCTCCTAACACCAGCACCAACAGGAACAGATGCTTCTATTCCCAGATTTTCCCCTCTATCTTGTAATTCAGGCATTGTAGTAAGCTTAACCCCTCCTCTTTTTCTCAAACATTCATTTTTTCCCTTCTTCATTTTTCTTTCTTCGCCCTGTCGGATGTATGTTTTTGACACTGAGGCATCAGGAATAATGGAATGGCTTGTCAGGGGCTTGTACTTTTTGCCCATGCTGTTAGGCTGGTGTATAATAGTAGCAGAGGAGGTTATATGGCACTGATAGTAATGAAGGTTGCCTTTTCATTTTTTAATATGGAATGTTTGTGGGCCGAGGCATTTCTCTCTGCTAATCCCACCCTCGAGCCGAGCTAGCTACATGACTGTGACACACACACATCTACTGACATTCACACAGACAGATAAAAGACAAACACAGGCGCGCGCACACACACACACACACACACACACACACACACACACACACACACACACACACACATGCACACCTTCCTTTAGGCAACACAGCAGACTGTTTGATAAGTCAGCCTGCATTTTTATTCCTCAGGAAAATTTCACCCCTCCTGTGTATGTGTCCTCAGAAAAGGCACCCTGTCCAGAATGAAGATATATGATTTGTTCAATATTTGATAGATATGAAAGCACGAGTGAATTGATGCATGTAAAAGCCTTCATCTGGAAAAGACTATTGGAACAGTCTGGACTTTGCCGTTAAGAATTGTTGGCCATACAACTTTTTTTTTTTTTTTAAACAGGTTTTTAGAGCACATAAAAATCAGCAGAGTGACTGTGTGATAGCACTGAGAAGCGATCTGTTGGTGTGGACACTTAGGACACAAGCTTTACCTGAGATGATGGGCTTTAACTCAGTATTCCTGTTTGTTACAAGTGTGACACACTCTGTGTGTGTGTGTGTGTGTGTGTGTGTGTGTGTGTGTGTGTGTGTGTGTGTGTGTGTGTGTGTGTGTGTGTGTGTGTGTGTGTGTGTGTGTGTTTTGGTGTTTTGTGCCAGCTAAGGCACAGGGTCTGCGGCACTGGAGTGTGCTGTGTGTCTAATTGCTTTAATAGCACCTGGTCTCTAATCCGAGGTAATTAGAGTGCTCAAATTAGACAGCTACTTTCAACCATCACTTGAAAAAAGCAGAAAGGGAAGGCCTGGAGGAAGACCACTCTAGACTGAAACTCTGCTCACACACACGCACACACACACGCGCATAGTTGTCCTGGCACACATAAACAGTTGCAGAAGACAAAACTGGAGAAACAGGTTTTACTTGGTGCCGATGGCTAATGTTTGAGAAAATGCAAAGAATAGCCCCATGTTAGCCTGTGATAAATGACCTGTACATTCATTCTTTACATTGTTCTTCCCCATTCAGGATGGTCTTGGCTTTTTGACTTTCTTTTTGTCTTTTTCCTTCCAATTTAAATGACACGCTGGCATTGTTGAGGCTGCCTAAGACATGTCTAGAGAATCTGTGGGGAAAGGTTAAGGCCCTCTTTGAAAGCCGGAAATGTCAAGTGTCTGCCCCTCAGGCTTCCACTACCCTGTCCCTGTACTGAGTCTGCTGTTGGGGCCTGCACCGCTCGCTTGCATGCATGCACACACACACACACACACACACACACGTGCACGCGTGCACACGTGCATACATGCACACACGCGCACACACACAAGCTATTAGTGACAGCCTCTGTGGACTTCCATATAATTTGGCCTTTGTGCCGGGATAAACTACAACAATGAAAGAATCTTTCAAGTGACGAATATTTTTGTTTTCCTTTACCAGAGTGTGCCCAATCAGCCTTTTAAACTGACAGCAGATTATATTGACCTATCTTGGTAATCATGCAATTTTTTGCACACCTCTGGGCCTCATCAATAAACTTGAGCAAATATCTCTTTAGGGCAGTTAGCAAAAAATAAATGATTTATTTTTGTAAATAAATAGTCCAACTACTGTTTGACATGGCTCCCCCAGGGCTTCACACAGGCACCAGTCAACATACCATTACCTCACATATTGTTGCAGTAGCGGAAGGCCACCGACAGAGGGGGTTGGTTGCCTACTACAAGCTTTGCCACAGGGGCCCACGTTGTCTCTGCATTAAGTTGCGTTTTTTCCACGTTTTTCACCTTCTGCCTTCACAATTTTGAATATAGTCGTCCATATCCACTGGTGTAAAACCATCACGTCGACCAAGGATTTAATGAAAGTTTGATTAGGAGTTATAGAATAAAGAAAATAAACAAAAGACAGAAAATAAAACTTTGCGTGTCCTTTTTACCATATTATATCATATATCTTATAACCAGTATTAGTCTTTTAAAAAAAAGTAAATGTTTAATTATGAAATAAATATTTGTCTGAAATGCAAGAAACCTGTCTTAATATTCACTTTATAATATTATTGTCTTATAAGCAATATTGTGAGTGCATTTCAATGTCTTTTTGTTCCCAATCTGTCATGGATTTAATCAAGTCTCAGTGACATTTTATGCTTTTTCTGTCCAGAATGATCTAAGAGAATTAGCCCATATCTGTGGCTCCATAACCAGATTAGTGAACAAGCAGCTGAATAATCAGAATAGCTTTGGTTCTGCTGGTCATCAGAAGACAACCGGTGTCTCCATGCCACCAAGGATTTGTGGGATTTTGAGTCTGGGAGAGAAAAGGCTCCTAATGGTGAAAGCTTTCAGCCTAGATAAGACTTCAAAGGCAGAGCTAATTAATAAGATGTTTACATTTTCCACGGTCATACGCTGCTTTGTGCGTGACCCTTCATTACTGTGTGTCTGCATGTGTGCGTACGTGCATGTACTGTATAGGTTCATGTCAATAAATCAAGCTAATTAGGGTGCCGGTTGCTCAGTCGGACATTTTATTTCAAACTATATTGAAAGGCTCAGATATTGAGGTGAGGGACATCAGTGCCCATTGATGAGTGATACAAATTGTATGCATACAAAGAGTAATGATTATATGGGTGCATCCAAATGAAAATCGAATGAAAATATTCCTTCTGAAATCTCGTCTTCTCCGCTGACAGCCCAGCCCCATCCCAAGCCCAGTTCTCGGAGGGAAACCCAATGCTAGCCAGTCTCTGCTGGCCTGGTGTCGCGAGGTCACCCAGAACTACCGTGGAGTGAAGATCACCAACTTCACCACATCCTGGAGGAACGGTCTGGCTTTCTGCGCTCTGCTGCACCACTTCAGACCGGACGTAATGTAAGAAATATTGAAGCACACAGAGAGAATTTTATTGGATTGTTTTTTTGTACATTATGTATGTTGTTTTGTGAATGGATAACATCTAACATTTCATATTTAATTAATATAAAATGTTTGTCACTTGTTTTATTGTAGCAATTACAGATTTAAAAAAAATAATGTGGGTAAACATGCATCTCAAGATTGTGTTGTATTTAACACTTCATACAAGTAGATTCTGGAAAACCTGCAGCCCCATAAAATATTTTAAAAATCAAAACCATGTTCTGGTACAAATATCTGTGCGTGAGTGTGTGTGTGGTCTTGCATTTTGGTGTGTTAGTTTTACATATTTTCCACTCTATTAGTTCTCTTGATTGCACTGCTATGAAATTGCATGTTACAGTTCTAATGCCATTACATGTGATGCATATTTAAATACGAGACTTTCTCTGCTATCTCTCTCTGTCTCCCATTCTCCCTCTTTTCCCCTCCTCTCCATCCATCCCCACTCCTCTTCCAGAGACTACAAATCACTCAATCCTCAGGATATTAAAGAAAACAACAAAAAGGTAAGAGGCAGCCACCGCTGGGTCCTTCAGACCACTTAGCTCCCTCCCATCTACAGCTCTATTTTGCCTTATTTAGAGATCTGCCATTAATCCCCGGATATGTGTGTTTCATGGTTTAATGGGGAGGGTTAGAAACACACATAATGGGAAATACTTGGACTTGCCATCACACATACACAACAGCCAGAATGTTATAATGACAGCATTCTTAAGACGCCTCCCCTGCTGTGATGCGTGTAGTTGGGCAGCATAATTTAGTCACCTGGCAGAGGTGAGGTGGGATCTCGCCTCAGCTGCCTGCTGGGAGCTTACTAAACAGCCTCGGCTTTGTGTGTTTTCATGCCCGTGTGTATAATGAAAGCATATTTGCCCTGTGTTTATTAGATTGCTTTGTTTGAGGGGGTGTGATGCATGTGTTTATTAGTGCACCACACATTAATTTAGGTTTCATCCCTTGCCTAAGAAATGACATGGTGCAGATGCATTCTCCGCTAAAGCTTAAATACCTATTCACGTCTATGTGATCATTCATGTACATTCACAGCTAGAGATGAGCACTTTGACACATCCTTACTTTTTCTCAGTCCCTCTGGCTTTTTATTCTCACTTTTCACCTTTTTTGCTCTACAGGCTCTTGCCGAACACATTCGTTCTGCTGCTGCACATTCACACACATATTTATACACACAGATGCCCTGGCCTCTCTCTGGCCCTGAGGGCTACACAGAACGATATGCGTTGGGTTCCTGCAGCTTGATTTCCCCTTCTCATACACACTCTGGCTCTGCGATAACCTCTGGTGGCCCTGTTAGGCATGAATGCTACCCTGTTGACAATAACCACAGTGGAGGGAAAGGAACAGACCCAATCCCATATCTGCTAACTGCCCCTCACCCCCTCCAGGTGCTCAAGTAGCCCTGAAGAAATTGGTTAGATATAAGTAATATGGGAATATGCTGTAGAAGGTGATACCTGGTGAATAACTGCAGCGCTGCACCAGCATACTGTGACTGGCTCCTGTACAAAGATCTACACCAGCTGCTGGGGTAGTTTTGAGCATCTCAGCTGTTCCATTGCAGAAGAACACTGGCCTTTACCAAGTTTAGATCCCACATATGGAGAAAAAAACACATAAACCAAAATCTCTTTATAGTAATATATAACAAAATATCTAGAAACGAGAATACGGGTTAAAAAACAACACAGGTCACATCATTCTAACATGAGAAAACTGCTCAACCAGTGGTTTTTATATTAACTTCATAAAGAATGAGGAGCTGAAAATAATAGTCATGTGATATTTGGTAGATTAAATCCAGTAAAGTTGAATGCACCCTATTTTTTTTATGTCAATGCAGCACTACATTTAGCCTTTTTGTTTGGCTTCCACAGATTTTCTTGTAATTCATGCCATCTTCTAAAAATGTTAGACACTTTCTTTGATATTTTTATTTTAAACTAATATTTTTATTTTAAACTAATATTTCATATTACAATGTTTTTTCCCAAGCACTTCTCCACATATGGATCGGTAATCTAATGCTTTATTCGGCATTGTTGGTGACTGATAATGAAAGCAGTTCACATAAAAGGAAAGAGGAAAAATGAGTGTTGGGGTTTCATGTAGCACCCTGAAGGTGTTGAAAAGGAGAAGGGCGATGCTGCCTTAAAAAAAAAAAAAGGAAACCACGTATGTCCCTCTATGGCAGGATTCTGCTTTACACACGATAAGGAAGTAATTAAAGAAAGAGGAATTACAGGAAATTAAAATTAAAAACAAGATCTTATGATTTATTCAAAATTGAGTAACAAAACAGAGACACCGTGACACTTGTTTTCCATTCTCAGCCTGCTTTGAGGAGTTTTTGGAATGTATAGAATTTATTGAATGGACACACAAAATTGGACCGTATAGATGCGACAACTATCTCTGCTTTTCATGGCTAGTTGATAGCCAAGCCCCCTCCTCCTTTCATGTTCTGTCTGTGAGGAGTGATTGCAATGAGCTCAGTCTGTGCTGAATTATGACAGATAAGGACAATCAATATTGGGGGGGGGTGGAAAGAAAAAGAAAGGAATGAATATTCATTTACATTCTATGAAATGATCCAGAAAATCAGTGTGTATGTAAATAAAATGCCAGAGTTTTGAGGACTCTCTTCATGCGTGAATTCCAGAGGTTTGCATGAGGAGATGTCGTGTGTGTGTTGGGTCTGCTCGCTGCTCCGTCAGCATGCCGCCGCGTCTCTGTGTGCGAGTGTAATGAGGCCAAGGAGAAGTCATTTGTCTTGCCATCTGATAGCGTAGCGCCAAGCACCAGTTTAAAGCTCACCGAGCCGAGCGCGGGGTTGGGCTGAAGGGGGAGGATTGATGATTGACAGAGATAGATAGCTGTCAGTCACAGAGAGGGAGGGGAGGGGGAGCAGGGAGCAGCCCTCCAGGGCAGCTGCACTGGCATTTATTCCCAACCAAAAGCGAAAACTGGTTATTAGATAAATTATCTGATGCCAAAGTCTGATATAGTTCAGTAAAGAAAATATTTTAAAAAATGAACTTGGATTTTTTTGTGATAATGTGGATCTGCATTGTTTGATTGGACAAACCGGTCACCACATTATTTTCTTTAATAACGGGGCACACTTCTCAGAAACATCAAATCCTGACATGGAGGTCAAAAAGACTGCAGCACACGTCATAGTCTGAAACAAAATGCAACTCAAAAGCCTCACTCCTTCATCTTCAGCTCACATGCTCTCCCACTCTCACTCTTCTCTTTCATTCTTTCATTCTCTCCCTATTGAGCAGCAAAGTTGTCGCTCTCTTTCAGAGTATAGCCTGGGCAGGAGGGGAACAATGTAAGCACACTCTGCTTCTCTGAATACTTGTTAGAAACCCAATCAGGTCCTCTTATTCTCCATATTCTCCTTCTTTGTTTTCACTCCTTCTCCCCCCCCCCAACTCTCTTTCTTCTCTGGCTTGGAAGGGGGAACTTAAACATGCTCGTTGTAAAGGCAAACTCCTCTCTGTTCTCCCTTTTCTTTTCTCGCAGTCAGTTCTTTTTTCCCTACCTCATCTCCGTGAGCACAAACACATGCTTTCCATCAATACAAAGGGACAAAAGAGGCGAGAGTGAAAGAGACCATCGCCAACAAAAGACATCATAATTGATTGTAAATTGAGAAGCATCTTTCCATCTCATTCACATCTCTGCTTGTTTTCTGTCATACAAATAAAGTTGGAAAGAACAATTTGCTTTTTAAAAAAAAATATTCAATCCTCTTTTTAAGTGCTTCTTTTAGTATTTGAAGCTTGATTTATACCATTTTGATACTCATGACAGTACTGTTGAGTAGATCTAAATTTTGCCCTTTAGATCAGACTGGATGAAAACTCGTTTTAGTTTCTCTGCTCGTGTTTAGCATCAGTGTAGTTTTGATAACATAAATATAGAATGAAACTACTTTAAGGTCCAGCAGAACTCCACACTTTCTTTTCTGCATGTGTTACCTAAACCAAATGTGGATTTGGAAGAAAGGAGGACCATTGCAGGAGGCCGAGAAAGAGGGAGTGATTTCTTCAGAACAATCCCCGGGGTAAATAATCTTGTAAAAATAATATGGGAAAAGGATTGAGGGAGATTGATAAACTGGAGAGATTTACAGAGGCAGTGAAACAAATGAACAGTGCAACAGGTCGGAATTAGATCAACACTATCAAGCAGGCCAGATACAAGCTGTGATACCTGCGAGAGAGGGCTGGGGAGGGTATACGAGCACAGGAATGATGGTAGTTTGTGTGTGTGGGTGTGTGTATGGGTGGGTGTGTGTGTAGCGCGTGCTGCTAATCTATTTATTTACCTGTCATTGGCTGCGATAATGGTTTTCATCCCTTCTCTGTCTCAGTCTATCTGGTGATGGGGGATTGGTTTTCGTGTGTCGTTTGATAATCAAACCTGAATTTTCTCATCAGACTCTAATCAGACCAATTACACGCGTGACGGAGAGCGTGGGCAGGTTGATGGTGGCAGCTGATAAGGATACATAGACACACTTTGGGATTAAGCGCTCTGTCTTGGGTACTGTATCTCCGCCTGTTATCAGGGACGGCGTTTCCTGACATGACCTGTCAGCGGTCATGCCAAAGGTGTCTCTCAGCCACGAACATGCATCACCACGGGCACGTGCATCGTGTTTACAAGACCCTTATATGTCTGATAATAAACATTCTCCAAATTTCAGAGCTTTTTAACCCAATATCCCTGTTTATTAGCATGTGTGGGAGTGTCTTGTTTTATATCGCCAGAGCGTTTCTGAGTTGTTTCTCATGCTGATCCGTGTTGCCTGTTGAGCCTCGGCCACGGTAGGTTTGCCATATGTTTGGTCGTGGTGTCTCAACTCGTGAAAACCTTGATTACGATGAATCACTTTGTGGGCCTTGTTTACAGGAGGTTAGTGTAGCAGTTAACATGTCTGCTGTTTTAAATGGCCCTTTTGTAACAAATGTCACTCCTTATCTGAAATGTTGTTTTTGTTTCTTTCTCTGTTTTCATCTGCAGGCGTATGATGGCTTTGCCAGTCTTGGGATCTCCCGTCTCCTGGAACCATCAGACATGGTGCTGCTGGCCATTCCCGACAAGCTGACAGTGATGACATACTTGTACCAGATCCGGGCCCACTTTTCTGGTGAAGAACTCAATGTTGTGCAAATAGAAGCAAACAGCAGTCGCAGCACGTACAAAGTGGGCGACTTTGAAACCGACACAAATGCCTCGATAGACCAAGACAAGTTCTATGCTGAACTCAATGATGTTCAGGGCCGGCAGGTCAACTCTCAGCCTGTTGCGCCAGCCAGTGCTGAATCTAATGGCTCTAAAGATCCTGAGGATGGGATGTTGAAAGACTCGAAGGCCGATGAAGAACCAGCCTCATCAAAAACAGTAGGTCACACACAGTCCTCCCCTCCTGTCCCATCTCCACGCACCGCGGGGGTCACCTCCGCGGTGGATTCCTCCCAAACAACAACATCAGGCTCTGAGGAGAGAGCGAGTTTGATGAAAGCCAACACTTTGGACCTCTGTGAGTTACCACAAAGAGTGGAGAGACTGATGGACAAAGAAAAACAGCCGAAGGACGAGGTGGGAGAGGAGACGAGCGAGGGCAGCACTGAACCAGGGTCCCCTAGTAGGAGAGGACCCCTGTCCTCTTCCCCACACCACCAGAAACTGGGCTTCTCTTACAACAGGGATGCTGATCTCATCAAGAAGAAGAGGGCCAGTCTCCGTCACTCAGAATCTGAGCCCGCCTCTGACACCAGCTGTCCTCCAGTTAACCACACAGACACACCTCCACAACAGATTCAGGTGAACACACACACACTGGACACATAATTGTCATAAGAAACTGTTAAATAATATTGACATTTACAAAAGTCACTTCACAGAATTTATGGTAGCAGTAGTAATTAGTAGTAGTAGTAGTAGTAGTAGTAGTTTTCAGAAAAAAAAAAAAAAAGCACTAACCTTTACCAAATTAAAGTATTTTTAAGTTATGGTGTAGCTTCTTTAAATATGAATGATAAATGGGTGCAAGTACTATCTCGTAATTTTAAACCCACTGTGAACAGAATCCATCTGTCTGACACTGATTCATTTATATTTTGCGCTGAAAATTGGGTATTAAGATTACAACATAAGCATAAAAGAATTGTTCTGCTTTTTAATCCTTGCATTCTGGCTTTGATTGAAACTTTCACCACTGCAATTATCAAAAGACAGATGTGGGGGACCGTCCCCCGGCATTCGTTAAGCTTCAAATCCCGTCCTTATTGATACCACTGCAGAGGTGACCGCACCAAAATTCTCCCTTTCTGCATTAGATGTTGTCAGCGTCTGTCTTGTTGCCGAGGCCCAGACGCGTCGAGGCTGGGACCTTAACATGTGGCAACAGTAGAAGGCACCCAGGAGAACCCTGTGCTTTGACATTTCATTATATTTTTCATTATATTTCTCATCCCTTCAGTTGATGGCAGTTGGTGCCGTGCCTGCTCAGGCGTGGCGACGCTTTGCAGTGTACACCCCATCTTGTCTGACACACACACACCAACACACACCTGTATGCCTGCGTGACTACTGCCACACACACAAACTCACACTGAAAGCATTGCTGCCTGCATTGCTTAACCTCAGATTGCTGCTTCCTGTTTACAAGTCAAAAGGTCACGAGCCAGTCGGGGGGCAGCAGGAGGTTATGACGGCTATGACACCCCGTTTTCATTCCCTCTTAGATCCCTGCATAGATTAGAATGCAGCTTTAGAAACAGCATCATTTGAGTGGCTCTAAAGAACCAAAAACCCTATTTACTCTCTCATCTAACACAGCCAACAAAGATGGGGTGTGTGTTTTCAGTCAAAGATCGTTGTTATTACAACCAGTTTAAACGATTTAATCCCTTATGAAACAAACAACTGAAATGATTTCATTGATTGTAATTAGGTTTTTATTGGCTTAATCAGTGGCTGAGGCTGGACTGTTATTTTTTTTATCCAAATTCTCACTTTATCTTAAAAATACAAACACGAATAAACTGTAGGGTCTCATCAAAATGATATTTACTGCAAAGTATGAGAACTGACATTAACATTTGAAATTGTGTTTCATCTGTTCTAACAGGAACCAGCCCCTGTTCCTGTTACAAGTTTGTCTGCTGAGAAGGTTAGTACTGAGGAGGAGAAACGCATTTTCATCCCTATTACAGACACTGATTTATTTTTGCCCCAACATGATGCATGCTTACACCACAAAGATAGGAAGGCCACCACACTGATGACAGTCTTTAAAGAGTTTTTGTCTGCCACACAGAGGGTGCTGTCTCGTCAGGAGGAGTTAAAAGAGAGAGCCAGGCTCCTCCTGGAACAGGCACGCAGAGACGCTGCGATGAAGGCCAGCAGCAAGAACAACCCCAACTCAGCTGCCAACACGGCAAACAGGACCACAAACGTCTGTGACGTAAGTCTAAGTGATTTCATTAGTTCTAGTCACATTTTGAAGGAGTCAGCCTCAGTTCTCAAGGGTGGTGGGATCTTTTTCCTGCCCACCATTCGAACCGTGTCTGCCTGTTCTCTTCGCTACAAGCTTGTACAGCGTCACCTCGCTGTGTTGGAACTGCTAATAGACTGACCACCAGCCTCTTCAGCACACTGAAGTCACTTCCACAGTTTGCTGTTCACTACACTTGCAACATGCTGGAAAACCCTTTTCAAGCTGTCTTGTTCTCTGACAGTCGGTCTTGTTGAACGATTTATGGAAAAGCCGCGAGAAGGAGAGGAGACTTTTCCTGATTAACTTCTGCCCAGACTCACTTATGGGCCACCGAACTTCACAACCTGAACGTGTCAGCGGGAAAACCGCCCGCTCCCTCTCTATAATTATCTATCTCCGTCTCCCTTCTTGGTTGAACTGACATGGGAAAAATTGTTATGACATCCCAGCCAAATTAACTGGCCCCTTACCTTTCCCAAACCGAGTAAACATTGTCCACAAACATCTGTCAGTAAAAGTACATTCACGGTAAAGTGTGTGTGTGTGTGTGGGGGGGGGGGGGTTGAGAATTGCTGTACCGTAGCAAACTAGACCAGAGAAGATGTGAGTAAAATTGCCAGGTCTGAACCAAGCACGCTCCACTGAACATAATATACTGTAGGGGAGGGAAGGAGGCACGCTGATGGACCAGGAGTTACCCCAGGAAAGTGTTGTGGTCAAATCCTCAGTGATGCCTCTAAATATTTCAGAAAAAATGTACTGTGAGAATCATGGGGACAACAGATTTAAGGTTAAAATGAAATAAATACCCTTTGGTAATGAAATATCTGAAAAGCAGCAGCCGCTTGCCCCTGCATTGGCTGCTTGAATCCACAAAGAGAAATATGCCCTTGAATTAGATGTTTCTTGAGTGTGTGTCCCTGTGTGTGTATGTCTATATGAATGTGTGTGTTGTCGGCATTATCCTGTGTGTTGGACATGCAAATGTGTGCGTGTTCATGTTTGCACGCCGGCTGCAGGAATGACCATTTCATCGTAATCTGAAGAAATAAACGAACAGCTTCCAAGGATGGATGGCGTTAAAAGTCTTTAGAGGAAAAAAAGCAAATTAAAAGCGTTTTCCCAAAGCTGTTGCTGTGCCGATATATTTCCTCAGTGACACAAAAAGGTCCTTCTCTGTCCTTTTTTATCCAGCAAGATGGCTGACTTTACTCAGATTAGCTCCTTTAAGTAGCCAGACCCAAACGTTTGCTTGTTTTCCCTCCCGTCCTCCCAGTTTTTCTACTCATTTCCAAGGACAATTGGTCAAGAACCTCCTCGCACACACTTGCACATGCACGCGCTGCTCCTGTGCATAAAGAGAAAGGAGGAGGGGTGGATGGGAGATATTGAATTGTTTATTCTTTTTTAATAGAAAACATTGATCAAAGGAATAAGACCGGCCTTGAGGCCAACGTGCTGATAATTGCTAGTGATTAGATTACTTGATGTCTTGTTTTGATTAGCGTGTGTAAGTCCATGTTATCAGCTGGAGAGACCCAAGCTTCTCCTGTTTAATTCTCCATCCGTCTAAGTAGGTGCTTTGTGGTTTAGCATGCATAAGGTATAATTTAATTCAATTAAAGGAGGCTTCATTCTTCCAGGGAAGTGGCTAATGTGGAGGCAAAAGAATGATTTAGGCTGAGTGAGAGGAGGGGGCTATGATAGCCATTTCAGGAGCTTTGGGTCGAAAATACAAATGACAAACCAGTTTAAAATGGATAACTAAAGTCATTTCTGAAGAAACTATGACATATAATTTTAACTACGAAAATTTAAAAAAACATATCGACTTTGAAATGATTCCAATCAAGTTCAAGCTTTTTTTAAGTAAAAAATATAAACACAATTATCAACACTAATACATACAAATATAGTGTGTGTGTGTGTGTGTGTGTGTGTGTGTGTGTGTGTGTGTGTGTGTGTGTGTGTGTGTGTGTGTGTGTGTGTGTGTGTAGCCTTATTCTCCTGACCTATGCTCTCCCTCCTGCCATCCCTAATTGTAGCCCACAGTGACTGGTTCTTTCATCTAAGGTCACAGGTTCGGTTTTCCTCTCTCTCTCTCTCTCTCTCTCTCTCTCTCTCTCTCTGTCTTCTATCACATTCTCTCACCCGCTTGTCTCTTTACCATCTCTCCATGTTTTTGCTTTTTCCATTAAAATGTCTTTAACTTTGTATTTCTTTCCTCTCTTCTCTGATCGTTGACAAGCGGTAGCACTAATGGTTTTGATCCCACCTCCTCCTTCTCCTCCACCTCCTCCCTCTCCCCCTCCTCATAGGTGGCCTTCACAACATATCAGTAGTCACAGTGGAGATGTCTTGTAATGTTGTAATGTCATCACCCCTAGCCACAAGGAGCCAGATGGGTAATTAATGAGCTTTCCAAATATTGTCTTGAGCGAATACTTGATTCTTCTTAACCTCAGTGAAGACATACCATTTTTTTTGTTTTCCTTTTGCCCTTTTCATTGTACTACGGGTTTTCTGTATTTGCTTCAGGTCTTCTCGGCTATTAGCTGATGAGAACAGTAATTTCACACCGGCCTGGCCAGGCTAATTATTAGGATCCACACTATGTTTGGAAGAAGTGACTGTATGTGTGTTTTTTGCATAATTGGATGCACAAGCATATTCTCTCGTGTGCTTTTGTGCATGAGTGTCTGTGTGTTTCTTTCTAAATCTGTAAAAGGAAAGAAATGTGTTTTAACACCTGTGATGTTTTTTTTTATATTCTGTGTGTGTGTGTGTGTGTGTGTGTGTGTGTGTGTGTGTGTGTGCGTGTGTGTGTGTGTGTGTCTATGTGTGGGAATGTGAAATGTGCTGGGATGCATTTGTGAGTGAATGCAAATACCTCGTTGTTTTCCAGGTAGGAGAGTTCCCCTGCTCACTGACTCGTTGTGATTCCTATAATTGGGGCCTGTTTGATTTTTGCCGACTGGAGCCCCGACCGACTCCTCCTCCCCTTCTCTTCTGCCACTTCCTTTCCTCTTCTCAGAAGTGGAGGGAACTCCTGGGTCTCTTCTATTGTGACCTGTGGGTGTTGTCATCTACTCCCATCTGCTGTCTGGCCTCTGATCCTGACTCGACTGCCTTGTTTTTCCTTAGTGGTCTTTCATTTATTTATTTTTTTATTTCACATATTAGAACATGTTTCCTTGTCAAGCCTCCAAGATGTGAATTCTGAATTTTCTCAGACTGTTTTGAAAGTTTTAGTCAAATTCTTCTTTTCTGTTTGATTTTTGGAGACATGCACCAAATATTGTTAAAATGTCTGTTTTGAAAATGCTAATACAGACTTGTGCACCCCGCTCTCCTTTTATGTCCACACTTTACTATCTACCCCCCCCCGCCCCCCCGGGGTGCCCTCTCTCCTTTTCAACTTTTCCCTCAGCAGTAATAGTTTTTCTTCAGGTCTCATTTTAATGTGGCTGCCATATCTTCCTTCTTGGTGCACTTTTTCCCCTCCTCTTCTTTTCTCTTGTTTTGTCTCCCTCCTTTTTTGAAGAATCTGCCCTAATGAAACCAAATAGTTTAGTGGGGAGTCTCTTCTGTGTGTGAATGTGCTCGAATTGGAGTGTGAAGGTATGTGTCGTGGCTGAATTGACTGGAGTGGAGATCAAAGGCAGTCTCTAAATTGTGTGTGTGTGTGTGTGTGTGTGTGTGTGTGTGTGTGTGTGTATGTGTGTGTGTGTGTGTGTGTGTGTAGGCCTGCTCGTGCATGTGTTAACAAGCAGCTCTCTCAGTTGCATCACAAGAGCTGATCAAGTCATCAGGGAAGAAATGGGTAATACACACAGACTTGCACGCCTCTTGTGAGCATGGGCTGCTCTTGTTTTCACATGCCTCATGTTCACGTTTGACCAAGTGGAAGTGTCAAACTCTTTTTCATGTCCAGGTCTTCTTGAAGTCACATTTTATGGATGAAATCTTATTGGAATAATGATTAAAGTGCTTTACAGATAAAAATTCAAGTCATCTTAAAACTTTGCTCAGTTGAAATTTCAGTTGAAACTTCCTGTCAACTGTGCGTTTTTCTACACTGCATGCACATTGAAGACGCAAACATTGAAGAGCAGAATAAAAGGAACAACAAAAAAAAAAATACTGCTGCAGGCCGCGACTGTCCTGAACTGCAACTGCTTCCAAGTCACACATGTGAAAGGAAGTAGAAATCTAAATAGATAGAATTAAAAAATAGGCTGGATGAACAAATAGTCCTGAATAGCTAAACATTTGGAATTGTCATGTATGGCCCATATAGCTCATTGCTGTCGACATCAGTCCCTTTTTTGTGTCCCTTTTTCCATGTGCAGTCGCAGGTTACCTTTGTTTTTCTGTTAGCCACCTCCAAATGTTCAGCTCATGTTCTCTGTCTCGTTTTCTTTTTTTGCCTCCCTTCTTTGTCTCTCTCTCTTCCCCTCCCTCTCTCACCAGTAATTATCCTGTCTATGTAAAGGGCAAAACATTCCCATCTTCTTTGCCTGTCCAATTGACAAGCGCCTCCTGTCGAGGTTGGTGCCTGAATGTGTTGAGTTGTCTGTCTGCACGCTCCACATTACCTGTTCTACCTGTCTTAAGGCACAAGTAGCCTTGTTAAGCACACACATATGCAGAGGGCTGAGGGCCAATTGTTAATTCAAATGTAAAACCACAGTTAAACAACCCCCAGAGGTCAAACACACACGTATATTTACTCTTAAAAGATCATCTCGGTGTTACACAGTCGTGCCTTTGTTCTATGAATCTTGGCACATGTTAAATTAATTAGCATCTACTAAATATAAGTGAGGGTGAGAGAAACTGAAAGAATATGTCAGTATATACAGCATGCTGCTGCTGCTAGTGTCCATATATTTTAAGTTATGTTGCTGTTGAATTTTATCTCCAAACCCCACCCACACCTTATATCTACTGTTGAATCTCCTCATGTTAGCTGTTGTGAGAGCAAGAGCCTCGTTTGACCCAAAAATTATAGTCTTTTGGTATGATGGATCCCCCTAATAACTAAATAAACCAAACTAAAAAAACTGTGGTTATTTTATTTTCTGCCCAGTTTTCCAAGCAAAAATTCAACTTGTTGTTTCTCAAATGCCTAAACATCCCTTCTTGTGTTCATCATATGTGAAAACAAATGTGCAAATAAGGAGAAAACAATTTGTATATTGCGAGCAGGCTGATGGAGCTCGCTGAAGCATGAACTGTTAGCGTCCTATCAAAGCAGTGACAGCCTGGTGAGAGGCCAAAGTTTTGGCACGCACACACAGATGCACTCACACACACACACACACTCACACACACACACACACACACACACACACACACTCACATACTCACATACTCACACACACACACTCACATACTCACAGTTCCAAACCAGAGCCATGCTGACATCTCTGATTTGTATTTATATACCTATAATGTGGACACACCCATATCATGGACACACACCCGTCAAATCATAATTAGGCCGTGTCGCGGTTCTTTGATAGCCATGTACAGTGGCTCTTCTTTAATTCTTTATCAAATGCATTGATCGCTGTGGACCTCGCATGCTCATTGATCCATACACTCCGTCTGGAGCCAGCCGATAAGGCATGTCTCTCTCTCTTTCTCTTGCTGTCACTGTGTTTTGAGTAATAAGGAATTTTTGAAATTGAATGTTCCCAACTACACCACAGTTTGGTAAAAAGGGTCCTTAAAAAATTCAGCCCAGTACTGCAGATTTGTAATAATGCAGCTGAACATTGGCTTGGACTTGTCCGATACTCAAGATGTTTGTATCAAAATATTGTGGGTATAGTCAGGACAAAAGATTCAGGTTTTAGTCTTTGTTAAATACTACATTGGGAGTCTTGAGATGGTAAGAATAAACCATTTTTTCCTTCAATTTGCAGTGTGTGGCATAAAATCTAGACAAATTGCCTGTAAACTAAAATGTTTCAGTCCCTAGCGAGTTGAGTCAGTCCATCCAGACTCCCCACGTAGATTAAAGTCTTACTCTTGTCACAAATGTCTAATCTGAAATAAAGAAGAGGATGTCCGTATTGTTGAGAATAGTAATACCTGCATCACCTCTGGTTTATCACCAGCCGTTGGAAGCCATGTTTGACGAGTGTTTGGTTATCCAGCCAGATGATGGTTCTCTGTGTGCATACATATGTGTATACTTTATGTACCTAGACCAGATAGAGACCTAAAGCACCTCTTGACTGTGAATTAATCCGTCATGACAAATGTCTGGAACTGCATGACTGGTCAGCAGACTGGCTGGCTATCTAGGAGGTTGGCAACTCCTTTTAGATAGTGGTTTTCTGTAAGTGTGTGTGTGGCATCACTGTACCCACGCCAGACCTCCGCACATGGCCAGTGGTGTGTGTCCTCCCTTCCACTCTCCCCTTGCCCAGAAAAAGAGCAACCAAGGTGACAACCTGCTCCTCCTGCTCAAAAAAAGCTTCTAGAACAGAGAGGGGTCCTCACCCCAAAGTGAAGCCCATAGTGGAGCCCTCTGTCTCAGCCCTCCACTCAACCATTTATCCCCTCTTCTCTAGGAACCTAGTAGACAAAGTACATGATTGTTCCGGCTGTCGCCATGCAAAGAAGAGAAGTCTCTTCTCCTCCTGAGTCTCCATTCTTTGAGCACTGGTACCCAGTGGCCACCAGCTGATTGGCTTTCTGTCGTCTTCTTCTTTCATCCAGGCTTTGATCATGTGCAGGGACAGCACAGTTGAGCTCGGTTCTTCTTCTTTCTTTGCTTGTTGTCACTTTATGCAGCAAAATGAAATGGCTTCACTGTTTTTTAATCTGTTTGACGTGCGATCCGACCAACACTTTCATAGCATTTCCTTAACGTCCACTAGAGGGCGTTTCATTACCATCAGTCCACAACGCTCTGCTAAAAACGAGAAATAACATCGTACAAAGTAAGACATCAGGATTAGGAATATTATATGTCAAAACAAGCAAAAAAAAAAAACATCATAAAAACTAGTTAAAATAGAAAGGAAAAAAGGTCGTTTTTGCCACAGGTTGTCTCTATAAGTTTTTCCGTGCCACTGGGCATTCCATAAGTTCTAAGCTCCAGCATGTGCACCAGCTAACCACATGCCCTTATTTTCTAATCAGTGACTGTGTAGCTGACCAAACTAGGCACTACTCAGATGCATTTTTCGTTGTGTTAATCCTAGCCTCTGGGACAGGCAGAGTCGTTTTCCCATTTCCTGTCCCCAAAATGGCTGACAACAATAATTCACTGGGATATTTTGGTGTGTGCATTTATGTGTGTGTGTGTTTGGGGGGGGGGGCATAGATATATATAAAATATTCACCACACACTCCCACTTAAATTGGTAGTTGTAGCCACATCTCTAAAGGCCAGATGGGATATCTAAACCAGTTCATAGCTGCCAGGTAATCGGCGACATTGCTTGTTATCATATTACATTTATAAAGGTGGGATGACTGAATATAAAAAAGTAATATGAAAGTAGGGAAGGGAAAAAAGAAAGATGAGAAGAAAGCTTAATGACAAAAAACATGATTCAAAGTAATTTCTTAGCTTTGTTTTCAGTGTGATGATACCATCACAGGCATTGACAACTCAGTTTGGGGTACTTATTTCCATTTTTTAATTTCTTAGCCAACTAAAACATTGGCACTTATATTTAGGTAATAAGTTTCAAAATCCATTCTGTCACTCCTCTCACTCCTACTTCCCTCTTTATCTTTCTGTCTTTTCCTCTGTTTCTGTCTCTTTATCAGTGTCTTTCTAAGGTGTGTTCCCATCTCCCCGTGGGCATCCCATTGGGCTTTCTCACACACACACACACACACACACACACACACACACACACGCGCGCACACACAGTGCATTAGGGTTGCTGTCATTTACAATACAGCCCCATTGTCCCACCTTAACAATAGCTACAAACAAACAATTGACATGGAAATGGAGAGATGTAGCTCATTAGTGGGCTCTGCTTGTTTTGTTAATGGATAAATGGGCGGCTTCAATAGGCCAGCCCTAAAACCCCTGCCTCAATATGGAGAAGACTGATTAACAGGAAACCACGGGGAGGGAGAACAGTGACAGAGAAATGCAGCTTCACATTCCCCTGGGTCATATGTGGTTCTGGATGTCTTGAAGAGTTGTGGTGCAAGTTTTACAATGTGAACCTGTGTGTGTGTGTGTGTGTGTGTGTGTGTGTGTGTGTGTGTGCGTGTGCGTGTGTGAGATTGTGTGTGTGTGATTGTGTCTGTCTGTCTGTCGGTGTGTGACTTCATGCAGAATTCATGCACAGTCTGGCTACAGTTGCAGCTCCACTTTAATGTAGGTTAATCAGACTTCTTTCCTTTGGTTTTATACATGTGTAGATGTTGTAAGGGTGCGCGGGGGGGTTTTGTTTGTTTTATTTTTACTCCTGCGGCTTTGCCCTTTCATGCACTCAGCTTTGAGTGTTTGCCTGTGCGTTTTTTGCCGGGTCACCATGAGTTAAGTTTCAGTTGACATCATCAAGGTTTTCTTGGCGCTCGTATGTGTTGGCCTGTGCTATCAGCAGGATCAGATTGAATGGGCCTGGAAATGACATTTCTGCCATTACTCTGATGGGTACAGCTCAATATTGTATATCTAGTGGCTAGATAGTTTGTCTAAATGTGTGTCTGTCTATTCCCAACCTTATAATGCATTTTGTATACATCAATTTAGATAACAGAACATGTTATATTTGTTATATTTACTGGTAGTCGGTGCATATGTCAAGATTTATTACTTTTATAATCAGATAACATCAATAATTGTGACATTATTTGAATTTAATTCAATAAAAATGGTATTCCTAAATGGAAATGACCAGATGATTTCACTCTTTGTATAAATGTATTAACATTAACTCCAGGACAAGAAAAATACAACACACCCTCATCTAAAGCATTTTCATATTCTGAATGTTTCTGATTCTTTTTACTTGCTCTTAATCTGGTAGTAGTAATTATAAAAGTCTCTGGGTTGGGAGAGTCCTGGTTTCATCCTCGTTTACCTGCTCGCAGGCAACAGAAATACTTTTCTTCATGTTTCCATTACTTTGTGCAGGAGCGGGATGCAGAGCGGCGGAGACAGCTACGAGAGCGAGCCAGGCAGCTGATAGCCGAAGCACGATCTGGAGTCAAGATGTCTGAGATGAGCCTGCTGGACACGTCTGGTGCAGAAAGAGGCAAAAGCAGCAGGACAAGTCCTGTTGCAGGTCAGCACATACCCCTGAAAACTTACACGGAAAATACGTGGCAGTCCACAGGAAAAGGCATTGTTCAGGCCTAATAGTAATATGTAAAACAGGGAAAGGTCACACTAACATGTGTTCAACATTGGCTGACTTTCTTCATTCACACATTCCCATTCCCATCACATTATGCTCTCTAAAGGGGTTCTTCATAATCCTCAGAGGAAACCAAAATGTTATTTGACAACAGCCACGGGTCTGAAATCCACCACCCTCACATTTGCAGCAGCAATTTACCCCGTGACTCCTCTCGTCTCATTCGACCAGTAATTGTTAATCAACAGAACACATTGTGCGACCAAATTATACTCAAAACACCAAACACTTCTAATAATGGCTCACAGGGGCAGCAACCACCGCCATGTATCTTTCCCACTGCTTTCCATTTCCTTGAAATTGGCGTTATTATGATAATGACCATTATTAGGCATCTCTAGTCTTTTGTTTCAGATCCAAACAAGTTGCAGTCGTCTTTTGGGTGTACTTTTCACTTAGGTAGTGGCATGCATGTAGATGAAGTGCAGACAGGTGAAAATAAAAACAGATAAGTTGACAGGGTAGATTGGAATGATGAAAAGAGTTACGGGCAATGTTTCTGTATTGGCAAATTATTTGAATTCATGTGTAATTTGTGAAAATCGCAGGGATTAAATACGGAAATCAAAGGATTCATCAACTATCTCAATTGTTGCGGCAACTTTGCTGATTGACTGTCATGAAGATTGGCTGAAAAGACAAAGAGTTTTATAAGAAAGAGCCACAAATGGTGGAGGGGTTCAAAAACTAGCAAGCAAGAAGTGCAATCAGGACCTTGTTAGGTAAAATGACAGAAGACAGTGAGGCAGGGGAAGGGTAACACTTGATTTGTTTGCTCTTTCAGCTTTTCTGAATTGAACTAATTGTTGATCTCATTAAAAATGGAGTCGGAGAAAGAGCGAGAGAGGAGGAGGAGGTGAGGAGAGAGGAGAGAAATGCTGCTGGCTGATACACAAGGCCTACCGAGCAGAACGGCTAATCCTAGCCCCCACACTCTTTCGTTTCCTCTCTGTTTTTCTCCCTCACTCCATCTCTCTCCCTCTCTCTGCTCAACAGCGTTTAGTCCTCTAAAGCAACCCAGTCTCCCCCCTTCATGTGTCTGGCTGCAAAGAAAACTTTCCAAACTCTATCATTGTGGCCTCCCATTAATTAGATCCAAACCAGCCACTTGCAAGAACACTACCCACCACATCATAGCGAACAAATTAGTGTTTTTGACTCTTTGTGTTGGATTCTTTTTACCGATGGATAAGACATTGTGAGATGTTTAATATGAGCGGTCTGTACTAATCTTGTGCATTTTGAGGCACTCAGTCCTTGGCCTGCCTGTGTGATCTTAACCTCTTTAACTTCTCACTTTCCACTTTTGTCTCTCTTACTGCTGTTATTTCTTTCCCCTTGTCCAACTCCATTCCTACAGATGTTTTGGATGGAGTTTTGGAAGGCCATCCTCGGGATGATGCCATTGATGGTGAAAGGGGTGAGGATGAGGAAGAAGGGCGGGCTGAGAATGAGCAGCTCCCTGTTGGTTGTGGTGATGATGCTGATGATACCACAGACACTGCTGCTTCTGCATCAATGCTCGTTACTAACCCACCGTCACTCGAAGCCTCTCTTCCAACCACCTCCAGCACCCAGGGCACCTCTGGGCTCACTAACACTGGCTTTGAGCTAGCTTCTCTGGGTAAAGTCACCAGTCAACTCTGTGGTGCTGCATGTTTGTCTGCCTTTCCCTTACATATTTATTGTGTATTATGTACACTAAATGGTGTAGATGCTCCACTTTTTTTGTATAACACTTTCTTCATTAATTTACCCAAATGGAAATATTCTGAATAACCTCCTTTTCACTTAAAAAAAGACTCTCTGAAATAATCAGCAGTTTTATTGTAATAGTGTTGCATCATAGTAATGTGATAACTGGTATCAGCATGGTATTTCTTTTTCGCTTACTCTCACACTTTAATTTTTCTTTAACAAAAGAGATTTGTCTTTCTTTGACTGCACGAGCAAGAATTGTCCTCTCCATCCTCTGATCTTTGCATCCTTTTGGCTCCGTACACACCGAGCTTTCGGGAGGATTGCGTAATAGTTGCTGAGTTCCGTTGTATCATTGTTTTTCTCAAATACTTTGGGTCGTACATTTGTATGACTCGTGGTTGCTATTTGAAATATCCATTCATATTTCCGTTCTTTCTTATTTTTTTTTGTTTGTTTTTAATCTTGGCACATCGATAGCATTGATTAGAATACTGAAGAAGAACTGTGCATTTTTCCTCTTAAATATTCTATCAGGACTTAATTACTGCTCAGGTCATTTCATTCCCAGTTTCTTGTGCATTTGTGTTTTTCTTATTTGGATTGTATGAGAATGTGTTTCCATGCATGCATGCATCATGGGATCTTTGCATGTGATGTGTTGGTGTCACAGAGGGAGGTGGCACATGAAACGGATCCTCTCTCTTTCTTTCATCCTCCTCGGTGCAGTGGCCTGTCCTGGAAAGAGAAGCCGTGGTTACCAGTGTCTGGAAAATAGAGCTGTATGCAGCTCTGGAGGACAGACAGACAGGGAGAGTGGGGCATGGAGCAAGGGAAGAGTAGGGGTTAATGAAAGATGATTTTGAAGAAGATAAATGTCAAAGTAGACAATTATTTCAGAGGACAAATGATTGGATCAACTGAAATTAGAAATACAAAATAAGGTGAGGTTGTCTGCTGCAACCATCTATCTGCCTACCATGGTGATATCACCCTTCGCAAAACGGGGGGTGTTTTCACCTCTTAAATAAAATGTAAACTTTCATAATTAAATCTTTGAGTCTGACCTTATTAACAATAATTTCTGCGCATGTTGCACTTTTGTTCTGTGCAGGTTTCTGTTTTTCTCCCTGTGGTTTTGATGGATCCATGTACGCATTATTCTGATTACCCTTTGATTTCCTCTCAGGTACGAACAGCAAACATGTAGACCTGAAGCTTAAGAAGCTGGTGGATGTCAGCCCGAGAAGAGTCACCTCACCCTCTTCCCCATCATCCACTTCATCCTCACCCACCACCTCCTCTGCGTCCCCAGTCAGCCCTACGGAAGGGCAGGAGGTATAGTCACACGCTGTTATTTCATTTTCTCCACCTCTCTTTCCTAATGTCTCCCTCTGTCTATTTTATGCATACCTCACCATCTTCTCTTGACACCATTAAAGGGTCATCAGATCAATCGGGTCTGATTGACCCTGTTTTTCAGTTGGGTGACCTAGTATACGCATCAGTCAGTTAGACCACTTCATGTAAGGCCTTCGTTTATCCTTCTTTGTCCATATGAGGCTGTCTAAAGCCATTAGACACATTCACCGAAATCCTAATGCTCAACATAACATGTAGCGGTCTCCCTCTGGTAACTGTGACCTTTTCAGATGACTGATGTGTGTGTGGAAAGGTGGGAAAGGGAGATGGTTGCTGCTGCATGTGTCCATATATTGTCATGTGAATATTGAGTGAACAAGTAGTCAGCCAGTCTTAACATCTGTTTAATTGATTTTGAATGTCAAGTGGGAAAAAAAGTGTGCATGTGTTTGTGTGCATCTGGGTGTGAAAGCGCGTGTGCTTATGGCGACACACAGAGTCTTTGATCATTGATTCACATAAACACCCTCTCGTGTTCAAAGCCTAAAAGGCTTAGTTCTTCATGGCCAAAGGAGAGCAACGTGTGTGAAGCCACTTGACCCTTACAGAATTCAACTTTGATTGACACCTAACCAAACCTAAAACATCTAATCCCGCTTTGGGCATTCAATTTCTCATTCGCTATTATTTCATCTTTCCTCTTTTACTTGTTTTTGATTTATTTTGTTGAAGATCTCCGTCAGTGTTCGCACCCTTATTTGGCATTTCTGCCTTTCTGTATTGTGTGTGTGTGTTTTCTTGTGTGAGTGCACGCCTAGGCCTTATTTCTAGAAGAACGTGATGTGTCACATGCTCTGAAGATAAAGGCCTTTTTATAAATGCATTGCATCTAACAGCTTATCACACTTTTCAACGTTTTACCTGTCCATCTAAAGAAATGTAATAGATTTTTTTACTCGGCTATGACTAGAGATTTTGTCACTGGCATGTATGACTGCATAATTAATTAAATATTCTTTTTGATCCAAATTTCCATAAAACAGAGCAAAGCTTATTTGCGTAATATGATCAGACAGCCTTGAGTCGTTTTGGAGAGTGTTCCAGGCAGAAAGGGCAGCTAAAATGAATGTTCTGTTTCTAAATTCAGGGGGGAAACATCAAAGTGTTGAGTGGCTGTGACGTAATCCAACACAACCAAAACATTTCACTGTCTACATTCGGCAGAGGAAGCTAATATTGAGCTAATGACTTCAGAAGCACACTTCCAGTTTCACTTTGAAAGGCTGAAGGTTTGAAAATGAAAGCCCGATGGTCCTTCCTAAGAAGAATAAACCAACCTGTCTCAAGAGGATGGGGGTGTTTCATTGGTCCTTGGAGCAGTTAGACTGACCCACAGCAGCATCACACCCGTGCACACACAGTCTCGTTATTCATTGTGTATATGCACAGCCTTGGAAGTGCACGATAAGGGCATGCGACGCTCAGCAGACTGCAACGTTAGTCACGCTACCCCCTGCATGCGCATTTGCCGACTCGTAAATGCCAAAATCACTGACTCACCACTGACACAGGAATGATAGCATCGATAAGGGATAAAGTGGGAGTGAAAGAGATTCACAGAGGAAGGAAGGGAGGGAACACCCCGATATCTGCTTTCCCCAGTATAGAAGAGACAAGTGGATAGATCTTCATTCAGTTCTGACTTCATATCTGGTGTAATATAATCACATTGACAGCTGTTAATCAATAAATAATAATTGCTTAAAGACCCACGATGTCCAAAATCCCCTCAGGGATTTAGCCTTTTGCTAAATCACCAGTAATTTAAATTTGCCGTGTGCGTTTTTGTGTTGCCTTCTCGTTTGTGCTCACATACGCAACTCGACCTCATCACATTCACGTATCCATCCTCTGGTCTATGATGGTTAATTGGGGATTTTTGCACATGGCACTTAAAAAAATTCACCTCTGACTTGACATACAAATTAAAGAGTTTGGGGGAAGCTGAGAGACTAATTGACAAAACAAAGTGAAAGCAGACTAATTGCTGACGTTGTTTTTGAAAGTCAATAATCTGAAGCTAAACTCACAATTCCCCATCTCCAGCTTGTTCCACCCAGACTGTCTCTATTAGCTCTCCTCGCTCTACACACCTCGCTTGACTATCTCGCTCCGTCTCAAGCAGTGGAACGTGTTTGCCCTAATTGTCGACTTTATTACGTGTTTCATCGTCTTATTAGGGTTGCCACAATGTCAGTCTTAGCCCGACTTGGTTTCTTTTCCACTCGGCTTGGCATACTTGGAGGCCTGGTAATAAAGCATTTCTGCATGCCATTTTTGATAGTGGGAGAAGCAACCGTGCATCTTTTTAACACGTGTTCACTTTGAAAACAATAGCGTTTTTTGCGTTCTGCATAATTTGAATATATTTTCTGGCTCTGGGTTTTGTTGAAAGTCAAGTTAATTGCTTCTTTTTTTGTTTCACCCATGAATGAGAGAGAGAGAGTGAGGGAGAGAGAGAGTGTCATTCTCAGGATGGTGCTTACCTTCTATCACCTTCTGCCAGATGTATCTCATTATCCTTGTGTGCATTTATGTGCTCCTGTTTGCATATGCAGTATTTGTATTACTACTATATTAGTAGTAGTAAGAGGACTGTAGAGATTGACAGAATGGTTGTAATAACAGTAAAAAAAATCCCGTTGTGTGATTTGACAGCATTTATTAAAATTATTAGACTAATACCTGCATTGTCTGCAGCTTTGTTGTACTCTTTTTTTATTAAACTAAAATTTAAATTCTCCATTTGACAGAATAACACTCAGGAATTGCGGGCAGAGCGACTGCGCAGAGCCACAGAGAAGCTGCGTAACCCGGTAGTGTTCAACAAGGATTCTGCTGTCAGAAAAACGCAGCTCAAGTCCTTCAGCCAGTATGTGGAGAACAGACCAGGTAGAAGACAATGCAACACACAGACACACAAAATGCCTGGCCTCAAGTATTTACCCAGGGAGGATTGTTTGTATTGAGCATACATCAAACTGGTACTTGGAGCGGGTGATTTTTTTCGTTGCGCCACTTGAGCCCCGTTTACACGTTTTAGTGTGAAAACTCAAAGCTTTATTTCCACTCGGCCTTTCCTTTTAGAACGCCCGAGATGAAAATAGGCTCCAGAGTGGACACTTTGCATTTACACAACACCGCCGCATCCGATGTGTAAATGTAAAGCGCAATTTGGGACTGGCGCACCATAGCTGCAGGCAACTGAGCTTGGAAATACATCAATGAAAAATGACTTTGTCATGAACCACTGACATCACGAATCATTTGTGCTCACTGCCAGTAGTCATGAGTAACAGAAGTAGATTTAACAGCAGTAAAAATGAGCAGTAAATCTTTTTCCTTAATTCTTTTGTGAAAACTTCTCACTTATTATCCGAGCAGAGGTGAAGAGACAGAAGTCTGTTCCTGAGGATCTGACAAAGATGGAGGATGACAGAAGTTCACCAACAGAGTTGGATATTTGCAGAACATTTGAAGAGGAGGTTTGTCCTGTTTCCCCCATATTGTACTTGTTTTTGTGTCAACTTTGACTTTTTGTGTGGTTACAGCTAGTTCTAAGGGACATTTGACTGAATTTGCAACATAATTGAACTAACGTCTTAAAAATATAAATAGCTTTAAAAGGATGCATACAGAAGCACACATACCTCTTGTGAGTTTGTAGGTGCACTAAAGAAAGTGTTTATGAGGTTGCTTTTGTTCCAAGTGCGTATGGAAAAAGTGTGTGTGACTGAAGACCACGTCTTCAATGTTTCTTCCCAGGCATGCCTCTTTTACCCTCAACCCTGCACCCTCTATCCTGATCCCACACATGCACACCCATGCACATGCACACATACACACCCGCACTCCTCCTCCCAGTACTTGGGCCCCAGGGTTAATGGGTGTTCAACCTTTCCATTATCCCGATCAGCCAAGAATTACCTGCTGAATGATGTTTGCATTAATATAATATATATGGTAATTTCCCTCCTCTTAATTACGGCTGGGCCAAGCGCGGCAAGGGGAGTGGGCTGATCATGTGTAAAATTGATTTGCCAAGGAAAAATATGGTGATAGAGCGAGAGCGCGCAAGAGGGAGGAGGAAAAGAGGCTGCTGGGAATCGGCATGCACACACACACATGCACTCTACCGTTGGAAAGAGTACAAGGGAGTAAAAAGTGCTGGCCTGGGTGGAATGGGAAAAAAAAAAAAACTTTCTCCTGCTCACTAGTTCCCCTACCCATTAAGAAAAATGAAGTGCATCAGCAATAAAATGGAGATATTTTTCAGATGCATCCTCAGTGGAGAATTTGAATAAACATTTTCTCACTTGGAGGAGTTTCTCCTAAGAATAGCAAACAGTCAAGATCCAGGGGTGAAGAAGGGTCAGTAATAGAGTGTGTAAGAAGTGCCTGTGTGTGTGTGTGTGTGTGTGTGTGTGTGCACAAGAAAACTCTATACCCAGAGACCAAATAATTTTTTTATCTAAATATTAATTATAATTTATTTAATTTTGATATGTTTAGAGGAGTTGAGACTTGAGGGGAAGCTGCATGGTGACCTCTGGGAGGTCAGAACAGACAACTGTTGCCTGTAGTTTTTAGGTGGTTTCCAAGATGGCAACCTGGTTGTCTGTTCTGGTCTGGGACGACTTCAGTAATTTATGTCATGGAGGAATATTGATCATGATTGACTGACAACGTATGACAGTGACTGCATATTGTATTGATTTTATGTATTGTGGTGAATGGTTTACTTCAGTATTTCATGGCAGTACTGCATTTCTGTATCTACAGCTGTGTGTGTGTGTGTGTGTGTGTGGCTGTGACATCCTAAAGATGCAAAACAGAAAATGAGAGGCATCGGCATTTAATCTTAATCTGTTTATAGGTTTATTTTAACTTTTTTTGTTTCCTTCTCCTCTGATTTATGTAGTCTTTTTTTTCTTTCTCTCTGCCTCCATTCCTATTATATTTCCCCCTTCTTCCCTCTCTGTATTCCTCTATTCTCTTTCATCCTCTTTTCCCTCTCTCTGTTTAACACTATATTGTGCCACTCTTCCTTTCCTCTCATAACCCCCCCCCCCCCTTTTCTCTTTGGTTGACAGAAGGCGTTCAAAGACACCAGTCAGTATGTGGTTGGGGAACTGTCTGCTCTGGAGAGCGAGCAGAGGCACATAGACGCCCGAGCAGCTCGCGTGGAGAAGAGGCTGCGCTATCTCATGGACACAGGTACCCCAAGCCCAATTACACTGGAAAAACTGTTTTGGCAAATTGAGCGTACACACACACACATTGCGTGTGTGTGTGTTTTCCGAGAGAGAGAGAGAATCTTTGAAGCCCCCCACCCCCTTGGTTGAATGTTGCACGACAGAGGGCTGGGTGGATATGAAAGGAGGGGAGGGAGGGGGTAAGGGAGGGAGAGGAGGTGGAGAAGGGAGGGAAAGGGTGGTTGGGGAGGGAGGGAAAGGGGGGAGTAGTGTATCTCGGGGATGGGAGAAGAAGGGAGACCTCTCTGGGCAGGGGTGATAAGGGAGCCCTTCATGGGGGAAACGATAACTGGGTGCGATAGCGGAGCCCCAGCCGAAGTCTCCGTTGCTGCCGTTTGCCAGTCGCAGCCCCAGTCAGCCAACCTCCACAGTATTGAACAGTGTGCTCAGCCATGCACGGATACACACACACACACACACACACACCCTCCTACCCCTAATACAAATCTGGCCTTCATTGATATAAGGGAAGACAGGTTGAGTTAAAGAGAAGAGAGAAAGTGAAAAATAAAATGTAAAAAAAAAAAAAACAGAAGGCAACACAACATGAACACCGACGCAGTTCACAAATCCACAAACACATACACACACAAATGCCTACAGATCCACGCACACACAGAAAGAACAATCTGGTTTGGTGAATGGAGCCAGATTTAGGTTTTTATTTAAGATTTAGCCAGGGGTAAAGTCTTTTTAAGACATGAGATGGGATATTCAGCCAAAAGAGGGGCCTTTGCTCTGCTAAGTCCCAAATAGAATGGAGAATATAGCTTTTTGTGATATTTAACCATTCAAATCCACAGTAAAGAGAAAAACATCCGTTGTGGAGGAAGTGTAACATTTTCCCGTTTGTGAATGTTCTGCAGCATTTGTTGCAGTAATTTGGTCGCAGCTCTCCTGATACATCAGCACCTACCTTGGTGAATTAGTTCCTGAATTCTGAAAAAAGAATATTGAGCACAGGGAGTATAAGAGGTTTTCAAAAAAAGCAAACTGCGGTGGTTATACCATTTTGGTCCTGATATTGAGCCTATCTCACCTCCATTTGCTGTGTTCGCTTTCCTTCTTTTTGCTTCCCTCCCTGCCTCCGTGCCCTCTTCCACTGTCAGAGCACATGTCATTGTATCAATCTGAAGGGCTGTTTTCCTTCTTCACCCACCGATAAACCGACCACTAGCCAGCCAGATGCTGCGTTATTTCCACCTTAACACCTTAAACTATAAAGATTGCTATTTATATAATTATACAAATGTATATATCTTTGGTCTGCACCAGAAAAGATAGACATTCCTGGAAGAAGAAGAGGATGACAACAGGTAAGTTGACTGGAGAATCATAAAATAATATCACAAAGATAAATTCTCCATGTTAGGTTTGCCCCATGCAATAATGACATATGAAAGTAATACTTTGTTAGACTTGATTCATAATATTCTCATTATAACATAGTTTCATATTGATGATTTGACTGGTTTTACTTTCCAAAATGGGAAAAGTTGCTCTGTAATGCTGAGTGTCTTTTTATGCCTCCTTCTCAAAGTCCATGTTTCTTTCCATATCTCATTTTGCAGTACCTATCCCAGAGTCTCATCCAATAGGTTATGGATTGTGCCTGCAGGCCAAGGGCCGTAGGCATCAGTGCAGGATCCACCAGTGACAGGTCCTAAACGAAAGTAACCTTTATCAACTCACAAACTGAGGTCACCTTTCCATATGCTGTCACAGATGATAGATATTTTTCTGTGGCCCCAGAATTTCTGATTGAAGTTTTGGATGATTGGCTGCAAGCAAAACACTTTATTGATCTGTCACACCTGACTGGTGCATATAAGAACCACCACAAATTTCCAGATGATGTTGATATTTTTACTTTGATAAACAGTGGAGTATCCGTGAATCCTTAATTCCCCAAATATCTTCTGTTGTGTTCAAGTACCAGCTGAAGTACAGATCCTGTTCTTGATTTGAATTGTTGGGGTCTAATCTTTCGTGCGTTTTGTCTCTTTGTCTGGAACAGTATATCACCTTAAGTTCCCTAAAGAGAAACAGGAATTTCTTTCACTGCTCATCAATCCTGCTGCGACTTGTGGTTTCATAGTCAGTGTGTCTGCATCAAACAGTCCCCATGTAAGCTTGACTAATCCTGTATGTTTCCTTTTAATGACATGGACTACATTCCCTTAAAACATTCAGTCTGCTGTCAGCTTGATTTGTGCAACTGTCAGCCATCAGTTTTTAAATTCTGAATGTCTATAGTTAAGACATCTTAAAGTTGAGCTTCAGACGAAGCCAAAAGCAGCCAATATAAATGAAAACAACCTGCGTGACGGAGGTAGTAAACTGATGTCACTGCTTTAGGATTATGTATTCATTTCAATTGTGTCGATTTGTGTTGATTTTGTGCTGCGTTGTATATGATACTCCTTAAACTGCAGTATGGGCATGCTGTTTTGGAGATAATTATCATTCTGTGCACTGCAGCTTTGGTTGCAGTGCATGCAGTCACATGATTTAGACCTGTGGAGGTGAGTTTGGGTTAGCTCAGTGTGCTGTGCTAATGCACAGCACTGTAGTTCTGATGGGCAGATGTGAACAGACAGACTGACTGACCCATGAATGATTGTTCATCTCTCTGCTGCAGCAGCAGAAAGCCTGGGAAGATCAACTGTTGTCGTGCTGATCCTCTGAATTCCTTCCTGTGATAATTATTGCACGATTTCTTATTTTCTCACCAGTCTCATCCCCCTTCAGTGTAAATATGCATGTATTATATTTTCACATGTGCTCAGGTCTTTAAGAATACTTCCAAGTTAACTTTCTCTGTGTTCCATTGTTGCTTTTGTCTTTCAGCCCTCTCTGCATCACTTATTTTTTTTCTTTTTATCGCCGTGAATCTTTATTCCTGTCTCCCTGTTTCACCCCTGCCCCCCACTCCTGAGGTTTGTGCACAGTGCGTCGTTCTGCAGCATTTTCTATTACGCCGCAGCCCTCCCCTGATGAATCCCAAGTAATTGGGGTGGTTAATTTATTTACTCAGAGGCAGTTCACAGCACATTAAATAATAGAGATAATTGAACAAGAATTGTCAAGTGTCTTCTGATATCAGACACATTACAGGAGGGAGTGTGCATAAAACTCCATTTCTATGCCCCCATTGTTTATGGTAATTAAGTACACAGATTTATTCCTTGGTTGCCTTCCAAGCTTATGGCAAGCGCCATTGTTGTCTTCTATTAATATGTAATCAGTAAATAGTTTAATTTTCTAATCTGTGGTTGGAGAATTCACTTTCTAACAACTCTTAATTACTGCTGGGTTCTAATGAGTCTCGCCATGCCGGAATAGCGAGCCAATCAGAGGCTGGCCTGGGCCGGGGGGGAATTTGAATTCCTACGACACCCCCTCGACTAATGAACTTGTTATTCTTACACCAGTGGGAGGACTGTCCTTCACAAATGAAACATTGGGAAAATATTCACCTCATTCCTACACATGACATGTTTTAACAGTTCATTGATTATATTGGAAAAGTATATTTATCACACAGCATAATTTCATTTAATTTAATTACACGACTGCCTTCAAAGTAAAGCTTTCTAACTTATCGAGTATCATGAATCTTGTTTGAGTTTTCCTGTTAAATCCAGCCATTGTTCTCATTTATAAAAGCAAGATTTGCACACACAAAAAAAATCAGACAATCTTTATTGAAAAATCTGCCATGAAGATGGATTCTAAAGCGTGGTGTAACCTTTGTAGAAAATCCCCTCAGCCAGCCCTACCTGGCCCCCGCACCTATTTACACACCTTCCATTTCAAATAGCTGTATAACCCACAACAATGGACGCAATTATCCAAATAATAGCACTTAACCGCACCGCAAAGCTGCCTCTTACCTGCTGCACGTTTGATAAGAGATAAACAAGCAGGGAGAGTTTTAGCTCTCCCAGATTAACATATGTTTAAAAATTGCACTTGGAGCTGATAAGATTGACACAGGGTTTTTATGCTGCTCGCTCTTTTAATCTGCCTTTGTGTCTGCGAGTTGACGAAAGGAGGATGGTGCCGAGGCTTAATGTACCAGAGACAAACATCATATCCCCCTCAACATCTGAGAATGGAACAAACCGGACCGTTGTTACTTTGGCAGGGTCTGCGAGCCCTGACTTGGATGTGAAATTGAGTAGAGGATTACAGAATATAACCTGTAGCTCATAGCCACCATCAGTCAAACTCATTTTGATTAACATCTGGGATGAAATTATTTAAAACCACATTAAAGGACCTCAATATTGATATATTTATATCTATTTAAAGCTTTAGATGTTTTCTAACGGTAATGGTGGTATTTCATGCATCATTGCCAGGTTGTTCTGCTTTTCTCATCCCTGTAACCGTAATCCCACTTTATGTCGTCTTCACAATATTGTCGGAAAAAGACTTAAGATGGCTGTGGCAAAAAGACTTATAGACACACCACAAATGGCATGTGCAGCTTTAAACACACTCTGAGGCGCTTCTTTTCACAAACGAAGAAGCTTAACATTAATTATTGTAACTTTGGCCAGATTACGCCCATGCATGCCTTGTTACTGCAAGCAGGCTCATCTTGACCTCCTTAAAGACACAAGAATGGTATTGTACCAACTTTAATGGGATAACCAGTATCATCTTTCTGCACTGACTAAAGGAAAATGTTTGGACTATAATTCTCTCCCCAGTTCACAGGCGGGCAGATCCAGGGAGAGGTTTTCGTGTTGGAATTAAAAGGTCCAATTTAAATTTCAGGTTCCACTTCGGTGTTAAAGAAAAAGTTCTTCAGTGAGCTTTAAATGAATTGTCCAATGTTATGTGCCACAAGATTACCCAAACTAATCTGTGTAATCTGTTGTAATTGAAATTGCCGAGCAGGGGGATTGCAACAATTGCTTGTCCATATTCACAGACGCAGCTTGTTAAGCCGAGCTCATGGCAGCTGCAGCAGATAGAGCCGGGACCAGATGAGTTCCATTTTGAAGCCTGTGGTCATTTTCTTGTTGTTGTCAGGGTTACCAAAAGAGCATTCATTTCCAATCGAATGGTTTCGTATCACCCCACAGTGGAATGTGTTTTTGGTCATCTTGAATTCACTTCAGGAGCAAATGCACTGTGCTTCCCTATGGGGAAGAAAAGAAATCTAGGGATCATTCCTTTAAAACCCACTGCCTTCTTCATGCCTTTGAGGGGACAAAACAAAGGATTTGAGCTTTTTGGTGTGTGTGCATGTGTGTGTATGAGACTTCAAGGTTCAGCTAGGTCAGAACACAGATTAACACCCCTTCACACATACTCGTGCATGCACGCGCACACACACACACACAGACACACACGCACTCCCTTTCCCACTCATGCCCTTAATCTCCTCGGCCATTTGAATGTTTGAGCAGCAAAACAATTTAATTAGACAACTTGCAAGGATTCTGCCCAAGCGACCAATGCTGAGCTCTCACACTGTTTCTGTCTGCCGCCTCCCCCCACAAGCCCAGTCCAGAACCAGTGACACCACCCTCACTCCCAGATGTGCACCGCTTCTTTTTTCCCCCCTTGTTTCTTTTCTCCAGCCTGGTGTCAGCCTTTCATACATTCTTTAACAGTGGGGATGAAAGGGGGATTTTTAGGAAGATTAGGGAATGGGATCCTCTGGGCATTGTCTGAAAATCTTCAGATAAAACGTGCTGGGCTGATGGAGTCAAATGGAGGGAGGAGAGAGGTTGTTGGGATGTTGGGGAAGGGGATGTATCTCCTCGCTGCGTCCCAAAAGACACGCATGATAAATATGGTTGAAACCAATAACGGGAACTATTGCTGGCCACATTCAATTTCCTTTTAGTTTTGATATCTTTCACCTGCTCTGCCCCTGCCTTTTTCATGAGTAGAAATATAAATTTCACCTGTAAGTCAATTAAACTCTGAAGTAAGCCAAGCAATCCTTTCCTCGTCATTTTTAATGATAGTTCCAATTAACATTTTCAGCAGAGAGACGAGTGAGGAGAGAAGGGGGTTGTTGGGGAGAATCGGGCAGCGGACAATGGCTGCTTATGATAATCTGCTCTTTATTGGAGCATCCCGCCAATGCTTTCATCAGCCGCCTCTCTGGCCGAGACCCCATGAAGCGGCCGCTCCAATAAACCATACTACAAGCTGCCAAACTGTGCTAAACACGCAAATTGCACATTAATAAAACTATAAACACACTAAATGTTACATAATGTGCCAAAAGCCTACCGATATTTTATTCTTTGTTATATTATTCTTAAATTGTAATATGTTTAAGGGGTTAATATCTGGTTTTCCCTGTTTTTTCACCTAATTAAATTACAGTGAACACATACACACATAAACACACAAATACGATTCAAGAGGGACATTTATTTTTGTTGTTTGTGTTTTATGTGGTCGATAATCATTTAGTTAACAAACTGCAGCCCAACAGCATAATTGAATTTTAACCTTGCAGTCAATTAATCAAGCCTTTCTTATGTTAACGTGTGTGGTGGCACTCGACAATGCAGGTTAATGACGGAGGTTTGGCCAGTAATTACGCCATTCACTTGCTAACACAGCTGCTCGCCATGCTACCGTTTCCATCACCCCCCCCACACTCCCCAACACACTCCTCCCCATTTCCCATTGTAATGAGCACTCCAGGCTACAAATACCAACAGCTGTCTTTCCCAATACATTTCCATTTAAATATCTGTTTAAGCGCAGCAATTTTGCATTTGTGTATTGAATCAAAGCTGAAGCGATGGCCAGTGGCACTAACAGCATGGTTACTGGTGTCGGTTTAATGCAATGCTGTGGGGGGTTTGTTTGACACTTTTCCAAACACATTAGCGACAAACGCGCGTTGGGGAGTTTATTAAACAAACCGGAGGTTCTGCTCTCAAGCATCCGATAAGTTTACCATCAAACTGCAAACGCGGGATCGAGCTGTTGGTGTCGGACCTGCAGGATGTGCAGAGATGCAGTGGTCTCATAGGCAGATGTATGATGAACTAATGAATCCCAGGACAGATTTATGAAGTATGACTAATGTTGTTAGCGGAGCCGTCACTGCTCCACAGATTAATTCATCAAGCAAATTTATCGTTCACCTCCTACCACCACTTGTCACCAGGCGTGTAATATGACACCCCTCAAATTTGTTCTAACATCTACCCGGAGGGCTCGAGCTGTATCTCACACATACACACACACACACACACACGGGCACACACGCTCCTCTTTGCTAATGGAGCGGGCGGAGCCACTTATGCTAAAAAGATAGCAGCTGTCCGTCACCGAGTTTGGGGGAGGGTTATCACTGCACTCTTTCACAAGTTCCCTTTTTCATTCAGAGACTTTTCTCAGTCTGTTCCAAATGATTAAGTCTGAATTATTATATTTAAAATCGAAATCGATCAGAAAAGCAAACCAACCTGTTACGAAAGGTGAAATGACACCATTGTATTTCTGGTCGAGGTATATTGTGGTGCACACACATCAAAGCATCAGTAGATTTGAGGATGAAGATTTAAAATGTAGATTTAAAAACTATTAAACATACATTTGCTACAATTTAACATAACTTTTACCGCCTTGCTTTTAAAGTAAACGGTGACATTTAAAATTCCCAAGTCCTGACACGTCACACCTCCTGATTTGAGCCCCAGAGGGTCTCGGGCCTGTCACTGCCCGTTCCACCAAACCTGACTCTGAAGCCGTGGTTCTGGTGTTTTTGTAAAGCTGTCCCAATTAACACCATCGACAGATACTAAGGTTTACACTAACACTAAATCAACTCATGTTTCTCCTCCCTGCTAAGCTCCCCAAATGGTTCACACCTCGGTGTGTGTAAACACATACTCAGGGAGCTAAACCACCTGGCTTAACCTTAGCTTAGCCCCACAGAGCCCTGGCTTATCTGCAAATTTCAACAGGGATTCCATAACACTGCTTTCAGCTCTGGAACTGCATGTGGCAGAGAGGAAGCTATTAGTGTTTAAGGTGCTTTTACAGGTATAAATCCAGGGTAGAAACAAATCATTTTTATTTGAAATTCTGTCTGTTGACTTGAAAGTGGATTATGTTACCTGATTACAAAATGACCTTTACTTCATATATAGTATTAGAGTAAGTATTTTCCTGGTTTGCTGAGTGGATTATTTTAACCTTTTTGGTTATATTTGTCAATATACCGTGTAACTTATATTTAAAGTATGATTGTTCATGTGGGTAATGTCAACTGTGTCGATTATGACCCCCCCCCAACAAACCTGACCGCACTCAAACAGAACAGTCGGAGGAGAAAACGAACCCAGGGCCTAACAAATACATGAAGGTTTGGTTTAACTAAATCCCACAGATAATGGCTACTGTGTCAAAGACTAAAGACTGTGGGAGTGGTGGTGGCGGCAGTGGAGGATGGAGAGGTGGGGGGATTACTCCAGCGTTTTGCATCAGTTGCTTTCTGCTGGGTGGCCCTGCTTGTCAAAAAAAAAGAAGGAGAGAGATGGAGGAAAAGAGGGAAGGAGAGAAAAGCATTTAACGCGGCACATTGAGAAGGAGAGGGCTCTTAATGCCATCAAAGCAAGGGGAGAAATCAGCCATTAATTTATTCTGGCCCTCACTCACACACACACACACACAGAAACACACACGTGAACAGATGCATAGAAAACATGCTCAGCCCCCTCTGTTGTCACCCCAATTGTTGATAATATCGATAACATCTGGTCCATGCCAGTCTTGGAAAGCTACCAGAACCAAGGTTGACAAAATGTTACCGCTTGTCGCCATTGCCGTGCCTGTCTGCCTGTGTGTGCGCGCACCTTAAATGATTGGTGTGTGGATTAAATTATAGCCGTGACGTGCAAAGAAATTTTTTTTCCCCCTTTAGATTCAGGAGGAGGGGCCGATGACTGGGCTATTCATTGGCTGATAAGAACTGATGGGGAGGTTAATAAGCTACACACCCAGGTCATCTCTGCCTTTTTACTGGGCTACAGAGGAGAATGGAGGACGATGATGATGATGAGAGGGTGTGTGCGCGTGTGTGTGCGTGTGTGTGTGTGTGTGTGTGTGTGTGTGTGTGTGTGTGTGTGTGTGTGTGTGTGTGGGGCTCGCTGTAAGACTGTGGAACGCCTGCATCTCTATCATATCTACTTTCTACCTTTAAAGGTCCTTCAAAGTTTTTTTTTTATTCCTCTTAAGTAGTAAGTAGTTTTGTGGCCCGGGATAAGTGTGTGCTACGAATCAATCAATTCTTTTAAAGTTTATTTTCTGAGCACTGAATACATACATGTGGTCATGACCATTTAGAATAAAAAAAAATGCCTTATCAGAAGTAGAAATGGTTGTTATATGGCTCTGAGAGTGTAGTGATGAGGCATCTCCAGATTAATTCAGATGATTCTGCCTGACCTGAAGACGTGTTTCCAGTATAATCCATCCACTGCTGTTGAGGTGTTTGAAGACCTGCTCATGTTTTTTGTCTTAGACACTAGACAACCCCCAAAGATCCAAGCAGAGGTTTTCTGTCTGAATGAGAAAAAAAAAAAATCACCAAGCCAGACCTAGCATGGGGTCCCCCCCTTCATACCTGCCCTTGTCTCAGGGCTAATGGGGAGATGCTGGACACCTTCCCTGCTCCCTATCACCCACTCACCTTAATAATAAAAGAGAGCCCCCTGTGGAAAGGAGCTAGCATGAGCCACAGAAGATCACACTGTTAATAGGATGATGCCTTTTTGCCTTTTGTCATGAGATTATGAGTGGGGATCGCCTCTTCTGCCTGCTCCTCCACTCTTTTTACTCTTCCCGCACACAACTACAGGCGTCCTGGAGGGCCCCGTTGAGTTGGAGTGGAGACAGGCGTAACCAAGGCTTTGTTCCTCTTCTTGTATGGTAAAAGACTCACTAATGAAATACCTTTTAGGGGGTATCGGCAGGTGAGCTCCCCAATCAGGCAGTTCAGCAAAAACACACACAGGCATTCATACACTCACATATTCTCTGTCTCCTCTCATCTGCCCCCTCTTGCTATATTAATTACCTGAAGTGCTCCGGCCTTGCATAAGGCTCTTGATTCTGCCGCTCGCTTCCTTCTCTTCATCTAAGACGACAGCCACAATGACCTAAGCTAGCCTAAAGTGGGGGATGATTGAGAAAAGGATGGATAATAATAGTAATAATGAACACTGCTGACAATAATGAGAAAAGGTAATTGAGAAATGGTGCATGGCAGGCCTCCTGATTTTCCTTTTCCAGCCCCAAGCTAAGTGGGGACAGGTTGAAAATCATCTTATTTGGAGCTGAGTTAAATGGTTCTGAGCGAGCAGGGATTTCTGACACTAAAGCTAAAAGGAACTGACAAGCATAGAGTGGGATACAGCAGGCTAATCGGCTATGGTGTGTTTAAAGTCACTGTAGCTGTCATTTTTTTTTCTGCTAATTTCTTATTGACAATGAATGGCTGGTCAAAACAAAGCATTCTCATATTTAGGATTACTTTTAAACACCTCAGCGCTTCGCCCTTCTCCACTGTGTTTACAGATCTTGGTGATTCTTCCTGCGTCCTGATTCTTCCTTCTTGTAGAAATGGATCCCACGGCTGAACCGTGTGTGCACCAGCAACTTCCTGTTTGATTACTGAGCATATTTTGTGCATCTGTGTGTACTTCAGGTGTCATGCACGCGCGCGGGAATGCTTCTGTGTCTTTGTGGCCTTCTTGCCCAGGCAGTGATAGAGACGGAGCGGCCTGAGCGGTAACAGACAGAGGCTGCCTCCATCTGCCCATAGTCTGTCACTCTCTGATAATGTTTATTGATTTGCAGCAGGAACACAATTTGATGGAGTGGGGGGAGTCTAAGTGGAGGGAGGGGAAGGTTGTTTTTGTGTTATTGTCACAGGTTGGATAGCTCTGGAAAAGGAAACCTGCCTTTTTTTAGCTTTTTTTTTTTTTTTACTAATTTTGTCGCATTTTTCTTGGAGTTGTTGAACATTAAGTACACTCTACCTCTGCAGGATGAGCCCTGGAGAAGCTACATGAGGGATTTCACTTTGTGATGATCCCTGCTCTGTGAAGAGCGCCGATGTGACCGTTTCATCTGCAGAGATTATTACGGCGCTCTGTTTGCCTAAGCTCACACCACCTTTTCACCTCGGAGGGAGCAGAATGAGAGGTGTCTGGAGGTTGGCCTACTGTTGGCTCTCGGGTCAAGCATGTTTGCCGAAGGGTGTGTGTGTGTTTCCATATAAAGAAAGGAGATGGACGGAGGTGTGTGCACGGGTGTGTGTGAGGAGGAAACATATTTGCCGGACAAGCCTGTCGTCTGTGTTTAACAAGGTCTTTGAACACTAATGTTCAAACAGTGACATGATAGGCACTGTGTTATGTACACTGTACTGCTCATTAAAAAAGGCTTTGGCAGGTCTCCTCATTGGCGTCCATAGTTCATCTTCCCCTGGAACACAGCTGAGGAAGGAATGGCTATTGCTAACATCACTGTACAACTTTATATTAACAAGAGATACCCATTGGGTTGAGATATTTTATATTTAATTAGTACCTCTGCTCATTTGTTTTTCAAATGAAATGGGCAGAAACTGCCACTTCTGTTCATACAAGAGAGCAACTTCCTCCATCTGCCCCAGAACCTCCAGTCATACTTCACTTTTCCCTCTCTGGCTCTCTCCTACCTTCACCTCCTTTGTGCATCGCAAAGCAAGCAGTGTTTGACAAATGACACCGGCGGAAAAGGCAGTCATTCTGCCTCAGCATGAGAGGAGGTTTTGTCTTTTCGTATTCTACATTTCTCCTTTTTCCTGTCCGTCGGGGGGGGTGAGTGTGAATCGGTTAATGTGCTCCATTCACCAGACATTATACACAAGTTCCACAAAGCAGGAATCTGCTCTATACGCTCGGGCCATTGTGCCATTGAGGGTGGCTGAAAAGGCCTCATACAAGCTTCTGCAGAAAAAAAATAGCCCTCAGCAGCACTCCAGTGGAGAGCAACGTCGAATAGAGCAGAACTCACATGTGCAACGAGGGGGGGGGTGATTCTTCCACGTATGTTGAATTACAGCGTGGATTGATTTTTCCACCGTGCAGGATAATGATAGCATAACGACATCAGTGGGGAAACTGATCAGAATTCTGCTCTCCCTGCCGAAGCAGATTGCGAACTTCCTCCTTTCTCCCACTGTCCCTCCTAACGAGACGCTGCTCTGCTCTAATAATTAAATAAAGGCTTCAGCGGCCTCAGTCCTTCCCGTGCTCGCCGCAGACCTCTCTGATTAGGCCGGCCCCTTTCATGCATATTCACCACGGCCCTTTAACGAGCTCTTACCTAATCACCAGAAACAATGTTCATCCTGTTCCTTTTATTCCTCCTTTTCTCATTTTCTTTTCATGGGTCTCCAGCTTTCATCCTCTTTGATCCCTGCTGATATCAGACGAGCCGTCGCTCGGACGGAGAGAACGGTGGCAGAGAGGCGCGAACGTGACGCGTCCCTAAATAAACTGCAGCTCAGAAAGTGGCTTGGATGCAGAACAGAAGTTCCATCTCCTCTCTTTCCCCTCCTCCTCTCCTCCTCCTGCGCCTTTTTACATGTCCAATAGACAAATTGGATTAGCAGCTATTGGATTAAACGGCAAAATGGTGGGATAAGAAACGAGATGAACGAGCTGTGATCACAGCTTCTAATGTTTTTTTTTTTTTTTTTTCCATTTTGTTAATTCATTTGCGCTCTTATCTAAAATCACAACCTTTGCAGAGAATGGAAGAGGTTTCTCTCATCGGAACATGAGGAGGTTTTCATGCTCGGATATGCAGTATTCCCAAAATAAACAACATGCATCCTCAGTGGTCAAAAAGTCTGTTTCAGAACTCCAAATTCAGACTTTGTCAATTTGTCATTATTTTCACCAACAGCTAATCTTTTAAACTGTTGATTTTTTGTCATTTATGAAGCAGAATGACACAGAAAAGCGAGGATTACCTGCTTATCTCTGTTTGATATAATAGTAAATTGAATACCTTTGGCTACTGTTCAGAACAAGCCATTCGACGATGTCACATTGCTGTCAGGGGAAATCTAAATGGCCTCTTCCTCCACTTGATGTCTTTTCATCAATTTTTGCAACTTGCAGCTGCTTAGTATTTGACCAATTTTTAGACCTATTTAGTGGTTTGTATAAATCCAAAATATGGTGTTTACTCCCTGGAACCATGCTGCTTGTGTCCGGTATGATAAGTATTGTGACATTACACATTTAATTAAAAACCAGCTCAGGCCACCAACAGCAGTCGCGGCACCTCAGGGCTGGTTTCATTATTCCTATCTACACTGAATGGAACAGGGGCCCAGATATCCATCTTAATCTTATTTGGCTATAGAAGCCCGTCTTGTCTTTCCACCCCGGCTTTCTTTTATTTCTCTTCCCTGAAAGCAGATGGGTTCACATACAAGCGTGCTTTCTAATTAGCCTCCCTTCATACCTGAAGTCTCTCTCTCCATGCACGCCAGATTGTGTCTCAGCCGTGAGTGAGACAGTGGAACAAGAGAAGAGGGAGACAGGCAATCAGATAGAGGGGTTGTCGGGTGTGTGTATCAGTTGTATCGTGGCTGTGTGTGTCGGGTGATTATATCTTGTTTGTTTCTCACCATTGCAGCCACGTTGATAGTACAGTTAACATCAAACACGATATTAAACGATGATAAAACTTTACTGTAGGTAGGAGAGCCGCGTTTATCTCCATCGGACATATTTCACTAATCCTTTGATGTCCCGATCAAGCGTTGTCCTGATGCCAAACTCAAACCAAGATCTTGGCCTGTTCCCGCTCTGCCCCGCTCTGTGTTCAACACTGAGAAATGGCGTACGAGGCGAGCGGCGAGACCCAGAAAGCAACCTGCCAAAGCGCCAGATGCTTTGATCCAAGATGGCCCCCTGAGAGCCAGCATGGATCCACAGCTCCGCCAAGCCAAAGGCTGGATTCACAGACACAGTGTCAGTGCCGGCTGCCAGTGATATTTACACCATTTGTCTTCGTGCTACATTTACCAGTTTTTTCCTCTGTTGTTGTCACTCCTAACATATGCCATTGGATCCCAGTGTTACTCGAGCCCTCGACCCAGCAACAGTTTGTGTGGGATGACAGGAGTAGACCCGAGCAGATCAGTATTTTAATTCTAAAACGCCCACTCGCTACATCTGCGCTCTGCAGGCGTCGTCTGCCTATGGTTCACTTCTCCCGCTCGGTCGTCTGTTTTTGACTCAGGTGGGACCGGGGGGGGTCAAAGTTCAGAACTTGAGTGAAGGAGTAGGACATGACAGCTGCTCAGCATCCTGCTTGTGCTCCCTTCCTTCACTCCATCCTTTCTTCTGATTTAAAATGCCCCCCCTCTCTTGTCAAGTCATCCCATTGTTGCTTCTACTCTCACCGTTTCCCCCTCTCTCTCTCTCTCTCTCCCTCCCTCCCTCCCTCTCTCTCTCTCCCTCTCTCTCTTTCTACCCTCAGCTCCTCCCTCCTCTCCTTTATCCCACCTTTCCTCTGACCTCCCTGCCATTCTCTCTTTCCCCCTTTCCCTCTCTCCTTTCACCTCCCCTCCCTCTTTTCATAAAATGCGGCCGGTGGTTGGCTGGTAGCTGCTGGCTGGCTAGCGGTGGGGGATATAGCTTTATAATCCCCCTCGTCTTCCAGACCGCCTCGCCACAATGTCACAGGAGCTTAATATTTGCCATTATTATTTGCTTGTTTTATTCGACTTCGAGGCAGCACAATGACCTGTCAGCGGCAGCTTTATCCCCCCTCCGAGTGTCGTCCATTTCAAAGTTGACTACAGTAATCCGTGAGCCCCGATTCGACTAAATCCTGAAGCTTTCTTTCATTTGCTCGTTCATTTTATTCCCTCTCTCTGGTATCCCCTCCCCGCTCCACCCTCTAAATGAAATTACATACATCTGCTGGCTCAGAGTATCACAAATGTACACACACACACACACACACAGACACACACACACACACACGCAAGTGCGCCCGTACACACACACACGCACACAGCCGTTTTTGTCATCAGTGATGTAACATCCTCCCTACAGCACCTGCGTATGAACCCATTTTTTAAAGCATGTGCAACTCCAAACATTTAGTTTTTTCTTTTTATCGCTTTAAGGGTGATTACACTTGTTATTGACAATCACGATTGTCAAATATATGTGTGAAAGCTAAAGAGCAGTGCAGGAATGAGTCACAATAAAACAAAAAAAAAACACATTTTCCAAATTTGGCACATTTGTGTGTCACTGTGTCACATTAATGCCTCTCATATTAATCACAGGATCCCCAATTAATAAGTGCTGTGAAAGGTCGACTTAATGGTAATTCTGTTATGATGCCTGTCGTAGCTTCCCAGCTATTAAACTCCCTCTTGAGAACCAGGGAGGGAAAAAAAAAAAGCAGCGCGCGATAATAACATAAGCCCTGAGACGATCTTTTCATCCTGCTCCTGTTTTCATCCGTTCCTTTTCTTTGCAGACGTACTAAGTGTCAGATTAATACTGACGCCCTTGTTTAAACAGCTTCCTGTGCCACAAAGCATATGGCGTACCCTGATTCTACATAAACACTAGTAAATGAACTGTCTTATTGAAATACGGTCCATCTGCTTGTTATCTTTAACACCTATTCAAGTTTTACTGGGGGAAAAAAAAATCTTCTTGCATCTAATAAAGGCAAATGATCTGCTTTAATAGGACGGAAACTTTTATCGGGCAGTAAAATATGAAATAAACTCCCCTCAAAAGACTGAAAGTGCAGCCTGAAGTGTTATTTTAAGATGCAGCGATCATACACTCCGACACTTCCAGAGATTTGAGAGCGTGCTGAGGAACTGGTGGGATACGTATTAGCCTACAGTACAGGGAGAGTCTCCTCCATGTTCAGCAGTAAACACCGAGTTAATCCCCCCAGCTGAAGCTGCATTGATGTGAGGCATGCTGGGAGTGCACACGCAGTGTATTTACGCTCACGTAAATAACTGGTGGGCAAAAACACCTTCATCATTTTTCACGTGTGCGTCCGCCTGCATTGATGACTATTGTCACAAATGACTATGCAACATATAAGCGCGGTTGTCAAACATCATTTTGGCAGCGCAGTTGGGGGGAAATTCATTATTTCTCCTGTTTCTGTGCGTTTTTTAGGCAATAACAAGGAAGAGGAGGAGGCCATGATGCAGGAGTGGTTCGTGCTGGTCAACAAGAAGAACGCCCTCATCCGGAGGCAGAACCAGCTCTCCCTGCTGTACGTGTCGCACTCTGCCTTCACTCCCCTTTCCTGCATTTATGCCTTTTTGTGTTGAGCATCCCCCATCCACCTCCAGACGGAGCATAGTGTACTTCCCACTCCATTCATGCCCCGACTCTGTATTCATTGATTTACACGTGGACCGGCTATGGAATCAATAGAAATGCAGAGATCATCACTCCATCGCCAGTCTCTTCCCATGTGGTCAGCTGCGACAGGTGGAGGCGCACCGCATGAGCCGGCCTCTTCCCATCATCATTTACGGCTGTTGGGATTTCAAAGTGTGCGAGCCGAGGGGAGATTGGAGTATTCATAATCACATTACATCGTGGGAAGAAGGCGGCTTTTAAAGTGGCCAATTGACAGGAGGGCTGATTATTAGCCCTCTTTGCTCTCTCTTTGTGGAGGCAAAGAGAAAAGACGCCCGTGAAGGACAAATTCTATTAGGGCCCGAATAAGCTGGTTTTTTAATATGGCTGAAAGAGGAAAGAATTCAATTTGTAATGCATATGCACACACACACACACATGCAGACCTCACACATGACCATAGATGGAAATCAGTTTTTTTTTTCAGCCTCATTTGACCTTTTCACGATTGTTTTGATGAATTTTACGTCTTCATTCATTCCTTTTTCCTCTCACACACGTCCCTGAGCTGCCCAGTTTGAGCAGCCTGTGTATCAGTTATGTGTACTAGATTAATGTGATGCCAGAGAAGGTCTGGGCGAGTAGCTGAATCGATGTTTATTGCAGGTTTCTTTAAGTACTTAATGATTTAGTCATTAACATATTGATGAACTTTGGTGTCTGTGCGTGTGCTTTTTTTTCCCCTCCTCTCTCAACCCGCCGCAGGGAGAAAGAGCACGATCTGGAGAGACGGTTTGAGCTGCTGAACAGAGAGCTGAGAGCCATGCTGGCCATTGAGGGTAGGACACACGCACACACACAAACACAAGCACACACACAAGCACACATGTGTCAACTCTGTGGAACTTCTGTGTCATATGTTTCAAACTGTCCGTCCCACCTTTTCTACATTAACCACATTGACTTGAGGTGGTCAACATGTTGAAGTGAATGTCCTGCTGGTCCAGAAGCTTCTTTCAGCTTTGCTCCTCCACACATCGTTTTCATGAATGAGCTAAAAGCGGGATGAGTTGAATCCTGCGTCGTCCTCTCACGAGAATTTAGATGCGAGGAATTGCGCTGGCTGATACCTGATCGATGCGGTCCGTTCGCCCGGCCGGACCCTGACTTCCACATGCCCGGTTTGAAATGTTGCTGCAGATTCTGTTTACTGGGTTGAAATGCAGGTTTATTATCGGAAGCTTGTTAACGACACCAAAGCTGGGAAAGCAGCCATTGTGTCGTATCAAAGTTGTCGAGGGGCCAGGGAAGTTTAATCCCTTTCGACTGCATCCTCTTTGGCAAAATGAACCTTTTCACAATCAATGCAAATTGATTTTGACATTCGACATTGACCACCATTCTCCCCTCTCCCCCCTCCCCCTCCCCCTCCCACTACCGCCTCTTCCCCCCCACAGCTTTGGGACGGCTATTGTAATTTTGCTGGGCACCTGATAAGATACCTGGTCCATCATAAATCAATTGTAATTAGCAAGAAGGGAGGTTGGCCGTGGAGAGGCGGTGTGTGTGTGTGTGCGCGTTTGTGTGCGCGTTTGTGTGTGTGTGTGGAGGGGGGAGTGACAGAAATGCATAGCCAGGCAGAGGCGCCATGTCACCACGTCTGCATCCATTCCGATTTCTCCTGAAGGCTTTATTTTTTAATGAAAATATGTCGTCCTCCGACTTCAGTCTGATGGCAGATTTGTGTGTGTGTGTGTGTGTGTGTGTGTGTGTGTGTGTGTGTGTGTGTGTGTGTGTGTGTGTGTGTGTGTGTATGTGTGTGCGCGCGTGTGTGTTATTGCTGTAATTCTTCATTTGAAGTGTGCGCGTTTGAGTGGGTTTCCTGCTACTTCTTGCTGTGCTACGTCTTCACATATCGGATGTGTGACCCGCGTCCATCCGCTCCACTGTGTGCCAGGGAGAGAGCAGAGATAGTGCGAGGTGAGGTGGAGAGGTGGTGTGTGTCGTGTCACCACACTCCCCTCTGCCTTCATGTGGACTTGTTGGATTTGCAGCTGACTAACTTATCAGTCGGCCTTATTTTCCTCCCTAAGGGAAGCACTTAACATTCAGAGGCTCTACCTTTCTCTAGCAGCCACAGATAGTTCTGCTGGGAAGAGTGTGTGTGCGCGTGTGTCTGTGTGTGCCTATATGTGTATGCATGTGTGTGTGTGTTAAAGAGGGACAGGGAGAATCTGTCTCTTTGTCTGCATCTACATGTTTACAGGTGTGTGCAAGTGTGTGTACGTGCGTGCGTGCGTGCGTGCGTGTGTGCATGTGCGCGTGTGTGTGTGTGTGTTGAGCAACCATCTCCCTAGCTCCTATTTGGTGCTTGGGCAGGTCCATTGAGCGATGGTCGGGCGTGCGGATAATTACTGATTTGGTTGGCCAGTTGATGACACACAGAGTGAGAGAGAGAGAGAGTTTGTGTGTGTGTGTGTGGGGGGGGGGGTGTCACCTGTGGACACTCACACACTCCTTCCTCTAAGTTGGATCCTCAGCAGCTTCAGATCAACACTTTCTGCCCCGAATCAGTTAAATGTTGGAGATATTTTAAACTCGGCTAAGTTTAGCTGCTCGGCCCACTTTCTGTTCATTTTAAACCAGAACTCTCAAAAAGAACGCTGAAGAATTGTACATTAAAATGACTAAAAATATAGAATGCGGAGAAAAGGAGTCTGGTCCACATCAAAGGGCCATGAACGTCACACTGAAGACAAAAGAGGGAAACTACACTCAGCGATTCGCTGTAGCACATTTAGCAGAACGTCAAGCTCCAGCTGTCGGCGGTGGTTTCAGGCTGCGCGGTCTGTGTTGTTGTTGTTGTTGTTTGCCGGCACGCTCGGTGATAACCACCTCCTTCTGCCTGCTTGGTGCGAAGCCAGGCGGGAAAATGCCATCTGTATGCCACACTCTCATCTTCCTGCCACAAAATTGATCCACTATGCCCTCTTTATCTGCTTACCGATTCGCACCTATGTACGCACACAAGCTGCGCCTTGGCTCCCTTCAGCTGTGTGTGTGTGTGTGTGTGTGTGTGTGTGTGTGTGTGTGTGTGCGTGCGTGCGTGCGTGCGTGCGTGCGTGTGTGTCCGTGTGTGTGTGTGTGTGTGTGTGTGTGTGTGTGTGTGTGTGTGTGTGTGTGTGTGTTTAAAGTGGACGCCCTCTCACCATCTAAAAGGGATTTATGCATAGCCGGGTCCCAGAGTTTTTCCTGTTACGGTTTGATATGATAAGCTTTTTTATATGTTTAAAATCAATATGTAATCCTATGCAGGAGCTTATCCCTCTCCACACCCCCAACACACACACACACACGCGCACACACACACGCACACACATTTGTAAATCTATTTGGGCTTTGTAACACATCGGGGCGGCACGCTGCAGACCCTGATTGATTAGGTTCACTATGGAATCCTATCACATGGGCAACTTTTGATGATGTCGCCAAGTCTTTCAGGGTTGCTAGTTGACTGGAACAGCTAATAACAAGTAGCTTCGTTCCAGGAGTTTGTGGGAAATTTCGAAAAACACATTTGCATCAGTGCGGGCGCTGCATCCGAGGCTCAATCAGGTCACAAATAACTTGAAGAGTCTTGTAATTATTCGTTCTGCCTGTCACAAAAACTCTTAATAAACAGCATTTTAAGGTAAAAGGAAATGAAAAGAAAATCCACCACAATGTAATGTAGATACAAATTACTCAGAAGAACAGAGACATTATTTGGATTTATTTTCAAGTGCAGATTCGTGCAGGATTTGCAACCTTTCACATGTCCAGATAAGCACCTTTTTGTTGTGGTTTAAATTATGACTATTCACATTAATTTGTTGGCAGGAGATTACAGCAGATTCAGCAGTTTGTCAGGTTTTTAAACATTTTGTGGAGATTAAAACCAACAGCATCCTGCGCTCTCTTCAGATTACATTTGTGTGTCCCCCGTTTTTCCCAGCCTGTCCAATCTCTTCTATTCCGACACTTTTCTGTCTCTCGAGTCCACTTGGACCTTGGCCAAAATCAGCTTTTTGTGGCCATTTACAGAAGAACAAGAGGTAGAGTGAGAAGAGAAGAAAGAATAAAAACAACAACAAAGAAACAAAAGGTGGTTTGTGCACGTTCGGTCCTAAATGTCAGCATGTTGGTCCGGTCATCTGGTGGGTGACGGAAGAGGACAGGTCCAGGTACACCTCAGGCCTCTCCTCCCTTTGGACCAGATGGTTTGTAGGTTTTTTTTGTTTTTTTTGTTGTTTTTTTTTTTTTTTGTTTTGTTTTTTTTGAATGAATGTAGTTGGAGCGGGTGGGGAGGGGGTTCATGGGGATTTGAACCAGCGCATTCTTGTGTGGCTTCTGCAGACTCACATGGTTACCGTTGGCGTGCACAGCGAGGGTTATCTGAATGCAAACTCACCATGTGAGTTGTACACACTCCTCCGAGTCTTGCCTCCTTCACGAAGGGGCGGGGCTTAGAGGTGCATGCGTGCGTGTGTGTGTGTTGGGCTGGCTTCAGGATGTTTTGTTTGTCCCTGGGTGTCTGGTTACCCAGCCTGCCCTGCTCTGGTTGTTGCCTGGTCACATCTCTCATCGGCTCTCCTTATTGTTTACCTTCCTAATGAGGGGGGTGGGATTCTGCGACATGTGATTGACAACCATGTCCTCCTCCCCTCCCACTGCCCTGCTCTTGGCTTTTTGGCTGAGATGTTCTCTGAGGGAGAGGGAGGGCGGTATTTTACATACTTCTGTGTTTTTCTGGTCATCCTTTTTCCTCTCTCTCCTTCTTCAACGTCAGAGTGGAAAATACAGGGGAAATACAGCAGACACACATGCCTCAAAATGGTCATTTTTCTTGAGAATCTTCCGCACGTAACTTTGAGCAACTTTTTGAGATCCTAAAATGAAAAAGGGGTCAGATGAGAGTAAATTTACTTCCCCGAAGAGGGAAGAAAAGGAGGAGAGGAGAAAGTAGAGAGCCAAATATTGGGACTGTGTTAATTTCGCTCTGTGGTCGACTTCAAAGGATCAAGCAGGACCAATGAGGAGAGCGCAGACCTTTCAGGACAAACACACTGTGCCCAGCATGACACGCACGCACACACACACACACACAGACATACACACACACACACACACACACACACACACACACGGTCTTCTGTAATTTGTCTCACTGAAGGGGGAATATTTATTTTTAATGTAACTCTTATTATGACATTTTACAACTTCCTTTATTCTCAGATCAACCGACGGTTGAATAGTGATGGCGGGCGAAGTTGCCTACACACCACCGAAGTTGCGCACGTCTCCTCTGCGTCTAAATCCTCTTGGCGACAAAGCCTCTTTTTTTTTTTTTTTTTAAACCACAGAGGCAGGCTCGCTCTGAGCTGAGGGGTGGGTGGAGTTTTATGTCCTGGAGCTGCTGGGAAGTCTGAAAGCCTCCAGGAAGATGGTCGACCTGCCGCGGGTTTCGATTTTATGGAGGACGAGAGACCTTTTTTTTTGATGATGTCATCTTTGAAATGATGTTTAGGGTTTATTCGGAGGGTAGGTAGGTAGGTAGGTGAGGGTGAATATGGAGCCAAGGTGGATATTTGAGCCCCCCTGGGGGGAGTGAGTCTTCCCCTGTGGGCCTTCCCCTCTCCCCTCCTGGGAGGAGCTGAGGGGATTTGGACTGGGAGGGTCCCACCTGGACCCTGTGGGGCCCCTTCCTGCAAAGACCCTGAGAGGTGAAAGTCAGGGGATCACCTGGTTGTTTTTCCTTTGGAAAATTGTGCAACTTGTAGATTTACAAAGTCACAATTTTTAATTTAGTGGAAACAGCAACATACTTTTAACACTTTAACATTAAAAATAAATCTATTTTTGGTCGAAGCAATCAAATACTAAGACGATTATGAAAACTGCTTCTCAAAGTGACTTTTTTTTCTTTGGCAAACATTCCTCCGTTCTCATAAAGCAGCAGTGTTTAAAATTCCGGTCGAGGGCAGTGTTTTCCTGTGGGAATGTCATCCTTCACGTATCTCTGAGAGCATCATCAGGCTGCAGATTAACATGACAAAGTCTTTCTGAGTGTTTGCACAAGTCAACACATCGTCCCTGTTCACACACACGCTCATACAGCGTGGCCTCGGCGTGTTTACACGGCGTGCACACACTCAACCGCGTCTGGTCCGGCGTCCATCCCGGCGAGGTTCTGTGGCGAGCCGGCCAAAGCGTGTTCTTAAAAGGGTTCATATCCAACAGCATCTGAGTTCAGAGTTCAGTAGGAATGCTCTTGTCCTCAGACATAGGTCCACTGAGAGTATTCCTCTGGTTGCAGACTGGCAGAAGACCGAGGCCCAGAAGAGACGAGAGCAGCTGCTGCTGGACGAACTGGTCATACTGGTAAACAAACGGGACGCGCTGGTCAGAGACCTGGATGCTCAAGAGAAAGAGTAAGTAACCCGGAGGAAAAGCGCCGAGTTCTGCTCCTCGGGTCCGAGCAACCCGGGCCGAGCCGGTGCTGGAGCTTCTGAATCCTCCAGAAACCACAGACGCAAGAAAAATGCGTGGCGGGTTATTCTGTCCAACGGGCTGCATGCACACCTGCACGGGCACAATCCCTCCAGATTAGCAGCGCCATCCTCCAACAGGGTGCCAGGCTGGTGAAGCTCGGCCATTACCTCTGTGTGTGTGTGTGTGTGTGCGCGCATGTGTGTGTGTGTGTCAGTGTGTCACCTCTGCCTCCTCCCAGCATTGCTCAGACATATCTGACCTTTCGAACTTTGCCTTCCACAGGGCCGAGGAGGAGGACGAGCACCTGGAGCGGACGCTGGAGCAGAACAAAGGAAAGATGGCCAAAAAAGAGGAGAAGTGTGTGCTTCAGTGATCATCATTTCAATATAAAAAAAAGAGAGAGAAAAACTTTGACAAAATGTAGCCGATTAAAGACACACATGACGTTTGATAGTCGCTGGAAACCCAACGTGTTCTGATTCCTTTGCACCAACTTTTTACTGACTGTTCTGCTTGGATTTTTCCTTTAATTGTCCTCTGCTTTTCCAGGAACAGGTACTGACATGTAATATAAATGTGTGAGCGAACAGAGCAGGTCAGATTTCTGAATGTGGAGACCTGTCAAATTGGAGGTACAGCACAACTTTTTTTGTTGTTTTTTTTTTTTTTTCCATCCTGAGACAAAGTGGTGCAAGTTTCACTTTTACTTTTAAAAGAAAAAAGCCGCACAGTATCGGTCCTTTCGAGCTGAATTGTGACGGCCGCATCTTTTAATTATTTTACTTTTACCTTGTAAAATATGTTAGCGGGGGATTGTGTTACTGTTCATAAAGCTTAACTTTCCTATTGCTTTTTTATTGTCTTGGCTTGAAAGCAGTTTACCAAATGTTTTATATATGTATATGCATACATTTACATCTACATATATGTATGCATATACATACCATTGTGTGTATATATATATACCATTTATATATATATATATATATATATATATATATATATATATATATATATATATATATATAATGGTATTGTATATTTTTCATCACTGCTCTGACCAACAACTTATAGAAGAGCTCTTTTTTGTCAGGCTTCATGCAGTCAAAACCAACAAAAAAAACAAAAATCTATATTATTTATTGTTTGTTCTTTTAAGCTGCTTGTGAGATCATCTGCGTCATTTCAAGTGCTCAGCAAATTCCTGGTTTCTATTTATTGTATTCCTAAAGAATAGAAAAATGCATCAAATGTAGAGCTCCACATCTGTTTATTTATTCCAGCCTCACCTTCAATAAAAGTTTATGATTTCATACTCCTCAGAAGACTCCGTGTTTTTGATTGTTTTAATCCCTCAGGCTAGGAAATGAAATCAGGAATTAAACTATCTCCTTTATTGCTTTTAATGGAATGAAACTTTGTCTTTCCGAAAAACACATCTTTTTATTTCAGTATCAATAACGTGATGAAGTCTGTTTCATCTCAAGTCACATCTGATCAAACTTCAACCTGATTTTATTTTATTTCCCTTTCACGTGACTCCAACCAGCACCTTTTGGCTCCCCGCGCCGCCTTGACGCCTTTTTATTATTTGGCGCTTCTGCTCGGTTCCCTTGCGACTGTGCGCGTGTTTAGAAATTAAAATTAGCGTTCAGGTTTTTTTTTTCAGGTCAAAGCTGCGAGTGTTCCTCGGAGGAAGATTAGAGGAATCACTTTGTTCCGAGCAGATGTTTTTTTTTCCCCCCCTTCTCGTTTCTCTTTTCTGTGCGTGAGCTGCGGAGGCTCAATCAACCGCAGCCACGCGGTGATGAAGAGGCAAACACCAGCCGCGTTTAAAATGTCCAAATAATGATTCCGAACCTCAAATTGATCCCCACCTTGGACTGAAATGAAATGTTCTGTGACAAAAACCGCGACGAGCGCTGCGTCCGCGCTGTAACCCTCCGCGCCGTCCCTGCAGGCAGCCCCACATCCCCGATTAAAGCAGGAAAATGGGTTGTGACAGCGGACGTTCTCCCCGGCCCCACTGATACCTCCAAATTAATTTGCTGATTCGTTTCTCCTCGGCGTCCTCGCGACCGTACGTGCACTCACGCACTTTTACGTCCCCCGCGGTACTTTTCTGTTTTAGTTTGTATTCTAGAACCTTCATCGCATCTGTGCGTAATCTGGAGAATAAAGCGCAAAGTGATGAAATCAGACGATTGCTCGTGTGTGTATGTGCGTGCGTGTGTTTGTGTGTGGGAAACCTTATAAATAATAAATCTTCACCATACCTGTCACGTCTATGTTGATATTAACATTTATTGTTTTCTCCCTATTTTAAAAGCGGCAGATTGGTTTTACTTTGGTGCGTAAAAGTTAACTTTGACTTCTGAATTTGTCTCAAACTTTCCATTTTCGTCGTCTTAATACCTAATGTTCAACCGCAGATTATTTTTGTCTGAAATAGGTTACGTGAAATTACTTTGAGATTTTATCTGTTGTTCAAAAAATAGTAGTGTTTCAGACAGTCCAGTGAATTTGCTGAGAAAATGCTGGATGGAACATAATAAACAGTCCGGTCTTACCTCTGCAGCGCGGCCCGGTTTCCTTTAATGTTCCCGTAGACGCAGAACCCCTGGAACACACGTTAGAGCCACTTTCCTGTATTTCTGTGTATAAGAGCGACGCGCTGCGTAAAAGTCGGCGGTGCGTCGGCGCTGCTGTGCCGCTGAGGATCCTTCAGCTGAATGGATTATCTGCTGAGCTTTGATGTCTCCTGGCCTCACCTCACAGGTGCTGAGCGCCGCTTGGCCTTCTGCATTACTTCCTTTTCTCTCCGCCGTCCTAAATAATAATCACGAGAATAATATTTTTTTAAAAGAGCGCACCTGAGGGAGCCCCCGGGCTCCGCGTGCAGCGTCGGGGCTCCTACAGAACTGTGTTTTATGCATCATCGTTTTAATAAGCACCGACAACATCCCCGCAGATCCCCGCTTCCAATCCTGCCGGCTGAAGGGACAAAACTTTTCCCCCTCCTCTCCTCGCCGCCTAATCCCAGGCTTTACCAGCTCAGTATTAAGAAAATTCAACTGCAATTTGGGATTAGACGGAATACTCTTATTACAAAAGGTTGGTGCAACTTGATAACTTGATACTTGTTCAGGGGGTTTATCTCGAGGTGTTGTATCGAGGAAGGAAAATGTAGAGAACATGTCGGAATAAACCGACTCTTTTGTGGCGTGAGTGTTTGTTGAATGGCCTTTTTGCATAATTTAACGGAGCTGGTTTGTGTTGGAGAGGAGGGGTGATGGTATTTCGGGCCCTCTGTTCTGACTTCAGATGTGGTGGAAATAAAAAGGTTGGTTAAAAACTGTTTGACCTCCACTCAGCCGCCACGCAACCCCCCCCCCCCCACACACACACACACGCACACACGCGCACACACGCACTAAAAAAAGTGATAAAAGCGTCACAATAGGACGCATCTTCTGTGAACTCGCCAGCTCCTGTGCGTAAATCACAGCCTCAGTCGCGGTGGTGAGTTCAGGTGTTCCCGCAGCATCACCATGGGGCCCCGACGTCCCGTTTGTCTGCCGGAGGTTTGACACACGCACACACGGACCTTCGGGCAGGCCTCGCAGCTCAACTTTATATTTTTTTGCTGATCTTTAAAGAAAAACAATCTTCGCCGACGCACAGGCCGGGAAAATAAATAAAACACATTTTTAAGGTTTGTAATTCTTTAAAACGCTTTTCTGCGTCTGTTTCTTTTTCTCTGAAATCTTTTCCCTCCGCGGTCAGTTTGAGGTTTACCCCTATTAAACTTTTCGTCGACCATCCTCAAATGTAATTCTAAATGGGGATTAAACCTCATTAATATTCATGAGATTGTGTGTGTTGAGGGAGAGAGAGAGAGAGAGAGCGGGAGAGGGGGGGTGCATCACAATAAAATCAAATTAGATGAATTTATCTTCCTTCCTCTTTTTTTATTTCTCACGTCTTCGTTTATTTGTTGCCCACTACACCAAAGAGGAAATTAATAAGAAAATTAAAGTATTAATAAAAACTCCCAGAGCCCCGCGGCCTGTCGGGAGGTGTGATTTATGTGTTGAAGAACTAAAATCTTCTTTCAGCCCCACGCCAAACTCGTTGTTTGCTGTTTTACTTTAATATTTCAATGGAACAGATTCCTTTACGAGATATTAAACAACTCCGTCGAAGAAAGCCTTAAGAATTTTTTTTTTTTTAAATATTAAAGTGGAGGAAAAGTCAAGACTCCGTAGAAGACTCTTCTCTTCTGTTCCACAGTGCTGGACTGGAAATGAGAAAATAGTCAAATTCGAACCGCGTTTTCGGCGCTCTGACGCGCCGCTCGGTCTCTGCGGCGCGTCTTCGCGGAGGCCTGAGAAACAGTTCCATCTTTTTGAAAACCGTCGCTTCGTCCGGACTCGGGACCGGGCGGCTGCAGCGGAGGGAGGAGGGGTCGTGGGGGAAGGCTGGGGAGGGGGGGGGCTCCGTCGGAGCGCTCCGTGCGCGGCGATAGGCCGAGCCCGCCGTCCGTCAGCGCAGCGGCGCGCTCTGATTGGCGGAGGGAGGCTGGATCCGCAGGTGCTCCTCGCTCATAGAGGCACAGGGCGGAGAGAAGGTGATCAATCTTCATCCGTCTCGATGAAATCACCTCAACACTCAAACGAGACAGCGACAAGTTCCCCTTGAAAGCAAATGAGTTTTGATTTATTTGGGCTGTAAAAAAATCACCCGGAGTCGTACCGAGGACGCGGCGGTGCCCGCGCGTTGCTGACTGCGCACTTCTGCGTGATGCCGCTCGCTTTTGCGCCCCGTCGTTGTGTGCCTGTGAGCGGGTGTGCCGCACTCTGAGTTCGGTGTCCTGCCGACTTCCTCCTGCTCCCGCTGGATAATTTTACTGCTGCTCGCCTCTTGTGGCCCAACGCGCTCGGGAGAAAAACCAGGTAACGAGCCTTCTCTTGTCTTCTGCGGATGCTTCTGTGGAGCACACATCTTTTAATTTTCTCCTTTACAAAAATCCCTCGGTGCGCCCACGATTCCAATTCCTGTGGCCGTGCGTTTGTTTGCGGATGTCTCAGTTAAGTGGGGAGGACCTGAAGTGGATAAATGAGGCGAACTTCGCTCGGCAGCAGCAGATCATTTTTAGATTTTTATTCTGCTTCAGCCCCGTGATTCTGTCTTAAGTTGGAGCAGTTGGCCGGTGAAACGTCTGGAGCACTTAGCAGATAATTGGAGAGGCGTGTTTTGGTTTTTGTTAATTTATTTTGCTGATAAGAGCTCTCCTGAAACGCTCTCTCCCCGGAGGTCTAATCTAAATTCTAATTGGGTTCATTTGCACCGAGATCTCGCCTTTTCACTCCGGCCTGGCAGCGCTGGAAACGCCGCTGGAATACACGTTTGGTTAGTTGAGGTTTAGTTTAGTCAGTTTGAGGCCTCATTGTTAAAGTAATCTCCCCCTTTTAGAGCCACTAATTTAATTCACACGCGTAAAACCTGGAGGTGATTTTTTTTTTCCCTCCACGTTTGCTAAGAAACCAGATTTAAAGCTCAGGTCAGAGTTTTGACCTCCCAGAGCTGCTGCAAATATAAGTGAGGTTGGATTTATGCGTAATTGCTGAATTTAAACCGCTTTTACTTCAGGAAAAACAGCCAAAAAGTCTTAAAATATTCAGAAAATAAATGTGCCCATCCGTCTTTAATCTGGTGGCGAATATATTCACGGGAGAGTTGATGAGAAAATAAATTTCTAATTATGAAATTGCTGAAATGAGATTGGAAACTTCTGTTGAAATCTTAATTTTGTTTTTAATTTTAGACTTTAGATTATTTAATCTCAACAAGTGTTTGATCTTCAGAGGCAAAACACGAAAAAAAGGAATGGATGGAATTCGAAATTTAGAACATCCTCGTTTAAGCAAGAGAGAGATTATCAATCCAGCTCTGTGTGTGGAGGCCGCGCGTACACACACACAAACACACACACGCCCCAGGAAATACAAGTTTTACTGCCAATATATTTAGTACAGCTGCTGATAAAAATGGGAAATTCAAATAGAAATGATAATAAAACAAATCTATTCGTGTATCTATAACGCACGAAATGTTGTCGTTTTATCGGTTTAAATTTGGACTCGCCAAAAGTCTTAAACACGCAGCAGGCGGGCTGTTAACTTGGGGTCTATATTATATCCTGTATTGATCAATAAACAAACCTAGATCAACAGTACATGTGACGAGATAATTAAAATATTAAACGTATAAAAAACTATGAAGAAATTAGCTTTGCCTTTTAGAACGATTTTAGGTGACGTTGTGTAGCTGCTCACTGCGCTTAATTAATAAATATCAGTTGATGCAACTCTGAAAGGATGAACTTTTAATGCTCATCTCTGCTTCCAAATGTACACTTTTTTAGCCCGTTCTGTATTTATGTAAAATCGGAGAAACAAAAACAGATTATTGATCTATTTATCTGCTGTCAAAAAACAAAAAACAAAAACAAAATCAGAGTAAGTTTACCATTTAATAATATATAAATTCAGTGTTTCTTTAACTCTGGGGTGTTCGGCGTCCCCTTTTAAAGCCAGCTTGTGTTAACCGCCTCCTCGTTTGTGCGCAGTTGCTCGGACCGGGCCCCCGTCCCGTCAGGCTGCAGCACCGGGGGAGAGCGAACCACTGGCCTGAGCTGGGTGGAGCAGTGAGCGCCTGTAGCATGATGTCCTACCTCAAACAGCCCCCCTACGGCGTCAACGGCCTGGGGCTGAGCAGCGCTGCCATGGACCTGCTGCACCCTTCCGTCGGGTACCCAGGTAAAATATGCCCCTTTTAATCGGATCACCCCGCTCGTGTCTAAATGGCGTGAATAAACGCGTTGATATTTTCCCGTGCGTGTCGGTTTGTGCAGCGACTCCCAGGAAGCAGAGACGCGAACGCACCACTTTTACGCGCTCCCAGCTGGACGTGCTGGAGGCTCTCTTCGCTAAAACCCGGTACCCCGACATCTTCATGCGGGAGGAGGTGGCGCTGAAGATCAACCTGCCCGAGTCCAGAGTCCAGGTGAAAATGAGCCCGGGGTTCTCGAGCCGCGTTTGAAGACCGTGACGATACGAACGTCTGGTTTTATATTTATTTTAAATATTTGTTGAAAACAAAAGCGAGATTTTAAAAGGTGCTTTGTCTCCGTGAAGGTAGATATTTGCTTGAACTGTTCAGTTTCTAAATTTGAATTGGGACGATGCCATTTTGTATTCGGATTAAATTACAGGTGGAATTAATTTTCAAGGATGAATTGGAATTCAAAGATGTTTGTACTTGTGAGCGTTTAGAGAAGACACTAGAGTGGTTATTTTATTTTGCAAGTCTGTGATTGGGATTTTTTCAAATTTGCTCCATGTTAATTTAACTGCTGTGTTCTGATTAAAGCAGTTAATCGGATGATGCGTTCACGTGTTTGGAGGAGAAAAAAAAAAACATTGGAAAAAAAACTTGCATTCTAGCTAAGTTTGCTGAAGTTATTAGAGGAGGCCGGAGGCTGTAATTGGATCTTAAATGCTGGATCTTCACTGAGCAGCTAATGTGAACAAACGCAGCTCTTTCTCCTGACGCCCTTCATCAGGAGAAACCGAGGCCGCCTCTCGCACACCATTTGAGTTATTCTCAGAATGTGTGTGAAACAAAATGCTCTACATGATCCGACCCTCTCGGTCTTCTAGAGTTACCCTACTGTGCACGGAAACCCAATAGCCTGTTATCTTAGACCCGTCTACCAGCTATGAAATGAGACCCCTGGCTGGTCCGAGCCAAGGGGCCGGGCTGGAAATGAACCTTGATGGCTAATAACCCCCAATTTTCCCCCATAATGTACTCTTAGCGAGGTCTGTGAGAAGTGCTGAGGTTGCCAGTGTGCGGGGTGGCTAACGCCTGCTCCTCGGTGCTCTGGGTTCTAGGTGTGGTTCAAGAACCGCAGGGCCAAGTGTCGCCAGCAGCAGCAGAGCGGCAGCAGCGCCAAAGCCAGGCCGCCCAAGAAGAAGTCTTCCCCGGCCCGGGAGAGCACGGGCTCCGAGAGCAGCGGCCAGTTCACGCCTCCCGCCGTCTCCAGCGCCGGCTCGTCCTCGTCTTCGTCCTCGTCCACCAACCACGCCGGCCCGGTGGCGCTCAGCAGCACCTCTACCTCCATCAGCACCGTGTCCTCCATCTGGAGCCCCGCCATCTCCCCCGGAAACGCCCCCGCTCCGGCCGTGGCCCCGCTCCCCGAGCCCGGACCCCCCTCCAATGCCTCCTGCATGCAGCGCTCCATGTCGGGCTCCGCCGCCGCCGCCACCTCCTACCCCATGTCCTACAACCAGACGCCGGGCTACGGCCAGGGCTACCCCGCCCCCTCCAGCTCCTACTTCAGCGGCGTGGACTGCGGCTCCTACCTGGCCCCCATGCACTCCCACCACCACCCCCACCAGCTGAGCCCCATGACGGCCTCGTCCATGTCGGGCCACCCGCACCACCACATCAGCCAGTCCTCGGGCCACCACCACCACCACCACCACCACCAGGCGTACGGCGGCTCCGGCCTGGCCTTCAACTCGTCCGACTGCCTGGATTACAAAGAGCAGACGGCGGCGTCGTCGTGGAAGCTCAACTTTAACGCCACAGACTGCTTGGACTACAAAGACCAGGCCTCCTGGAGGTTTCAAGTCTTGTGATCGGGCTTCTCTTTCCTGCTCCGCTACTCCTCCTTTTTTTGCTTTTCCACATCAGCATATTCCTCATTTTTAAAGACAGAAACCATTTTCAAACCAAAAGACGGCAAGATATCAGCAGGAACGCTCGGCAATCCGACTTTTTTTTTTTCTCCATTATTCTGAACCTCAACCTTTTTAAAAAAAAAAAAAAGAAGAAAAAGAAAAAAAAAAGAAATAAAAGACGTCAAAGAAACGACCCCTCACCTTCAAAGGCGGAACATCAGGAGCGTTGGAGCAGGTTTTTAAGACCCGACTCCTGGGATGACCTTAAAAACACCAAACTCACCGTTTCCACCCCACTCTGACCAGCAGCTCTCTGGATGGGAGGAATATTTTCTGCCTGCAGCGCCCCTCTTTTACCTCCAAGCCAATCAAACCCTGTACAGTTTTTATTTCCCAAATTTGTTATTTTAGGACAGAGATTTTTAGTCAGCTACGCCCCCGGAGCTGAAATATGTAAATATGTATTTGGGTCAGTTACAGTGACCACATTTAGTTGTTTTTTTCCCCCCAAATTTAAAATTGTTTATCACTGCTTTGGGAGAGAAAAAAAAGGAAAAAAAATGTATGTAAATCTTTTAAAAAAAAAAAAAATATTCCAAAGAGATGAAATTGGCCATAAAGTTGAGCTTTTATAAACGCTGTTTTATTAAACCCGTCTTGAAGCTGAAGCTGCAGAAGCGGACTGGCCGTGTTCTGCAGATCTCACTGGTTCCACTGGTTCCTCTATGGGCATTGTTGTGATATTGGACATGTTTGAACTGCAGCACTTGGCTTTATTGGAGTCACCCCCTTTTTTTTTTTTTTTGTTTTTGAGAAGAAAAAAAAAACTGAAAGTGAGATGTTGAATGTATCTTCAAGACGACCACCCTTCCACATGTTCACCCAATAAAGATCCGTTAAGTCATATTTATTTTCAGTTTCTTTTTGTCTCACTTTGAAGAATTTTTTCCCTTCAGATTTATTCACACCATCAGTTCTCGTCATCTGAATTAGTCACACTTCTTTTCAAATGCTTGTTGGGTTTTTTTTTTGTTTTTCTCCTATAATTAAAATGGGGCAAATGCAAATGAGCCCGTAATTAAAACGAGGCGTGCACGCACGCAGGCCCATGTTTCCATTTTTGGAGAGAATCTGGTCTTAATCCTCCGTTTTCAAGCTGAAACACTCTCATCTGCCCGCTCCGGGGAGAGAAAGTGTCTGTTTTTAAACGCGGTGACGTTTGACGGAGGCGTCATTGAGCGCAGCGCTGATCATTCCTGCAGCTTTCCCCAGAATAACCTGCAGGAATTCCGCCGCCTCTGATGCGGTAATTGCGTAGGTGGGGCCGGGTTAAAGGTCAGACGCGGGCGCGGGGCGCTCGTGTGCGCGCACAGCCTTCTGTGAACGGGCAGAAATGAGGAAAACGACGTTTTACACACTTACGCAAGCGAAGGTGGTGGAAATAACAGAAGAATCTAAAAAAAGAAAAATAAGGTGGTGGGAGAGTTGCAGCGGGTGAAGTTCAGATTATGAGCAACGAGTTGATGAACCCTGCGTCATTCATTCGTTTCTGAGGCCTGGTTTTGGCCTAATCCCACATTTAATCTGATCCAACCTCAACTAAAAGTCGTTATTTATGTGAAATATTCCTCATTAACTTTAAATATTCGTTATCATCAAAATATTTATTGGATTATAGAGTAATTAACGCCAAACAAATGTGAATGACGCGATCACAAGTTGATATAATTTTATTTATCTCGTTTCGTTTCTTCGTATCCTTCTGTTATTCAGTTCAGGGCGAAATGAAAAATCAAATTCGATCGCATTTTAAAATGTCTCCAACGTTGTATTCTAAACTCGTCCCTCCATTTCCTAATAAAAGCCGCAGAGACATCTTGGGGTCGGCGTTCCAACCGGCCTGTTCTTGCTCAAGTCCACATAGTGTGTGTGTCTGTGTGTGTGTGTGTGTGTGTGTGTGTCTGTGTCTGTGCGTGTATGTGTGTGTGTGTGCGTGCGTACGTGCGTGTGCGCGCAGAGCATGTTGCAGCTGCAGCCCGTTCCCTCTTTATGCAAATGAAGCCGACAGCAGCTGAATAAATATCTGTGGACCGGGACATTAAACATGTTTGCGCCAAGACGCGCAAACAGCGCAGCGAGTGTCCACCAACAGCGGCGGATTTGTTCGGATTTGCATCGGACAAACATTTGTGACCAATCTAGCGGGATTGTTTAAGGAGTCTGAGAGGAGAGAGCTACCGGTCTTACGTGAGACAGCTGCTGTCTCACCTACAATCGCCAACCGAGGAGGAAGAAAGCCGAGTTTGATGTGCAGCCGCGCGGGAGGCCGCAGAACTCAATGAAATAACGAGGGATGCAAAAGTAGACCACGAAACACAGAGTTACGCTCATTAATTCATTAAACCCACAGATTCTGACGCCTGCGGCTGTAGAATGAAGCTGCAGGTTAAAAAAAAAAATCTGAATAGTCTTAATGACAACGACAAGCAAACGAAATTATGGGCAACTTCCCGTAGCTGTTTATGAAGCAAACATCTTCAGACATTCAAATATGTGTCTATTTGTTCTTATTTGCTTTTGCTGCCTGCTGCAGCTGCCGGTGTAATTTTTGGCGTGGTTTCTATGGAATAAATAAATATATATATCTTTTTTTTTTTTTTTAAATCACACTTTTTGGGGGAAATTTGTCCCAAAAAAAAATTCAATAAAAGAGGCATCAAAACAGATCAAATTATGAGATTTACATCCCAATAAAGGATTATTTGTTTTGAAGAGTGTTTATTTTTGTAATGTTTAATTTGAAATAATCTTCTGTTTGGTTTTGACAGTTCAGCCATGTCAGTTTACTGAAAAACAAGATCAAACACATGCAAGGCGCTAATCCACATTTCCCTTTTTTCTGAGCTGAATATTCATCGTATGTTTCTCAATAACAAAGCAGGAAAATAAACCAGGGTGTTTGTCTGATTGAAGGTGGAACCAAAAATCCCCTTTCAGAAGTCCTAATTTCACATGATGAAACTGTTTGTTAGATAAACTATTGAATCTTCAAATTGACTACAGTTTACGTTACACTTATTCAGTCTTGTCATTATGTTCTGCTCACATGAAGGTACGATAAAGCGTTACATTTGGGAACGACGCAAAACGTGAAAGCGAATGAAGCTGGAACCCGTGAAGAATCAGGTGTGTCGCGTTCATACTCCGCTCCGCAGGAAGATCGATCGCACCAGGCCGCCTGTTGTCATCTTGACCTTTTGACCTCCCCCTTGCTCCAGTGAGAGTGTCTGAATGTGGGTGGACTGGAAACAGTTGACATTTTGTTCACACTTGTCCAGCAAGTGAACCGGAACCCGGCTGGACTGTTTTGGCATGAGCAGTTGTGATTTGTATCTGGAAAAGAGGGCGAGAGACAGACGGAGAGATAAAGAGACAGGAAGAAGGTCTGATCCTCCCTGCATTATTTAGTGGTGTGACTTCGGAGGCCTCGAGTGTGTCAGAGATCTTGCAGGGCCAGGAGATGCACTGATAGCAGCCTGCATGCTGGAAGTCTTTCTGTTTACGAAAAAAAAAAAAAAAAAAGAGCAGCGCTCGTCTTTCATTGGCTGCCGGTTGTCACCAGACTTCGGCATCACGGTGCGTTCACAGGGCAGCGAGACGATACCGAGGAGGATTATATTTACCAGCCGTGTTCATCTGGGGTCAAGTGCACGCCGATGTGGGCGGAGCCCAGAGTTTCAGGCGTCTCACCTTTCTCTTACCGTTCAGGTACGGTTGATATGAAACAAAACAAGATACTCAACTTCTTCAGCAGTTCTGAGCTTCTGGACATCGTTGGGTGGAAAAAGACATGACATCACACCAGAAGGTTTAATGGTTTAATGGGTTTTAGAGAGGGAGGGGGGGGGGGGGGGCATACTTACCTGATGGGCCGCTGCATCATGCAGGAGGCCTTCACCAAACAGCCAGCGAGTCACCTCAGCCAGAACCACTGTCAATCACCAGCGGAAGGACGGTTTCTCCTCAGAGGATCGCAGGGGCGCGAAGCTCTTTGTGCTTCTCCACTGATGGGCCAAACCTCTGATACACCAGAGAAACCGACCCCCGGCTCAGTCGGAGCGCGTTCCAGCTTCTGTTTTATTGTGTAATTTGGGAACGGTTTCGGTCTGGAGGACGGCGTCGGTTGTGTGTCCCGACAGCATCGGGGTGAGAAGAGATGATTAGAGAGGTATTTGAACAAGGCTCAACTCATCTGCGGAGGCTTCAGCAGGCCCCGCGCCCCAAGTCGCAACTCGTCCTCTAAGCCCCAGCAGTCGAGGAAGGAGGCTTAATGGAGGCTGGCTGGCCTGCGGGCTTCAGCGTTTCCACCAAGGTCGTCGCGCCTCTGCCCGCGATCGAGCCTCCTGCGCTGGTCGCGGCTACCTGTGTCGCGTGCTCTGAGGCTGACTGACAAACCCGTGTCAACAGAGCAGACGCAGAGGGCAGCGGAGAACATCTGCACCCGCCCTCAGGCCGAGGGACGCGCGACGTGCTCGCAGTAAAGCCAAAGAGCGGAGAGGTAAACCTGGTCATGACCTTTGACCCGTAAAATACAAGGGAATGAGTCTTTTTTATTTTTTTTACTTGACTGAACAATAGAAGAAAAACCTTCAGACGAGCATGAGAACGTTTTAACCAACAAGACCCTGTAAAAGAGAGCAGAGTGGACTGACCGTGAGTCATTTCCAGGAACGGAACAGGCAGAAGACAGATGGTGACATTTAAAACAGCAGTTTTGCCGTCAAGTTCAGCAAAAATAAACAGAAAAGCTTCGCTGCAATCATTATCCCGCAAAGCATTTTCGTTTGGCATGAGAGTCGACAACCCTGGCTGCGGCTGAAGGGGCCCGTCCATTAGCACCGACATCACCTCTTTGATATCTGGAATCGACAGCAGGTAACAGACATATTTGCTCCTAATAATTTAAGAATGAGGTTTGTGGAGATCAGGGTTAACAAACATAAAACATACAACCTCCCCTGAGGGGAAACGGTATCAGTCCAATCAGAACCATCATTAGACGTGATAAGGCCTCCGCAGAAACGCAGACGAGAGAGAGGGAAAAACAAAGATAACCTGGATAATAGTGAGTGCTGGAGGCTTGATTCATTTCCAAATGTTAACAAGGCCATTTCACAGCTCCAGCGAGCAGCGCGGTATGTTAATACCACTAATAAGCCTATCTCTGGGAGTCATCTCTGAAGGCGGAGATCTGAGTGTGAGGCAGGGTCTTTAATACAGCTGCTGGCCACATCTGAAAATAAAGCAGAACTGTTTATGATTCCACAAAGCAGATATAATTGCTTAAAGGGGGAGCGAGGCGAGCGTTTGGTCTCACACTTTGTTTTCTGTATTACGGGATAGATTTGACTGTTTGCATGTCAAAAAGGCGAACGGTGAAGGCCATGGGAGAGATGGAGGGGGGGGCGGCACTCGCCTGTTAAGCAATTTTGCAGCTTTTATTCAAGCTGTCAAGTCAAACAATCAGGAGATAATGCAGCCCCGGTTTGTAAATTACAAACGTGTCAGGAGAAGCACTAAAGACTTCGACAGATGCCACTTATCACCAGCAGGCTCTGCAGTGTGACTGTATCATCAGAGGGGAAATATACCATTCTGATGTTTACATAACAGAAGTATTAGTATCAGTCAGGATGTAATTCCTTTTACCTCTCCCTCTCACAGAGGATTGACTCCCCCAAAAAACCTACAATCTTTTTTTTAAAGCTAACAAAACAAAAAAAGGAAGCAGAAAAGCATCCTCGCTGATCTTCTGTCCATTTCTAACATCACTTCTTGTATATTTTTTGGTGGAAATCCTCTTAGAATGCAAAGTAAATAGATTACGATACAGTGAGGGATTAGAGCTCGCGCGCTGCTGTCAGATTAGTCGGCGAGCGCAGCGCGTCGACAGCTCTGACATGGCTATGGCTGCTGTTCAGGAAAGGGGCTCCGCGATGCTTTAAAGATGCTGGCTGGCTCCCGTTCATGAATAAAACTGCGGCCCGTAATCTCGGCCAAAACACACACACGCGTGCACACACACACACACACACAAAGGCTGGGTCCATCAATAAAAAACGGTTTTACAAATACAATAGCAGTCTTTATTGTTGATTAATAATCACTTCTTGACATATTTAAAACACTGAGCTGTAACAGCTTTAGTTCATTAACACTAAAACTGTTAATCTGAGTAAAGGCCATCTGAATTAGCATGTTTTCCATCTGCCCATGCTTAAATTGACATGTACACTGCATGTCTTCAGTAACACATGACGCCTTTGTCTGTTCTTATAAAAAAAAAGCCACATTTGACATTTATTTAAAAATCAGCCTCCAGCGTCATTTGCATGTAACAGTCAGACTCTGGGGGACTCTCTGGGGAAGCAAACACTTGAGTCGTAGTCTATGAAACTGTTCCGATAAGTATTTCATTCATAAAGACACAGCCGGTGAGATCTCCTCAGTTCCTGTGGAGGAGCTGGCCCAGAATCCCATCAAAGGGCTCTACACCATTCCTAAATGGACCACATGAAGAGAGCCGGGCTCTTCATCATCCTGAGAAACAAAGAGAATGTTACAGTCAATAACACAGGAGGTGTTGACTTAAAACCACTGCAGCAAGTGCACCCTCCCATTGATGAACCAGTTACCCCAGTGCCGAGCGTGACCAGAGGTAACTTCCCCCCATAGGACAGCTGTCAGACACTTTAAGGACTTTAATCTAATAGTTGGATTTGGACGATGTTCTGAAAGTTGAGGGGGTTTTTGGTAAGATGTTGCTTCCTCAGGCTGGTAGTTCAAGCGTCTGCCACGCTGGTAATGCACACAACTGTGTTGTTGGAACAACAGACGTGAAGGAAAATCAGTGTGGGTTCTATGGTCTTACCTTCCTGTTGTCTCTGCCACCTTTGCTGCTTCCTGCAGAACAAATGAAAGACATTGCTGTAAAGCAGCCATGACACTTTAAACAACGGGCAAACATTAGACATGCATAATCACACACGGCAGCCCTGCAGCACATGAGCGCAGACGCATGCATCCAAGGGAAATGCCTCAGCGGGTTACATGCTCGCTCAGCGGCTCGGATGTGCCGCCTTCTCTGGGCTTTTACAGACGTAAACCCTTGTCACTCGTGGCAATCGCTTTTGCTCTGAGCTCTGTGTTAATAAGGTTATGATTGACATTAAAACTAAGACATACACACATTAAAATGCCGACGCAATTTCCCCAATAGCCTTCAGTCTGGATTATCAAATGTCAGAGTGATTAGATAGCAAGACAATCGTTAATCACCTGAAAATTCAGTCATTTAAAGTGGAGGGAGCGAGAAGCAAGAGCACAAGAGAAGACGAGAGATTTCCTTCATGAATGCTTGCTGCTAAATGATCAGCTAGACATCGGAGACCAGGAGAGGTTAGGAGCCAGACTCAGTTGAGAGAATAAAACTGTTGCAGGGCTCCAACATGAGGAGACTTCATGTAATGGGCTGACTGATGTGGAGATGATTCCTACTCAGACCAAGAGAACCTTCCATTTGGTCACTTGCTGCTATTAAAAATGAAATTATTCCGACAACTCCTGGGATTAGCCTGGCTGCTGTAGATTCAACACCTTAATTCCGCCCAGACTAGTTTTCCGCTACACCGGTAAACAAACAGTGTTGATATCTGCATCGTGGACTAAAGATGACCCGATATTTCATAACAAACAATCTGATCGCACTGAAGATCAGACCGAAGCCGTCAATCATCAGATTAAATTCTGCTTATCTATATTCTTGTCATTGTTGGACCTAAAAAGCTCCAGCGGTAGATAATTCCTGACAGACACAACAGCGTTGACGCTCACGCAGACCTGGTTGTGTCAGCGTCCTGAGCACGTCTGGCCTCGTGGTCAGGCGTGTGAGCTCGTGCTGCAGACTCCTCTCGCCTCCTCCGTCAGCACTGAGGGACACGGAGAGAAGTTATTCCAGCTGTGTGACAGTGAGGGCGGTCATGGTCAATATCCCAGCAAAGAGCGTAATCTAAAAGTGTGTTTTAAATTAAAATATTAATTACCTCGGGTGCACACGGATTCTGAACACGAATAACAAACAAGCACGCAAGAAATGACTGTATTTGTCAACATCATCACATCGTGTTGACTTTGGCCTCCACAAAAAAAAAAAAAAAAAACGGAACGTGAGGAGCGAGAGAGGCCAGCAGCCATCAAAAGAACATTGGGATGCTTCCCAGATTTCCCGTGTTATTCCTGCTCGCTTCTCCGAGCGCGCAGTCGGATTTGGGGAATGCGGCAATCGTGTGACGAGCCCCCGAACCGCCATTGTGCTCGCCTCCCTCTCTTTCCCTGCTCTTTTCTCAGCGAGCCAAACGAGGGAACGCCTGTGCTGCGGCGCTGCCCTCCTCCGTCTCAGCTAAGCTTTCACTGGCTTCACATGAAAAACAATGAAACTTCATCTGAGACCAGATTACCCAAAAAAAAAGGGGGGGGTTCTAAAGGAGTGAGAAATTGTAGAATAAAAAAAAAAAAGCTGAAGGCTTTTGTCTTCTCTCTGTGGCTGTTATCTTTGGGGAGGTTTGTAGATCTGCTTTCTTAGCCTCCATCGGCGATGCAGGCGAAGACCTGGGGTTGTACGATCAGGCTTCTGTCTGCCAAATCATGCAAACCCTCTTTTGTACCCATTTTTTCCACTCCTTTCTTTTTTTTTTTACCAGTTTTAAAAAAGAGCTTAGGACAACTCTGTGTCTCTTCCCCTCTGTGTCTCTGGACCCAGCCTGTTTGAATTGGCTGATAGGACAGGATTTGGGATGGATGGGGGCTCAGAGGAACTCAAAGTAGAGGAGCTGGAGGTGGGAAGGGGTGCAGACAGTCATCAGAGTTACAGTCAAGCAGGCATGAAAAGCCTGGATGAACAGAACAACGGCATCTTTATCTAATAACATATAAATCCCCATATAAATACTCTGAAATGTTGGGGTTAGGATACGAAAAGGGATGCCCCACCATCACTTCCACCCAGCCCACAATAATAGAGACATGGATGGTTATATTTATATCCATCTATGGGTTTATGAGCCAAGCAGGGACAAAGCCAGAGATGCTTTCAGTGTGTCTTTAGTCACAGTTTCAAATGTGTCATTCATGCAGACGAGTGTATTAGACAATCACTTCCAAACACCCAGTTATTTTCTATACTCGTGGGGACTGAACCGTGATGAAAATGGACTGTGGGTTCAGAGTTGGGATCGCTGGGAGCATAAGACCCGGAACTGATGTGGCTTTGACATTTGAAATGTTGCTCTGGAGGCTTTTAGGATGCAGCTGGGCAAATCAGCTAAGACACAAACACTGTTAGAGGCTTCAAGTACACCTTTTTCTATTAAAATCATCCCATTGTCATCAAGTTCAGCCTATTTTAAGTTGTTGAAAATGCTGATCAGTAACTACTGAACATAAATCATTCATCAAGTTTGACACAGCAACTTACAACATTCTTGTATAACTCACTGTGTTGTAGATGGTACTGTTGGGTTCTTTTCCACCTGTGTCTCGACACCAAATCCAGAGAAGACATCATTCTTTCCTCTCTGTTGATCTTCTGAGACAGAAGCACACAAACTGAGCATTAGATTTCATTTAAGTCATTCTCATAAATGGAGTTTTGAAATGGTAATTTCAGGTCTTTCTTTAAAATTGTTTTCAAATCCCTGAAAATCTCTGAGATCCAGTTGTTGCTTATGAATATTTTCTGGCACTGTTTATCAGTTTGGCTCTTTAGCATGTTGTTCTGATTGAATAATCCATTAACAACTGCATGAACTCAAGTGTAGGCTTTAACACGACATGCTCGTAAAGTTTCTGAATTGAAACAAGTCAAACACTACTGGAGGTTGTGTGAAGCGAAAGAGCTGAGGGGGGGAGCAGAAACAGACAGATTTCCTTTAACACACACCGCAGCTAACAGGCTTTCAGCATAACGACCGAGAAAGCGGGGAGAGGAGGTGGAGAACTGGATCTTCAGATAAAGCTCTTGTCTCGTTGCCCATTCAAAGGCCCTGCAGTCACATCAGCATTTGTGAGGGGGAGACAGAACGATCAGGCAAACAACTTGGCATCTCCCCTTGGCAGAAATCTACTGCACAGAAAAGAGATAGAGAGAAAAAGAAAGAGGCCTTCCCTCGCACTTGTTCTCACAATACCGTATCTATCCACATCAACACACTTGTCAGCCAGGCGGCTATGAGCGATTTTCCAACGCTGGTATAAAAGAGACCATTTCTAAGCTGAAAATGTGCATCTGCTATTGTATGTTTATGCACACAAGTGCAGGCAGAATCTCTTCAGCAGGGTTTATAAGGGATGTAAATAAATATGAGAACACATGTACATAGAAACATGTTCTAAGACTGATGCTAGCCCGCCGCTATCAGACATCTAAATAAAGAGAAGAGCCACCACACATCAGGTATTGAACCCTCTTAAAGGAACCTTTTGTAGGATTGGTAGGAAGTACTCCACAACTCTACCATCCAAGATCAGATGATTTCACAGTTGCATCTCCAAAACTGGTAACCTGCACACAGGATGTTGGGAGTAACAGGTAGCCTGCTCACATTTACCTGTTTACCTGTGCTGCAAACGTGTATTTGCAGTCACCACAAAAAGATAAACTGTGTGTGGTCATTCGCTGTTTGTACAGGAAAACAGCAGGATGTACTGCATCTCACAGTTTGTTGTTTGCTGTAGGGAAAACGAGCTTCACATACACAAAACAGGCTGTTTCCAATTTCTGTTTAACCACCGTTTATTACAAATAGTTGGCTAACTGTGAACTCAGCATAACTTGCCACTTAAGTCACGCCCGACTAAAAATATTGACACAAACATGCATCCCTTGGAGGACTTTCCTGGATATGCACTGTAATATGTGAGGAACAGGGAAAAACCAAGAACCGTCAGTGAGGATTCAAGCCGGAGATTAACTTGGAATCACATGTTCAGACCTCCAAGTCTGTGTTAATGTGGAGGAAGCTGATTAAATCAGGCAGATTAAAACTTCAATTAACAGGTTCTTGTTGTGACACAGTGTGTGTGTGAAACATTCAACCATCTGGGGTTGGGGAGCAGGTGACACTATGAGGTGAGACAGTTAGAGAAGTATTTAGACACGGTCAACAGAGGGGTAAATGTTACATGTTACAGTAAAGAATGTACAGCATACCCCTAAACTTTAAGTAAAGTAAATGTAGGTGTGTTCCGTTCCTGGGCCAACTGTTGTGTGATGTCTTTGCCAAAGGCTGCATATGTGTTTGTGTGTAAATGGAGACACAGGTTCATCGGGGCCGTTTGCTTGAAGTGACACTTATTATTTATGACTGCGTTTGTGCCATCTGTTGATGTAATAAGTCATATTATATAATATATGTGGTATGTTTGTGGCCTGTTGACTAATACATTATAAAGTACCCTTATAACAGTGGAGATCAATGGAAACATGCAAGTTTTGTGAAGTTGTTACATGAAAAGCAAAAAACAAAAACCTGTTAATCCAGCAATATTTTACTTATGCCTCAAAACATTTTCCTTTTAGTTTTTCTTTTAGATTAAGATTTGTTGGTTTAGTGGAAGCTTTATATGATGTTGTAGTCATGATAATGTATCTGTGCTATCTTCTGTTGATAATGTGGTGGTGGGAGCTGGTCTACAGGACAGCTCTGAGTGGCTTTTTCTGCACCAAACATGCATGTATTTAGGTCTATAATATGTTAACAGTACATCAAGGTTGAGACTGCATTAGTAAAACGTAAAAATATCTACTTTGATATTAAACCATTTACATCTTGATAACAACAAAAGCCTACAAACTGGCTTGTAGGCAGTTGGTGTTTCTGGGGCACAACAAATATTTGTAATTTCATATTTTCTCCTTCTCCTTCTTCTCCTCTTCCTCATTGGTGATTTGGCTTAATTACCTTAACCTTCTATGCTATTTTTATTTTCAATATTCATTTTTTTGGGTCTACTTCCCTTTTGCCTTTCATTCCTTTTGTTCTTCCTTCCCTCTTTTCCCGCTGTCATCATTCTTTCCCTCACTGCTCTATTTTGTCGCTCTTCCCCTCATTCGCTGCATAGCTGCGGTCCAAGGATAGGACAGGCTGCAGGTAATGGAGGTAAAAATCATGGAGGACATGATTAAGAAGCTTATGAAGAGAAGTGAGCGTGTTTGGCATCACATTAGAAATAAAGCAGCATGCAAACAGACCTCACAGTCACGCAAACGCTCATTTTTATTCACAGACAAACACACAGACTCAGCCTGCAGGGTGTGACCTTACAGTGGAGTTAAATACCTCTCTTGCCTCATTTAGCTGTATGCATTCACACACACACAGACACACAGACACACACACACGTGCAACACATTGCCTTCTGGTGTGCTTTAAGTACCAATGAAGGACTCATCAGACATGTTCATCTAGTTCCCTCACAAATTTGAATGTTTTCTGCTCACCCGTTGGCCTTTGAAGCCTCCATGAGGAATTGTGTGTGTGTGTGTGTGTGTGTGTGCGCGTGTGTATGTGTGTGTGTGTGTGTGTGTGTGTGTGTGTGTGTGTGTGTGTATGTGTAATCAGGAACTCAGCTTGATCCCCTCTGGTATGTGCTTTCAGGAGTGTTTGTGAAAGGGCAGCAGCACCGCCTGAAGTAACGACAAAAAAGGGGCTTCGCTGACTTTCTTTGCACTTTCTGCCTAATTTTATACACATGCATTTAAAGACCTTTATCATTACCGAGGATGACATCATCTTTGAAATTCATGCAAATTTTGCATGAATATTGCTCTGGCAGACATGATCTGATTTAATTCCTCTTTGTGTTATTAAAGAGAGTGAGGTGAGAGCCTGAGGAAAAACTTCAGTTTAGATGTCAGGAAACGTGTGCTGGAGGTTATCGGGATCCCACCTTCCATTTCAGATGTGAGGAGAAATAACCGGTCACATTTGGTGTCTTTTTGGTTAGACATTATGATTATTTTCTTACCGCTGTCTGTGATGGCCTGGGCTTCGATTTCATTAGCTTTCCTCTTGGCCACATCCGCTAACACCACCTCGCCCTTATCGCTGGCAACATAATGGAGGTCCTTTGAAGGTAATGCAAGAAAGAAAGAAACGTGAACGATAATCTAAAATGAATCTAGGCTTCGATGACAATAGGGTTTTTTTTTTTACAGGGGGGGTGAGACGGGGTATTTTGGCGGGAGAAGGAAGAAACAGATGAAATGACAGGAAAAAGGAGCCGTTTGAAGCAAAACATCAGAAAGAGTACCGTTTGAATGAAATGCCGTTTCCTCCAAAAACTTTGAAATCAAGCCCCCGCCTCCTCACACACATACCCTCATCTCTCCGGTTTTGAACCAGGAGGGATGTTATCTGTCAAATTTGAAAAGTGGCAGAGGAAGGGGTGGACTGTTCACCTTTCAGACGCGCCGGTATTCTCCCTTTTTGGAGAAATGTATCCAGCCAGGCACATTACTTGTATCAGCCTGAAAATAGCGCGCACTCTCTGTAGACCCCTGTTATAGCGCCCCAAAAAACAGATAATGCTGCTAAATGATGTGTGACTGATTTAATGCCAACAACTGGAATGTTCATATGAATAACTACACAACCAGCCGACAAACTCTGAGATCAATTTGTTCAGTTCAATACATTTAAAGGACTACATTCTGTTTGAAACAATTCTAATAAAGGCCAACCATTGTAGATTTCACACTTTAGGATGATAAAGGAGAGGTGTAAGAGGAGTGTGACAAATAAGGAAAATAAACCTGTAAAAACTATCAACATGTTGCACAAGTTGTTGTCAGTGACCCACTGGTATTGCTGTAATGGAAATAGAATTGTGGGATGGATAAAGACTGTACCTTGAAAACGTTAAACATGGAAATACAATTCTTTCTCAAATGCATTTTCATTTGAGAAAGAATGAAAAACACTCCGAACAGGCTTTAACTGAGTGAACAGAAAGTGAATCTCTTTCTCATCCTGGCACCCAACAAGGGGCTGCATGGGGTCTCTGCAGTTCCTGAGAGCAAGTGCAGGGCCTGAGGGCCCATCAAAGGGGACACGGTGTTAAGGAGAGTCTTCCGCCTCAGCGACATCACAGGACATCAGTGCCATGACTCGGGCTCACTATGGATAACCCTCAGCTGTCTAAAGGCAGTCCCCAGCTGAGACTTCACCCGGTCCTAATACCCCCATATTGTAACTCAGCTTTTGTACCCCTAGAGTAAAAAAAAGAGGGGGGGTGTTGGTTCCAAAAGAGGTGGCAAGCAGAGGGGGACTTTGGCAAGGAAAGAGGGGGGAGCAAAGAGAATGAGAGAGGGGTGCTGAAATTGAAGAGTATGAATGGGAACAGATTGGGTAATTATAGTGTGGTGGCTGCCCTCTGTGGAAAGGAGTAGGGAGGAAATGTGAAAATGGCTGACAACAAAATGGCCTCAAAAGATCCTAAATCGGCTCCCAGGACTGAGGAGGCTAATTCAGCTGCTGTGAACAAGGACACGGCCCCTCAATTAGATATGAGTGAGGCTTCCTAATTGATAACAAACAGAGCAGCAGAAGATTAAAACCGGCGAGAAGAATCGGAGGTATTACACCGAACTGACAGCGTGTGTGAGATGATGAAGAAAACACAAAAGACATGAGGAAGATACGTTCACAGCAAGGGCTTTTATTTGAGACAGAGCAGAGAGCGAGGGAGAGAGGGAGAAGGACAATATAAACATTTGATGCTGCCTTGCTTTATTTCAGCTTAGCTCCTCATAATACTGTCTAAATCTGGAGACAGGGACCCAGAGAAAGAATAAAAAATGTGAAATAAGGGAAGAAGAGGGACAAACTAAGAGCAGAGAGAGAGAGGGAGAGAGGACTATCAGCTCCACTAAGAAGGGATAACAATAATACTGCATATAAAACCATCAGATATTACACCTCTTATTCCCTGACACTCAAACACGACACTAATCTTATTTATATAAGGGCTTTAGGGGTTGCAATGCCTGATAAAGAGGCATTTTAGTGGGCCATTTTGAGGAGAAGAAGGTAAGGGAGGGGTGAAATGGATGAAAAAAGCCTATTATTGACCAATCTTTGGGCTGCCTCCAAATAATCAGGGATTAGATCAGCTGGCAAACAGCATCATCCATATTAAGAGACATTAATAGATGAATTTACTGATGAATGCCTGCATGTTTGCACCCCGTGAGCCCCTGTCAAACAGGAAGTACACATGTAAATACCAATTCTTTAAAGGTGTTACGTGACCAGAGAATTTCTGATCGATATAAAACAGTATGTTCTGTGGCAACACAGGGAAGGTACATGATCGGTTTCTGTCCACGGTCCACAAAAAAGAGACAAAAAACACATGGGAAGGCCAAAGCAGACAAAAAAATAATAAAGATGACAAAATATAGGTAAAAGCTTTAAACCTACTAAGAAGAGTGGACACATCCATACAATGCACGATGTAAATCTGAAAATACATACTGTGTAATTAACATAATCCTTAGGTAAGTGCGTACACACACACACACACAAACACACACACACACACACACACACACACACACACACACACACACACACACACACACACACACATTTTTCCTGACACACCTGTTATCCAGGAGTGTTGTGTTTGACTAACACATCTATCAGATAGGTGTTAAGGACTTGTTCTAATAATGCTAATTACTCATTTGAGCAACAACAATGAGCTTATTGCCCAAGACGTGGAATACCTCCTCCTCCCCCAGTCCCAGTGTCAGATAGGGGGGGGAGATAGGGGGAGAACCCTACAGGGTTTCTTTACAGCTAGCGTATCTAACAAGAAACAGTACAACCCCTCATTTGGGAACAAAAGAGCTGGCGTCAGATTGGACTATCGCATAATTTGATTTAATTAACAAGCCACATCAAGAGGCAAATGCTGAGGAAGAATACATGAAAAAAGGGAAGGGAGGTATAGAAAAAAACTTGACATCAGCTTGACCTAATTGATTACATTATAAACTCATTAGCAAAGTCTAATTAAAAGAAAACCAGAACAACACCATTTATGAAGATTTATCAATGCAAACAAGTCAGTAACCCCCCCCCAGCCAGTTCCTCCTCCCCATCAATTTACCCCAACACTAAAGTGTTTCATTTTAACAAAAGGTTTCTTTTTTCTGAAAAAAGGGGCTTGGAGAGACTCTATTGTTGCTGGAAACAATGGGGTTTAAAAGCATGTGGTTCCAGTGATAGCAGGGGTGTATCATGCTGGGCATTTCCAGAAGAGGTGAGGGTGCACATGTTATCGGTAGGTGTCCCAGTATGTCCATTTTATCAGGTTGACAGAGCATTATTGAGTACTTTGAGGGTGTTTGGAAGTTAGAAAGCACTCAGGAAAGGTGGGGGTTGCCCTCATTAACCCCATCTACCTTGACTCAATCAGCTGACCGTTAGGTTAAAGCAACAACACAGCCTAATTAGAGCAAAGGACAGAGCGAGGGGTGAAATGTCAATGTCCTCCTTCTTTCTGTCATTCTTTTCAGATGAGGCACTCCTCTCTTGGTCACTGATGCAAAACAAAGTAATTCAAAATGTTCATTCTAGGTGTGAACTTGTTACAAATCTAGTATAACCTTTTTTTAATTGTCTACGCAGAAAGGATCTAGGACAAGAAAGAATCATGTAAAGTTTTCACAACTTCTGTCCCTTTAATTGGACCAAGTTAAACATCATTAAAATTAAATTCAAGAATATGTAAGAGATAGGATAGAGATGGGATAAGTCATATTAATTCAAAGCAGAAAATAAAAAAAAATGCAGTCCCTGAAATGCAGTATTTGAGTTACACGATGTTCAAACAGCTGAAATGGCCAGTGTATTGAAGTCTTTTATTTGAGTGCTTTGAGGAGCCACTGAACCGCATCGAACCAACTTCACACAATCATGCTTTAGGATCAAACACTTTACGTTGCAGTGATCCAAATGATTTCTGTCATTCTCAGTGAAGGAGCCTTCTTTGCTTTACAGAGTCTAAAAATGGGGATTATTTACACTACATAGCATTGCACAACCACCAATTTGATGATTTGTAGATAAAATCTTAAGTATAAAAGAATAATGTGATGTAAATATTATTTCTAGTTAAAGCAGTCTTCTTCAGGTTAAGTGAATTTTTAATTAATTAGAGGGGTTAATTTATCTTAGGCCAGATCCAAGCTAGGATATTGATGAAATATTGTGAGTATATGGAATGTGCCACGGAAAACCCAATATTTACATCTTTGGTTGGGATCTTCATAAGGAATCCAATAATTCCATCATGCTTTAGTTGGTGGAATATAAGTTAGATTAAACTAGTAATGGATTCCACCAGCATCATGCTTGTAGTTGGCAACTGAAGCAAGATGTTGCGTTTTGTATCACTGAAGTAAAATGGTTACACAAAATGGAATGCATACAACTGTTTAATGCTGTAGCCATTCCATTTATGACGTGTGGGCAGCTCAGTTCACTTTTCCCAGGTTGATTTTTCCTAATGTGGTAGAATCCATCATCACAGCCAGCTCAAACCTGAACAAATATGATTCCATCCACCTCCATCTCTGTGCTCATCATCTGCTTCTCTTATTCATCTGTCCACACCTCCAAAAAGCTAGGATAAGACCCTTTTTTCTTTCTCAGTTACCAATTTTTTTTCTCCTATAGCTTTCCATCTACACCACTACCTCCTCCCCTCAATGCCTCGACTCCCCCTTTCCTTTGCGCTCTTTCAAGGTCCACAGGCTTGACTCCACCTTTTCAATTCGGCTTCCCAGCAGCACTACTTAGTGGGGAGGTAATTGGAACCAGTGCTATCGGTGTGATTGAGGGAGCAAGTGTATGTGTGTGTGTGTGTGTGTGTGTGTGTGTGTGTTAATGTTTAAGGTGTTGGTGAAGCATGGAGCAAAGGGGGCCCCGTGAAAAAGGGGGTCAAACACATAGAAGAGCATTTCAGTGCAAGTGGAAAGAAAAGTGAGTTAGAGTGAAGAAGAGGAGAAAGCTGATGCCATGAAGGTTGTGAAAAGAGAGGGGCCCATCCTGAGATCACACCTGCTTTTCTGCCATACATCTTTCAAACACATCCGCATGCACATGATATGTGAGTACGTCACTGAACGCTTCCACCTGATTAATATGATTAGTATTTAAAAATATACATCGTATATTTAAAAATATACATCGTTGTGTATTATGTTGACTGCCGGTATGAACTGTACTGTTCATACCGGCAGTCAACATTTGTCTGAAAAATATGCAGACATCTGTGGATAAAATGAAAGCATATTGAAAAATGACATTCCAAATGGTAAAAAAACGGAGTCTGTAGTTTGGGCTTAAACTAGGATAATAATTAATTTCTCTCAGTGATTTAAAAGTTCCACATAAATATGTGTCTAAGTTTGGGTTTTAACAGGGTTTACCAAGTTAAGACCACTTAATAGCAAATATGCAATTTAATATATCTTTCTAATGGATAGACTCAAAAGAAAAAGCTAACTCTTCACTTTTTTGACATAATAGTGGATATTTTGTCATTAAGTGTGAAGGCATTATTTTTATTAATTATTTAATTCCTGAGGAGACCAATTTAAAAAAAGATGCATCACGAAGGTTTGCTACAATGTTACTAATCTATTCACAAAGCAATTTTATGATTTTCTTTCATCACTCACCATAAATAAATCTCTGTCTTCTAAATCTACAGCGAGGAGGAAGGCCTTCTCAAAACGCTGGTATCTGCAAAGAAGGCGCAGATCATTAAACATTAAACAAAAGAAAGATAAAAAATAAACAGTCACAAAGCACAGAAAACATATGTATGTATAGGTTTGTTTTATTGGTTTATTGCTTCTTCTCGTCTGCATACAGAATTATACCCACACATCTGCAGACACCTCTGCATACAAAGCTGTCAATAATTGAACAGAGAGCAGCCAGTCGTCTTCCTATTATCCAGAATTAAAGCTGGGAGAGAGTCTTGTATCTCCCAGCACAAAAACACCTCAACTTTCCCCATCTGGAGCCAAGATGAAACAAACAAACACCAGCAGAGAGACGAGGTGTGTGTGTGGAGGGATGGGGGGGTTCCTTCATTTGATGTTGAATGAGAGAAAAAGAATGCAGGTAGGTGATAAGAGAGGAGAGAAGGAGTGATGCCAAACAGTGCTCCAGCTCTGCTGCAGAGGAACAGAAAGAAAAGGGAGAGCAAACGGGAGGTAATTGCAGGATGGAGAGCAGTCGCAGCAGTGTGTGGGAACAACAGGGTCTATTTCAGTCAAACAGGCATTTCAAAGGGCTCTCATGGTAGAAGGGAAAATGAAACAAAAGTCCAAACAGGTGCATGTGAGGTGCTTTACCTCATGAATGACTCAAAGTGGCTGAAGTGTATGTGCAAATACATTTAAATCTGATTTCTATTTTAGAACTATTAAAATAGCTACAGTAAGCTGCAAATAGGGGAGATTTGTTTCAGATGCCATTTCTCTGTCTAATTTTACAGCATTAATGAGTACCACAAAAAATACAGTTGGTTACAGAGGTGTAGGTGGAGTTACCTGAGGAGGTGGTGAAAAAAGCGGCGTGCATACTTGCTGACCTGCTCCCTGTACTCAAGTATTACCATATCAGAGAGAGGAGCAGCTGGGGCATAAAACACACCCAGAACTGCTTCCAGCTGGGCTACAGTGAACAGAAACACACAAATTCAATACAAAATCCTATTAGTGCTATTAGTAATTTCCTTCAGCTACTCACTCAATTGTCATATTGTCATAAAAATGGCCATACTTGTTATAATTTTTGAAGGTAATGCCATCATAAATTATAGATTTGCCAAATGCGTGTAAAATAAAACTCAATATTTTTTTAACTCACCCTCTCTCTCTGTGTTCAGCTCTAGCCTTAGCAGGTGGTTGGCGATGAAGCTCAGGCCCCTGAAGCACTCCTCTCCCATGCTGCTCCAGTCCATGGCCTCCAGGATGCCGAGTGCCTCCCGGATCTGGCTGTAACGCAGGCGCTGCTGCAGCAGCTCTCCGTGACCTATGTGGCCCCCGCTCAGAACACCTGTTAGGTAGAGTTGCAAGGCCATTAATACATGAAATAAAGCAAAAAATAGTCATCTTTTTATGGCATGAATGCATATTAAAATTGTAAAAAAAAATATATACAAACATTTTAAATAACCAATATATCATTTTAAATAATTCGTATTATTGGCATAACTTTTTAAATGGTTTTAGCTTCAGTTCAAGCTTTTTATTATACATTTCTCCACAGTTCTCAACATGTACATCAATCCTTATATATCAACGCATTTAAATTAAGTCTGAGAAAATCATATATTTGATGCAGACAATACGCACTGTTTATATTTATGCATGATCTTTGCATACACATGTGAGGCACATCCTGACATTTGAACTGTATGAGAGAAAGAGGCATGTTTGGAACTGAACAATAGCAAAAAAATATTTGGTTGTTACTGTGGTTGTTAAGCTCTTCTAAAGCTAGAAGCAAGTGTGCCACAACTATACACATTGAGAGGAGTGAGGGGTTTAAATCTCAACAGTATACACACTTTGAGTTTTATTTTGTTTTCTACTTGAGTCATAAAATTTGGACTTGCAAAATTGTGGCTATACTGTCCACAGGCGAGCTGCCATGGCACCAGGATAATTAACAGAAGTGAGTGTGTGTGTGTGTGTGTGCACACGTGCACGTGTCTAAGCTATTAAAATGACAAGCTGACAATTAGCAAGCCCCCAAATTCCCTAAAGAGTGAGTTAATGTACCCAATACATCAGCTGAGTGTAGCAGTTTGTGAGGTGTGTGTGTGTGTGTGTGTGTGTGTGTGTGTGTGTGTGTGTGTGTGTGTGTGTGTGTGTGTGTGTGTGTGTGTGTGTGTGCAGTTCTTCATTTGGGCGTTGACACATTATAAGCTAATTCTGAGCAAAGACAACAGCAGATCCTTGTGGTGACAGGTCAATTCTGTCAAACCTGTCTCCTCTACAATATTTGATCAGTCTGTCAGTCACAAATCAACACTGAGCAGAAAGAATATACTGTGCAACACTACCGCAACGTGGAAACAGTTGAGAAAATACAGTATAGCAGCTGTGGGTATTTGCGGGACTTATTTTTTAGCAAAATAAGTTAAGAGAATTTTCCAAAGTTAGTTATTGCTTCTCAAGCAAGTAAAATATGTTTTGGTATGTAACCAAACAAGACTCACAAGCTTCAGTTCTTTTGTCCAATTAATACATTAGTTCTAACCAGTTATGTAACACTTCTTTAAACATCTGTATAAAAATGTCTGTTTTCCTCAAATGTCACACAGGGTATTTCCTTGTCTGCCCTTCCACAGCCTGCACTGGTGCAGACCCAGCCATGGCCAACGTGTGCCCAGATGAGATAACTCTGGAAGCATAAGTATGTGTGTGTGTGTGTGTGTGTGTGTGTGTGTGTGTGTGTGTGTGTGTGTGTGTGTGTGTGTGTGTGTGTGTGTGTGTGTGTGTGTGTGTGTGTGTGTGTGTGTGTGTGCAGGGGAACCAGGGAGGGCTGCCTACTATGGAAAAAAGAACCTGGAGCTCAGCCAAGTCTTTCTTCTTTGCCGCCTCCCAACTCTTTCCTCCTGTCATGTAGCGGGCCTTATGAAACAACTCAATACAGAGAAATTGCAAAAGCAAACAAACGAGTTAGGAGTGTGCGTGCATAAATGTGTGCGTGTGCACAACTGGAAGAATACGCACACGTGTGCATGTGGGGTAAGAATTATCATGGAGAAAAGACGTGCATTGACTTTCTTCATCAAAACCTTGGCAGACGATCTGAGGAAGAGAAGCTATTGTTGGAAGACACACTCCCCTTTCCCTGCACGCACACAGGCGCGCACACGCGCACATGCGCACGTACACACACACGCACGCTCACCAAATCTTTACCTTCCTCATCCGCCCCCACACTTCTGCTTTCAAACTTCAGCAGAATGCTGCGTGCCACTGTCACATCTTCTTTCCAAAGTCACAATTAAAGACACAGAACGTGTGTAGGTGTGAGTGAGCGTGAGACTGTACAAGTGTGTGTGCCTCCTTGAAAAAAAAATTTGATTGGCAAACTTTATCTGGGGGCCTCTGGGGACTGCGCAGCCACTGTAAACGATTTATCGGAAAAATACATCCCACAATACACCGGGGGCCCTTGCCCTGGGGCGATTATTGAATGACCTCTGAGAGCGTGACTCCTGCTAACCTTCCCGCCCGTCAACAAATTAAGTTTCTACAGCAGTGAAGAGGTCGACCCCTTCAGCAGCCATATTTACACAGTTGGGTTCAGACGTGGTGTCAGATCTAAAACAGAACAACTCTCAGAAGAGAGGAGTGACTTCATTAGGACTGCTTACATGGAAAACTTGTCAATCCGCTCCTGTGTCGTGTCCAGTAATTGATTATTATCAGATTTAGATCTTAATTTGGCGGTAGCAAATAACTAGAGGCATTGAAAGTAAGGAGCGTGTTTATATACACAGTACAGTCGTCGGAAAGTTTTCAGACCTTTTCCCTTTTTGGTTGCGTTCGGGGCTCTGGCTGGGCTACTCAAGGACATTCAGATTTCCCAGATTACTCTGATCAGTCTCCGTGTTCCACCAGCTATAAAACATCCCACAGCATGAAGCTGCCCCCATCATGCTTCACCACAGGGATGGTATTGGGCAGGTGATGAGGTGCCTGGCTGCCTCCAATCATGATGCTTATAACTATGGCCAAAAAGGTCAAATTGGTGTAGTGGACCTTCTTGACGTTTCTCCCCCCCGCACACAGGAGCTTTGGAGCTCAGCCAAAGTGACTTGAGCCAGAAGACACAGGGTCCACACTGGGTTATTGGACAAATGAGGCCCACAGAAAACCCACAACAAAGACCACAAGATAATGAAGAAAGTGAAGAAAGTGGAAGGGTTTGCCATTCTCGACTAACAAAGTAAGAATTATGATCACATTAATTTACATACCTAATCTGAATCTCAAAGCTGCAAGCGGCCCTCCATGAAAGACCAGCATCAGAATATGAGTCCCCTCTGGACTCCCTTCCAGGCTGGTTCCCCACTGGAGTCTCTGTATGCCTTCACAGCCTCGCAGGTGCTCCATTAGTCTTAGCGTGGGAGCTGGAGCCACCTCCTCTGCTACCAGCGCCACGCTAATAGGTGCCAATCCTACATCAAAGCACATGAGCTCCCCCTGCCCACCCCCAACCAGAACCATGGCTCCAGCAGGGTGCCAGGCAACAAGGTTGGGAGGCACAGGGCAGGAAGCCAGGAGAGAGACCCTCCGTCTTTGGTCATACAGTACCAGGGAGGAGTCACTTAGCCCGAGAAGAAGTGTAGTCTCACTGGGGTGACGTGAGCAGGAGACAGGGTTGGATGGTAGAGGCACACGTGTAACAGACACGCGGTGCAGGTGATCTCGTGCACATTCATACACACAGGTGTCAACCCAGGAGCCCTCTCTGTGTCGCTGGCCTCCTGCAGGTAGCTCAACTGTAAGCAGCTGGTAAGGCCGGAGAAGACTGAAGCGACAGTCCATTGGACTGCCTTCGGTCCGGATGGAACTTAAAACCTGGAATAAGGAAAATATTGATGAGTGATTACAAAAAAGTGTTCAATTGACATACACAACCATATAATATCTCTCAACAAATGCACAGCAACACATCACACATATTCATGACAACACATTTACTTACACATCGGCAAAAGTTTAGAGAAATGCATCTGAACTTTGGAACACTCAAGTTGAAATACCTCTAGTGATCTGGAAGCAGATATCTCTATAATCATATTTAGTTCTTGTTTACTGTACTTGGAATTTTGGTGTTTGAGGCCATAAGCCACATTCCTTTATTTAATATAGATGAAAAGATGAATGCTGACTGGAATGGTTAAGAAACATCTGTATTCATATGACCTTTATTACTATAATATATATTTACGGTACATTTATTAACATGGATGAACGACACTGCAAGAAATCAAATAAATTGTTGTTTATGCTGTTTTTCCTGAATAAAAAAGAAGAGAAGAACAGAATTATCAGACAAAAATAAATTAGTCATTGCCACAGCTCTGAACACTATGGAGGAGGAGTGAAAAAACATAGAGCCTTCTGTTCATAAACACCCGGCTGTCAGTCAAGACAGTTAATGATAAGAGCTCCATTTAAACTCAAGGTCAACAACATCTTTTCCCTGAGCCAATGCTTGGCACACAGCGGTAAACAAACATCTCTGTTAACCTATTAAAAAGGACCAAGACACCCCTACCAACCCAGAGAAACAAGACTCAAGTCCTTTTCCCTGATATTAAGAGGAGAGCACATGATGAAAGCTATGGTCAAACAAACAATGTAGGTTGTGGGAGTGGGTACAATGGTCCTGCTAAGCCCGCAGACCGCACAGGGGCAGGTCGCATCATGGGTCACACAGTTGATAAAAACCCATACGGTACCAGGGGGAGCAGGTGGATGAATCTTGTACTTAACAGCAGCCCAGCAGCTCTACATTCACTAAATGAGCTTTCTAGAGACAAATTCACCTCACCAAAGCCTCTGTCAGAGCCCTGAATTGACCATAGCAGCTTTGGCTAAATGAGCCCATTTTTTTGCCATGCAGACAGAAAGAAGGATCTGCTGCCTGCCTGTCTTCCTTTCATAAAGCTGCCCAGCCCAGTTTTTTGGCAGGCGCTGCCAAAAAGGGACTTAGGCGGGGAAAAAGAGGAGTTTTTTTGCCTGCCCATGGTCTATAGCAGGAGAGAAGCAGATGACTGTCTTCCTGAAAGCTTTTTTCCCACTTGCCATAATCCTCTGGAGCTAACTCCTGCTGTTCCCCAGGGGGTGAGTGCTATGTGTACGTGTGTGTGTTTATTTGAGGCAAGAGGCAAGGGGGTCTCAACAAATGTATATTGTGTAGGACATCCCGGCAAGGGCGCAGTTGTCTGGGTAGAGTTCTGCAGTGACAAAGTGACACATGCACACAGACATATGGCAGAAATATGGCAGAAACGTCCATCCCTTTGAGTCCCTCCTACAGAAAGCTGTCACAGGAATCACAAGAACTCTTATCCTCTCAGCTTTGCATTTCATGCCCAGGTCATACTGCCAATTGTCCTACAATGCCACTGTGGCACTGTCTAGGATGAGGTGCAGCTGAATCAGCTATGTCTTCTCAGATAGGTGAGGAAAGGGAATGTTGTGCAGTTAGATCAGAGGTACACTGGATATGCTGCATGAAATGCACCAACAAGCACCAGTTATGTTAGAGACACCAAAATTGCTTTCCATCTGTTCAGTTATCCATACATCCATTTATCCATCTATCCATTCATTATCAACAGGCCTAAACAGATAATGAGAGCATCACAGGTCACATACATCATTCAGTCAAACTTTGACACCTAGGAGGTAATTTTCTCACCAATTAAGTGGATGTGTATGAGTTCTTACTGTCATGTATTTAACATTTCTGTTTCATGCCATTGGAATAATTCAATGTTTGGCCTGAAACCTTCTGAGAGCATGCTGATGGAACGCACAAGTCAAAGGACATACAAGGAACAGAGAGATATGGAGAAATGTGGGCAAAAGTTAATGAGAAGGACCTAGAATGGAGTGAGAGGAGAGGAAGGGAGGGTGGAGTCATGTCAGAAAGATGCAAAGAGAGCAGAAGAAGACAGACAGCAGAAGAGAGGCCTTGAGTAAGTAGCTTTCTCCTGGTTATTGGTTTCAGTGACTGGTCAAAACTATTCTTCTCCATTCTTCTTGTCTCTCTCTCTCTCACCAGAACCCCCCTTCCACTCCATGGCGTGAAAGATAAAGCGGACAGGCCCAACTGTGTGGCTGGCCCTTGTTCACAGCAGTGGCCTTTTGAAGCCAATTTTCCAGCTCACGGAGCAGAGAAAGACAGGGAGAGACGGACAGAGAGTGAGAGAGACAGAGGGACTCGGAGGAGAGTTGAAGGGTGAAAGGAGTTGGGAGGGGGGCACAGAGAAGCTTTAGCTATGTGAATTAGGGTCAATGTTTAGGCACAAAATTGAGAAAATGAACAAGCAGCAGCATTACCAGCAAAATATCTTGCACACCTCTACTGTCATAACTTAAAACTCTGGTGGAGTGCTGAAAGTATATTGTACATGTAGCTCTTCAGGTTTCACATGTAAAATGAACAATTTTAAATAGTTTTAAACTGTGCTTTTAAAGCACAGTTTCCATAATGATCATAATAAGATTCAAATTTCATTAAAATTTTTCTTTTTACGCAATAGATGTGATATGTGGATCAATCAAGGCTTTTCTTGTTTACAAAGAATGAAACTTATGATAATTAAAAGAGAGCAGACCTGCTTAAAAAGTATCTTTTCAAATAGCCAAACAAACACAAGGAACCGTTTATCTGGTGTTTTCATTAGGATTAATAAATTCAAGGAAATGGTTTGTATGTGTGTTTTTTAGGTGGCGGGGATGGGGTAAGCATGAAGGCACGATAATTAGAAATGTTAACTGGCTGCAAAAAACTATGTTTTTCTACCTTTTCTACCCTCCACCCCCCTCTGCGCTGTGGCTCCACTTATCAGCATGGGGGGGTATATGAATTAAGACCACATAGGGAAAGAAATCAGACTTTTTTAAATGCCGAGAGACTGGCTAGAAAATTGGCTTAGTGCTGCAGATAGCAAACTGAACAAAAGGAACATATATATGAGCTTGAAGTGATTGAAGTAGCTGGCGTCTCCCGATGTGTGCCTGGCGTTTGATTCCCGCCACGGCTCTTACATAAACTGCTCGCTTAATTTCACACCACGCATCTGAAAAATGACAACAAACGCTTTCATTAGAGCGCAATGGTGCAGCCCCATGAAGAGACTTTAATGTTCTTGAAGCGTGGAGGAAGGAAGGAGGAGAAGGAAGACAGCATGGGGAGGTGGGGGGGCGCAGAGAGAATAAACTAGGTGAAGGAGTGTGATAAATATGGAGAGCGTTCCAAAAACAAGAAGCAGAAAAAGCAGCGAGCATCTGTTTTGCTTTTTTCAATATTCAAGTGCTCCCCTTCCTTCAGCCCCCACTGCTCCCTCATTCGCTCCCGTGTGTATTTGTTTTCCTAGCATGCAATTGGTAATGCCCTGTTTCCTCACTTCCCGCTTTGGTGTGATGAACGTTTTGCATATGCTTACTGGGTTAGTGGTATGAGTAGTAATGTTAAACCCAGTTTGGCAATTTGTTTTCCATTTGCTTTTGGCACAAGGACAATTCTGTGTTGACACAGAATCGGGTCACATGTAGGGTTCTGCCTGAGGCTATGAGGTTGTGTGTCAAAGCCTGTGTGTGTGTATGTGTAGGCGTTCTTCTTCATGCTACACCACAGCTTAGCTCTGCTGGTTATTTCATCGGGTGATGCATGCAGGTGCTACACAGCAGTGCCACCCTTGAGGTGACTAACACACCATCTCCAATCCTATCCATGACAACATGGGTTTCAAAACAGCAGCATTGTTGCTCTATTCCACCATTTCCTCGCTCTATGTGACTATATGATTGAGAGATCCTGAGCCTGTGTAAACAACACACACTGTACACATCATAAATCATTTTAGTTTTATGTGCAAGTGTCATAGAACTACACTACACAGAATATAGTTCAACCAATATAGGTTTATTATACCTTGAGATCGTCAGTGGGTGAGCAGCTGAACAGGACCAGGTTAGATCGTTGAACATCTATGGGAGTCCAAGGCCACACCTCCTCATCAGGCTCAAGTAGCTTCCACCAGCAGACCGCTATATCTTGCAGACGGTTCAGGCCTACACGCCTGCATAGCCTCCGTCCTTGTCCACTTGGGTCTACACACACCACCTGGACAGACAGACACAGATTTTTCCAGCTTTTTCAGTACTGGCCACCTATTCCTCATATATTCACATATGTTCTGCACCCCATGCAAAAGATTTAATATTTCCTGTTTGTTTATTTGGTCAGCTAAATCCAAGCTCCCTTGCCTTTGGTTTCACACTAACGGGTATGAATGTTATTTCTTTTTGCCTGGCACATAGATAAAAAGAGATAAATTCTAGTGTATTTTTATGTACTAAATTCTTGCTGACTTAATGCATTTTTAAGTATGTTGTTATTACAGGGTTGCTAGTGGTAGTGTATTTACTCTTGCGCAGATAATCTCAGATTGATTGAATAGAGTTACAGATGTACCTATATTCTGTTTATAGAAAGTAAGGTACAGCTTCAGGTTTAAGTAAGGGACTTTTTTTTGTCCCTTATTAGATACCTGTTCATACATTTTCTATATAAGCTTGTATTTTATGTCCTATCCACTGATGAACCGCTAACCAACCTGTTCTTGTTTTATCTGTTCCCTTTGTTTTACTGGGTCTGTGATCACTGATGCCTTCAGGTTTGACCCTCGTCTTCTTAATGCCCTTTTTAATATTAAATCACTGAAAAGCATGTTCTATCTCAGAGGTCTCCATTTGTGTCGAGTCCCTTGTGTTCCTGTTTACATGCATCAGCCTTGACAAATGCAGAGCAGACTCAGACCCCGGCACACAGGCAAAGCTGAAGCATTTCTAATGAAGGTGGGCAACTTTCCCTGATATTTGGGGTCGTTTGGTTTCACCTGTCGCAACACCTGACGGCTCTGAAAGTTAACATTTTTGGAGCTGCTGTTACGGTCCCGTCCTTCCCCCATCTTGTTTTTGTTAGTGTCTGAGACTGTTTTTGATTCTTCCATTATTAATGTGTGTCTGTGTTTGTTCTGTTAGGCTTTTTGTTTTAGTGATGTGCATATTTTTGGGAAGGTCTGCCACGGTCTATGGGCCACAACAAAGAGATGCACTGTAATGAGCTCTCGTGGCGCTTGGGGCAGGGTGGGTGCACACATGCAGAAGGAGTTACTGATGTAAAACATATATTGAGACACAATTTTATAGATTTTCACTCCAACACACAGCCCATAATTATACAGGCCTTACATACACTCCACAATAAACCCAGTGCCCAAACACCATGTCCAAGACTTCCCAAAACTGTAGTTGATGATTCAAGGTCAAAATTAAAGATAAATATCTATCTACAAAACAAGAATAAGGTAACATTAAAATTTGTGTGAACAAAGAAACTGATGAGCGATACTCTATGAGTAGAGATTTAAGGTTCAGCAGTGCATGTCTGCCTCTCTCCTCCTTTGGGGGGTATTTGTTTTGGACACAAAATACAGAAGATAATTAAAATTATTAAAGTACATCTGATGATAAAGGGAACAAAGTGTTTTCTCTAAAATACTGAATGGAGGATCACTGACAGATTTGAAATTGTATAGAAAAAAATCCTTTAAAATCACTGGGGTTAATAACAGTCTCTGCCCCTTAATGCATGCTCCCTTCCATTCCTGCCCCTCTCGTGGCTCTCTGAGTCTGTTTTCTGCTGGCGTTTGCTGGTCAGCAATTATCACAAACCACTTTCTGTGGGATGGATTAGTTAGCCCCCCTGACTTCCTTGGTCTAGCTCAGCCAACTGGAGAAGGCAAAGGTGTATGTATGGGTGTTTTTGCAAGGATAGGTAGTGGGAAGTGCATCAGTAATAGGTTAGAGGTCGTGTCCCAGTGACAGGAGTGAGCTTTACAACATTAGCTGGAATGACTGATTGTAGACCAAAGGATACACACTGATACACACTGATACACACATTAACATAAAGACTTGTGCAGTAATGCATCAGTTAGACTTCTGAGGTTGTAGTAAAAACTAATTAGGTATGGCTAGTTAGTACTGTTTTGTTTTTAAAAGGTGAAAAATGGAAGATATGCCAATGTTCATGCTACCTACACAAGCAGCCAGGTGATATACGACTGTTTCGTAACATGTCAGAGTAGTTCTTCTAAATCATAAATAAATCTGGATTCAAGGCGAGGTGCCACCTACCATGAATATATTAACATATTCATCAGAACCTATAACTAAATAGGTTTACAAGGGCTTACTATAAAAAGCCAAGCATTTCCACATTGAAACTGGCTTACTGGCCAGTTAGTGGCTTTCATTTTTTCTCTCTCCCATACACGCCAACTTGAGTGCTCTTGCACTCTCTCTTATTAAGTTCCACTGTACCTTTATTTCAGAGGGTGACAGTTTATCTGTGCGTCTGCCGGTCTCAGGGGAGTCCTGGTTCTTTTGGCTGAGGTAGACTGCAGCCACTTGGCTCTGCTCCAGGAAGGACAGCAGGATTATCCTATCGCTCAGCACCGCTGGGAATGACATCACCACATTTATCACTGAATGTCATCATCTAAATCAAACAACAACTCTAGGTTTCAATAACCTTTGTAATAGCACAAGAACAAAGAGCTATTCAACATTTTGTGTTTTTTATTTGTCTTTTTTTTGTAATTGTGATCCCAAATTGAGAACCTGAAGCATTAGAATTATAGTGACAAGTTTATATCTTCTGTTAAACCAAATTTCTCTCCATCCTCTCCTCATCTTCTTGCATCCCAACTTTAATTCTTTCACTGCCGCTTTATGATTTGCACCCCCCCTCAGTGTGTCTTTTCATCTCTCTTCATGTCAGTGTACAGCAGACTCTAAGGTCTTTTTTTGTTGTAAAAGAACACACTTGATCCTGTTCAACTCTTCAGGAGCTGCATGGAAATGCTGATTAGCAATTAAGCCCCCCCCCTTCAAATTAATCTGTTTATGAAACCAATTAAATGGAGAGAAAGGGGGGCATGTCTCTCAGATATATCCTGTTTTGAGTTGAAGGAGTAAGGCTACCCGGAGATTTAGAAATCTAACCACCAATTACCCACGGCATGTGAGTATTTATAAACATGCCATCATCCTGCTGTGTGAAAATTTCAAATTAATATGCAAATATTTGATAGGCAAGTGAAACATCGCTAAATATACAGAGAAAAAACAACAAGCATCTCGAATCAGGTCAACTCAGTCAGACTATCACTATGTTAAAGTTGGATTATAAAGCATTTGTATTAAAAACTGATACGTGGCTTAAACCTTCACAAAATACAGCCATTAATGATGCCTTAGTGTCTCACAATAACAGTTAATGCAATAGTAAGCGTCTTTGTAATAGATTACTGACAAATCAAGTTAAATGCAATTTAGTATTGATCTCAATGGGAATCTATAAACGGGATTAGGTTTAATCCCATTCATTCCTAAATGAAGGATGGGAGATGAAACCAGATTGTGGTCCAATATGGTACCAGGTGGCTGATTTGGCATTAAGGGGCAGACCAAGCAGACCTACATGACCCACCGTCCATCCCCCCAACCCACATAAGCAGAGTTATAGCTGACAACCTGAATAACTGTAGCTCATATGACATAAAACAGCTACTGTATGCATAGCTTAACATGCAACACACATAACGCACACCCACGAACACAAGACAAGCAAGCACATGTTAAATCATGTACGGTCCTTTTCACAATCACAGACACACACACACACACACACACACACACACACACACACACACACACACACACACACACACACACACACACTCCTCTAAATCCATTTAATGCCATCTCTCCAGCATGTTGATTTAAGAGGCCAACGGGCTTAACCAAAGCACATTTAAACATGGGTAAATGAAACTGGCTATGAAAAATCACTTATGAATGCTTAAACATAGAGCATATGCACAGCTTTGCCCAGCACTCAGGCCAAAAGATGATGATAATATGATGGTGAAAAATATATGTAATCGACTGCTCTGTATGATGCAATGAGGGCTCATGGTGGAAACCATAGGATAATTAGCAATGTAGATGCAAAGTTTTACAGACAGATGACAACATGTCTGCTTTCTCCTGTTGTTTGGAATAGACAGCCCTGGCTGGTGTTGCTAGCAGTTCTCAAAATGAATCAAATCAATTTAATCCTTTTAAAGTGGAAATGGATTCTATCTAAACAAAGAAAATCTGTGTTTTAATTTTACTAATCCAAAAATACAAATGCAAAAATTCAAATCATGTGAACACTGAAACATTGACTCAGTCCAACTTTGAGTAAAGAAAAAAAATAGTTGACTTAGAGAAAGGTGATGGTGTTGATGTTTCAGTCATTTTGACAAACACAAACTGATTTACGATGTATTTGTTTTAACAAAAAAAAATCTAAAACCTTCATAAAGCTGACCTTAGTTTTTGAAAACATTCTTACACTTCCTAAATAAGTAAACCAATTTATTAAGAAGGAATTTTAAAATTTTTCAAACATAGTAATCTTTTATTGAAATGTAAATCAAATTGAAATTTATAGTACTCAACCTTGCATATGGTAGATGTATGGATATTCACAGACAAGCGAATAAATAAAATGTAACTTTTTTTTTTGTATATTGTGTTTGACAGTGTGACCCAGTCTCGGTCTCCACTTTAAACCTCGGTCTACCCTATTGTCTCAGGCTAATTTAACAGGTGACAGATGTGAACAGCCTCTTACCTCCGACATTCCACCCACCCTCCTTCATACACACACAAACCACCATTACTCTGGTAATTAGTGCCTCTGAGGCTTTGAATGGAACTCAGCAGGGGGGTTAGGTGTGTGCCCAGGTGCCTGTCCAACTGTACGTGTGCCTCAGCATGTAGCATTATATACTGGACATATGAGTATAGATTCAGAAGAATGTAATAATATATAGAATTGTGGATGTGTATGGATCTGTTTTTATATATGTGGGAAGCAATTTCTACACTTGCATAAGAGAATTTGTGTACTATAGGGGGTTTATCAAGTATCTGGAGACCCCAGACGGAAGCAGAGAGGGCGGTGTTATGAACAAATAATTGATAAAGAAAGAAAGAAATAATTAGCAGATTTGGGCTGGTGTCCACGGCCCCTTATTCCCTCCTGCTGGGTCTGTCGAGCGAGAGAGCACCGCGAGGAGGGGGCGGTACTCCCACGAGGAACATGCAATGAGGAAAAACACTGATGGATGCTCTTAAGGGAAGGCCCCCGGACACACGCAGCACAAAAGGATTTGCCCGCAATTAGTTGGTGGAGTTGCCTTGCTCACCTGTGGCACCTGTTATCTTTGTGAGTCAGCGTGCACACGAGAGAGTGTCTGTGTGTGAAAGTGGTGAGGAGAAAGGGGAATGCGCACATGTGGGAGCGTGGGTGGCAGATGTCAAGCTGAATGTGTGGTGAGCAGGTGGAAAGACACAATCACAGTGTGACAGAAAGTACTTGGTAGCTGTTTTTGAGGTTTTAAAAGGCAAATATCAATTGAGAGAGTGTGTTGTGTTAGCATGTATCCAAATTTGCAATGGAAAAATTATAAGCAAACATTACAGGTCTGGCAAATAAACATTCATGTGGCTGCCAAATTAACTAAAACACACTTCAATTTTTTCTTGGATTGAATGTAATGTATAAAATGCTCAGTTACAGAGTGTCCTTAAGAGTTTGAGGAAATAAGCATGACCATTGTCTGCAACTCACCGTCGGTCACAGTGGTAGCTGGAAGACGGCCCACTAATGTGCGGTCTACACACACTTGTTCGAGCTCCGGTCCATTTAAGGTAAGAGTCACTAGCACTCCGCTACTCAGCATCACCTGCAAGGAACCCCCCCACACACACACAGACACACACACAGACAGACAGACAGACACACACACACACACACAGAATGAGCAATGGTTTATCAGAACTATTTTTGGTCTTTAACTGTCTTTAGAAAAACAGATTTGTCCTTTATTGATCTAACCTTGAATTCCTAAAAGTAAATAATTAGTCTAAAGCTTGTTTTATCACTCAAGCCACCAAAACAGCTGTAATGTCTTGCTTTAAGGCAAGAGATGAAATATACTTCATGGATCATGAGTGTAGGTCAATTACTATGAAACAAGTGAGGCTCTTCATCATGTATGCACTAATCCTGTTTCAGAGAAGCATTTTTACCTGGCAGCAATTCTTTGTCCTCCATCTGATACAAATGCAGGTGTTGATGTGCAAAAGTTCCTGAATGAGGATGATGGACACACAAAAACAACAAAGAAGAAACAATTAAAACTTTAAAGATAACTACAACTTTTTACCTGTGTGTGTGTGTGTGAACGCAGGCCTGTGTGTGTGTGTGTGTGTGTGTGTGTGTCAATCATTCTTGCCACATTCCAAACCCAGCTGGGGTGATTGGATGGGAGGAGAGTGGTATGAAGAAGGAAGAAGGTGGGGTGTGGAGGTGAGATGGGCTGTTTCTGATTTCAGACAATGGTTATGGGTGATGGTGCTGGGTGAATAGGGAGTGCATGTGCATGCGTGCATGTGTGTAACAGCCACAGACAGGATCCATCAGACAAAGCTTGGTCTGTACGGTCACAAGTACAGAGGGAGTGGGGGAAGCTGGGGGGGGAGGGTGAATAAAGCTAGAGGAAAGGAAGGAGGAAGAGAAAGGAGGGGGAGAGGGAGGAAGAGAAGATGAGGGGGCAGCCTGCAGCTCCCTGATCCCCTCAAATATCCCTCTTGATGACAGAGCCTGGTCGAAAGAGAGGTGATGAGAGAGGAGAGGGAGAATGGAGAACAAACGGGAAGGATAGGGAGAGTAAAAGGAGAGGGAGAAAAGAGGGAGAATGCCCCTATTTGTTAATCAATCGCCCGTTTCGGAAAGGGAAAACTTTAAAAATCCCCAGAGGGAGGAAGAAGACAAGAGGGGAGGGAGGAGGGGTTGTGGTGGATGGCCCAGTGGAGGAGGCGTGTACCTCTAACTCCTTCAGCGAATCACGTAGTTTATGTGGTCGGTGGTTCTTGGGAGTCCAAGAATAGCCTCGAGCTATTAGGAAAAACAGAAAGAATTTAAAGATCACGAGACTTGGCAAAGAATAAAATGGGTTTGTTTTTTTTTGTGGGTTAAGAATTTTTTTAAAGCATACAGTATATCTGGCTTGAGATCCAAGTATGAAAAGGGATTTCTTGAAGAGTAAAATAAAAGAATAAACCAGAAAAATCAAATCTAATTGCATCATGCACTATGCTATAAGAAGTGAACCAATACTTTTCCAGAGGGCCATATTACTCAGGGGCACAGTAAAAACTACTAACTACTCTACAAAGCAAAACATCTCTTCAAACGCACACACAAACCCACACACAGGTCCTTGAGGAGAGGCAAATATTTAATTGTGAGGACTTTTGATGCTCTTGTGTTATCTCCCAAATGCAACCTCGCTGTTAGCAGCACATATCTTAACACGTACAACACCAAGGCCCCTTCATTTTAATTTCCATTCCCTTTTCCCATCCATCTCTAGTGGTTAAACAGAGGGAAGCATATTAAAATAGGGCTAATTGAATTTGTGTGACTGCTTATGTCAATGTGCATACATGAACTTCAGCGGCAGAAAAGTAAACCTTATTTTTTAATATTTCTCTCCATTAACAGCAAGATGTATGCAAATAAGGGTGTGGAGGGTGGGGTCCAGGGGAACAGGGGACAGGGGGATGAGTGTTTGTCTCCTGATAAGGATGTTTATATTCCACTACTGAGTGAAAGGCAAAGTGTGAGGGGAAGAAAGGGGGGACTTTATACAACAATCGACAATCATTTATTAAAAAAAAATACTAATTCTAATATGAAACATAAACATAAATTGGAGGTTTTAATTACCATATCAATGCTGGGAGACTTACCTTCAGAAAAATGGAGTTTCTCATTGTAGTAGTGATGCTCAAGGGGATTGGCTGGAAACAAAAGGAGGGCTGAGACTTTTGGTTGAAAAAAAGAAAAAAAAAGACTGTAGAAGATACGTGCTTTTGTCAACATGTACTGAAAACTTAGCTGGAGCTCAAACAACTCCCTAAGTTCTGAGAGAACGTGTTGGCACGGTGCAAACCACAATCACGCTTCATGGCCTGGTCACTTTGAGTAAGAATGCGGCCGGTCCTGCGGCCGTCTTTTCTGGCAGGGAGAAACACCTCCAGGATTAGTAGTATTAATCAGATAAGGGGGTGAGGGGCCAGACAGGCCCAGACATGGGCACCTGCTCCGGGGCTGGGTAGAAAGGGCGGGGAGTGTTTTGGCTGCAGGGGTCCCCCAGAGCAGCACTGGTGAGGCTGGGTCTACCTCTAGTGGCCACATGTGGAACTACACAGATTTTCATCAAACGAGCCAACGATCTACACATCCACAACGATATACACACAGATTGCTTCTCAGGCTAGAGCCGCACCATGTTCTCTATATTTAAGAGTCAGATCCATATCAACACTGTTGACACCGTTAAAACCTTAAAAACAACTTAAAAACAGCAAGTAAAATTATATCTAATAAAAATCTTTTAATAAAATGTATATATGATAAAAATGTATATAACATACAAATAAATGCCCTTTTCTATCTTTTCAATCATCTGTCTTTTGCTAAAGGATGTCTTTATTTGCAGTTAACATGATGCTTTGTTAACAAATGATTAATCAATGTCTGATTGAATTGAAGCATTCATTATTTGAGGTTAAAATTCAAGTGATAAACAGGGTGTTTTTAGTTTTACATATTTTATCCAGGATATTTCAGGAAATAAAACCTAAATATGTTCTTGTAGAGACTTCAAATGCAGTCTCAATATTTAATATTGAGCAAGCATTGAAAGCAGTATGTGTAAATGTTTGGCTAGCCGTACAGCTTCCTTACTCTGCCTATCCCCTCCCCCCTCACTGTGGTATCAAGCCACACTTTAGTAATCCTCCAAATGAAAGGATTTGGAGCATGAGCATCATCTCGTCACTGAAGATTGGAATGAAAGAGAAGTCAGTTTCTGAGAGAATGAAGAATCCCCCATGATGAGAGGCAAAAAGGAAGACACAGAGGGCACACAAAACACGTAATTAAACCTAAATAAACAAATGTACATTTAATAACTATAATAATGTGTCAATGTAGACTCACAAAAATACAGAGTGATGTAATATGCTTATATGATATGCAGATTTCTGCCTCAGAAGTTGGGCAAAATACAGCTTCAATAAAACATGGACAAAAACAAGTGCAATAGACTAAACGAAGACCATGTTTTTAAATTTCAGTTTTAGTTATGTTTAGGGGGATATTAAATAAGGAGTTGAGCTTGCTTGTTAATACTACAGTCCAGTGTGTCCATTGGTAATAACAGTATGTAATCTGATCAGAAATGGCTCAACTGGAAGAGAGATAGAGGGAGAAAAATAGGAAGTGAAAATAGTTTTTCTAACTATTTTTTTTAAGTTTTAATGCTTGCACTGTGTATTCTTGTCAGAAAAATTATGAGTACCCATTCAAAAAGAAAGACCTGATAGGTCTTCTAATGCCATTACAACTGTAAGGCCAGGAAGGTTTTACCATCCCTAGCCTGAGGCAACATGAGGATGGACTACATGAGCCTTCTTGCTCTGTGATCTTGGAGAAAGTCAACAGTTTAGTTTTCCTATCGCTTTGACAGGACCCCAGGTCAACAGGAACACAGGGATTGACAGAGATAGAACCACATATGTCTAATAACCTGTGTGTGTGTGTGTGGCATGTGTGATGCATGTAATATCAATGTATGTGTGAAGGTTAAGACAGTGAAACACACAAGATCAATCATCTATGTCTGTGTGTATACAGCACAAAGCCCTTCTTCATATATAAGAAAGTCAGAGACATTCCTAATACAAGACTGATGCAACTTATCTGAAATGCAAACACACATCCAATATACACACTATTTACCTGGCTCACCTTTATCATAGTACTGATAGGTGCCAATATCTGTATCTGTGGGACGAGAGAGAGAGAGGGGGGGAGAGAGAGAGAGGGGAGGGAAGGAGAGACAGAGAGAGAATGAGAGAGAGAGAGAGAGAGAGAGATGAACATCTATCTGTCAGGGAAGAGCAGGAGACAGATCAGCAATTTTACACCATGGGATAAACAATCACTATCAGCCACTGGCCTGTCCCGTCTGTCGACACCAGGGTCTGAGCTGAGATAAGGCCCCTGTGAGGAGGGGGTGGGATGATGGGCTGGGGGGTCCAAGCCAGAATGAAAAAAGGGTAGGGGCCAGAGGGGTATTAATAAAGACAGTAGGCAGCCTTCACCCACCATACCAAAGATTTACACACACACACACACACACACACACACATATATATGTGTGTGTGTGTGTGTGTGTGTGTGTAGACCTATAGACCTCATTGAATAATGCATACCCCAGGACTTAACTCACCTAACCATCAGAACTAAATGCCTAACCCTAAGTCTACTTTTAAAACTAGCTATTAACCCTCAAAGAGCACTGTGGATTGAGAACACTTCACAAAAGGTCCTCACTTTTGGAAAAATATCCTCGACAAGAACATACACACACCCACAGCCACACACATGCACACAAACTGCTGAGCTGAGGCGTTTCTCTCACTGTTATTCCTGCAGGCCCCAGCCCATAAGCAGCCAGACTGAGATTCGCACAACACATCGTTTCTTTATCGCTCCACTGTTGCTGTAGCTGCAGCTGCTCAGGAGGCCAGGTCACACAGCAGCGTTTAGCTGATGGCAGGCATACAACACAACTGCACAACGCTCTTAGTTCTGGCTTGATGTCACTTTTTCCATTTTGAAGACTGAGACTGGCACTATAACCTTGAGCATACCCCAGTGTCTTCCAGGATCTAATAATACCTGGCAATATGTGTTGTTAAATAACTGCTTATAATATTGTAATGGTGTAATGTCTAATGGTCACTGTTATTATTCTATGCAAGGTAATATGGTATTTGGAAATTTAAAACAAATTGCAAGTAGGATTATCACACAGGAAAGACGTATAACATGGGACAGTATGTGCTGCTTTTATGTATTTGGAAGAGATACAGTATGTGTGATATAAAAAAGCGATGATGGAAAGTGTTACACCTCAGCAGACATTGGTCTTTTCCACAGTGTCTTTTCCACAGATGTATCCATGCACACACACATTTACCTGATAGCTGAAGACACATACAATGGAAAAAAAACAAACAAATAAGGATATGTCACCATCACCCTGGATATACACCATGTTGTACCTTTGTGTATACACATAAACACACATTCAAGGCAGTCCCTCTCCAAGAGACACTATCTCTGTCTAAAGCTCAACAGACTGTGAAAGACAAGGCAGAATGGAAGGGATGAGAAAATAAGAAAACGGAGGAACAGAATTTGTGTCTAACCTAAGAGATGGACCGATAGGTGGTGGGACAACACGCAAAAACTGCCAGAAGAGTTAAACTTATAGACTTACAAAAAGTATTTGTAAATATATATAAACTTATAGAAAAATGTAATGTATTCTTAAGCCACAGGTCATCTGATGGTTCTTGGTGTCTTTGGAGATCAATAAATGTTTTAGGGTGGGTGAAACATTTTAGCAAACCTTTCTAAAGATTACTCTGTATGTATGACTTCAACTACATGCCATCATAATGTTAATTAACAGTTATAGATTAATTCATGCATAATACAAAAAAGAGAAAAAAAGTTTCCCAATGAGAATTTAAAATTTGTATGTAGAGTGTGAATTGGTGTTGACTGAGCGTCTGATTGTAAAAGATAATACAGCTAAAGTGGAGAGATGGTGTGAAAACAAAGTGAGTGGTGACAGAAAGAGCCAGAGAGACAATTGTTGGGAGAGCAGGAGATTGAACATGTTGATAAGCGCTACCTTTGACTTTGAGTGAGCTCTTGGTGGACCACAAGTGCAGCTCAGCCAAGCAAGACGCCATCTGACGGAGGAGTGTAACCTGAGTCTGTAGAGAGGGACGGGAATGAGAAAGAACAAATTAAGAGATGGGGAAAAAGAAAGGGCGGACCAAACGATCACAGATGACTATCTGGTGGGGGAAGATAAAGACTGACATTCATAGGTGCATGGGTCACAAAATACACTTCCATAACTTCTATACAACCCGGAATGAAATGCACATGAATTGCAGCAGTTGTGGAATATTTAGTAGCTAACAGGTGTTTAGTTATATCTTATGTGAATGTGAAGTGACACTGTCGTGGACCAAATGATCGTACCTGCATTAGCACATGATGAGTGAGCAGTGATAGACACACACTCTGGAGCTGACAGTTCAGACAAAGTAGGCAAGATTCCACACATCAGGCAGCCAAGACACATCTAGGACAGACTCAGCCTACTCCTGCAGCCTGTTCACTGCTGTTCCTGGAGGGCTAGCGTGTTGAGACTTCTGGCCCTCTCTGTGGGATTTCCTGTCAAGAACTGATGATTTCTTTTCTCATGACGTTTACTCTGTCCGTGAGTGGAGTGTGTCTCCCCCCACACCCCCTTCATCTACTAAAAGCTAAAAATGCCCCCAAAACGACCAATAATGGGACTCCATCTTGAACCTCAGCTGTGTAAATAAGAGTTAGTTAAATATGTGATACATTTACCAGCTATGAAGATAAAAATAACTGAAAACCACTTCCACCAGGTGTCATTTCAACACGCCATCATGTCTGCTTATGGATTTGTCATAGTTTTACAAATATGAAGTCTAAGAGGACCATCCATTTCACGTTTCATGCTCTATTTCTAAGAATATTTCTGTCTACTCACTGTGCCCTTAGCAGTTAAAATGCAATTACCTCTGTGACTTGAAATATGTTTTAACATTTTAATATCTCAAAAAAATTAATTGTGGATTAAATGTGCCTAGTAACAACTGCAAGGCACTCATAAATGGAGAATAATAATTAAAAGAAAATGGTTGATAAAATAAATGATTACAAAACTATTTTTGACCCAAAATCAGTACACACCCATAGGCAGGAGCACACAGCTTCTGGACAGCTGTCACACTCATTCTGCTCATTCTGACTTCTGTTTGGGGTTGCTTTAGGTTACCTGACTCCCCACAGAGCTGTTCAGCCCGTGTGCAGAGCGCTGGGTGAGGGCTGTGGGTCTAGGTTATTGTATTATGTCTTTACGCTAGTAAAGAGGCTGCTTTAACATCAAAGGAGGAGAGGCAAAACATATGACTCCTCTTTCAAAGACAGTCCACAGGAACTACGACCTTGTCTGCTCTCTGCATCTTTCCCTGCTCTCCTTTCGCTGTCCCCTCCGGGTGGTTATTGTGAGTGTGTGTGTGTGTGTGTGTGTGTGTGTGTGTGTGTGTGTGTGTGTGTGTGGTAGGGGGGTCCTTATGCTGTCTTTGTATGAGTCTGTTTGATTGGTGTGGCGTCACAAATAGAAAAAAACCTAACCACTTTGAATAGATTTTTTATGTTTAAACATATATATATATATATATATATATATATATATATATATATATGTATTTTTAATTTACAGTGTGCCTGGAGGATAAAATGAAGGTCTTTTTTCCAGAGTTAAACTACTAAACTGTGTTCCTATGCAGACTTTGCAGTATAAGTGAACTGGATGTATATCTATGTAATTACTTTTGGGTAAACATCTGCAAAGCAATATCAGACAACAACAGTTGCACATGAAATGTTACACATGCTGCAAAGAGCACATTATATTGTATGTAGTTTCTACATTTGTACAATGTTTCAGATGTCTGAAACAACTAAAAATCAATACAGTTGTCTGCTAAAACCAACACAGTTGTCTGGTCCTTACTGTTGCTTATGTTGAAAGAGTGCAAAGATATTAGTAAATGATGTCATATTTGATGACCACCCATGTCTGTAGTCTCTCAGTCCATTCCTCAGGCTACTGCAATTAGAGAGGGAGACAGAGAGACAGGTAGAGAGAGGTAAAGAGATGCACTACTGTCGTTCTTTCTCTCTCCCCATTATACAACATAAGTTCAATGTGAATTATTTACTTTCAGCTTTATTTCTTCTGTTCTTCATAATAAGTTTTCTACTTGCATTAACTAAGCAAACACCGACACACAACATAACGAGCACCCTGTAATCAAAGACTCTACAAGTGTATATTCTCCAATATGAGATACCTTTAATAAATAAAGTCACATATTCAGTAAACACATTGAGGCACTAGTCACACACATCGTATCTCTCATGCTTCTGATATGGCACAAGGACATATACATGGAGAGGCACATACACTATGATGCTCAGTATCTTTCAACATTGGGATACCTGAGGAAGTGTACACGTGCCCACATTTACATACATATGAAACTACGCAAACAGACACTAGTGCTTATCTGCAGGAGTCTATAAGGGGATGCCATCATGCTTCAGGTCTCCTATCACGGCAAAGAAAGGTGCACAAATTCTGAGGATAATATATATCTCCAGAAAGAGTGATGTCATTGAAAGCTAAAACCAAAGATGTCCTGCATGGTCTAATACAGGCCAGGGACCACTGAGACAATGGACAAGATGGTAAAGATGTGGATAATTTACAAGAGTTTTCATTTTACCTGAAACAGAAAGGTATTAATGTAAGTTGATGTTGTGGCTGTGTCTTGGTCATTTGCTTCTCTAATCAGTGAAAAAGTTCTTTTGTGAGGTGTGTGTAATAAAGACTCTAGCCTCTGGGGTTAGGAGCTCAATCAGCCCCCACCACATCCACCCACCGGGAAAAGAAAAAAGGGAAGGGACAAACCAAAATATATTTCCCTCAGTGTGAAAGTGTTGTAATGCCTGGCCGCGGCATATACAGTTACCCTTCCACACATACACAATCAAATACAACCACAGGCGACTGCAGTGTATCTTCTCAACTGTCGTATTACAGCACAGGGGGGGTCGCTGGAAGAGAGTGGAGGGTGGGCAAAGTGGCGCCAGGCAGCAGGCCGAAAACCTTTCACACAGACACTTAACAAAGTCCCGCCGGAGTCCTTTCAGCTGCCGGCAGAGGAAGAATGGGAGTGATGGACAGGCAGAACAAAATGAGGTAAAGGTAATACTATTGAACAGGGGTGACAGGTACAGTCACTCTGCATGCATGTGGACGTGTGTGTGAATGTGTTTGAGCAGTTTACCTGGCGCGTCAATCAGCTGGAAAATGAAGCTGCACTGACATGTCCGCCAGGCAGGTCCCTCTATCCAGCGATACGCTTCTTCTAGGACATGTCTGTGTGTGTGCACCAGTTCACTTAAATGTGTGTGTGTGTGTGTGTGTGTGTGTATGTGTATGTGTATGTGTGTGGACAACACATGCTACTCAGGGTTCAGAGGGCACGAGGAGGTGAGGAGTTTAAAAGTTCAGTTTTTCAGAAATACAGCATTATGAAGATTTATGGACAACGGTGCAACATTTTCGATTAATCTTACACTCACATTGCAGTTACACAGCAGTGTCACTTCAGCCTCATTTTGCACTTTTTGTGTTAACACATTGCAAATAACTGAGAATGCAGCTCTAGGCTTCTGATGTCAGCAATAAAGGAATAGAGAGAGAAATGAACAGAGTGACAGACGAGTGGAGGCTCTTCTAAGCAGATGTGTAAACGTCATTAGAGGAGGTAATGGAGGGAGAAAGGTGGAAAGTGGTGGGGAAAAAAATCAAACTTACAGCAGAGGTATTTACCCAGCACCTGGAGCAGAAATGCAAACACAGCACCAGTAATGGCTGAAACAGGCAGAGAAAACCACGGGTTTGCTGCGTCTTCTTCACCCAATTTTTGCTTAATCAAAACGTGACCACAAAGAAAAAGAAGCAGCCCCCCCCCCAAAATGTTTTTGGACAATTCAACATTTCCACAATCAGAGTGGATTCCACCCTGATTGTCTTTCACTCCTGTTCAGCTAATAGGCCTAATCCTGGCAAGTGTTCCGCTAAAAGCCTGGTGCATCTGCCCTCCGGCTGCACCCAAGGGCAGGAAACACAATACTTCCAAACCAGATGCACGATTGCTGGCCGACTTCAAAGAGATTCTCGGGGAGTGTGTGTCTCTCTGGTGTCTGTCCCCTGTCACAGTGAAGGTTACACATGTCACGGGGACCGCGGTTGTGTTTATGGTGTTGGATTTACCTCTCCTAAAGCTGTTTGCTGCCCTGTTGTTCGCCCCTCACCTCTTGACCACAAATACGTATAACTGAGAAACGCACATAGACTCACAAACAAACATGAATTTTCATTAGATACCCAGAGTATTTATCTATCTTTTTATCTTTGTGTTAATTGAAATAGGTGAAGGGTGCGTTACTGTAATTTCTAATTTTACAAGTGTCCTTTAGTTGCATTTTTGCAACTGACACGTGCGGCTTAAGTGTTGCTGCTTTGACGCCTGCACACATACCGACACACACTTGTCATAAGTGCTCAGGAAGACACGGCCCTTTAAAGTTATTGTCAGATTCACAGAGCGAGCTGGACCCCTGCAACACGAAAGGTCACGATAAACGTCCCCTAGACTTCTCAGTGGTCTTATTTCCCCGTCACAATCTCACACACGGGCTGTCTGTCACCTCGCAGATGAGGCCATGACACCTTGGACACCTCTCAGCGGCCCGCGCCTCCTCCTCTGACAGGTTGACATGGCACAGAGTGGTTGGACATCGATGGCAGTTGGACCAAGAAGTTTGTTCTCTTTGCTCTGACCTCAGAGATGGACGTATCTCTTTCAGACCCCTGCTGCAGTCGCTCCTGCCTAGTGCAAGACCTATCGCGCTTCATCGCAGCAAGATGACCTTTAAAAGCACCTGGTGTGATGTTATACTGTTTGGAATTTGACTTTCACAGATACTAACAACCATTAAAACCTAAAATTTTCCCATTAACAAACAATAGGTCTACAAACTTCATGCTTTCTTTTTACAGGCTATCTGTACAAGCAACCTTCCTCCTGTCTGACTGGTGATCTCGTCGTTTTAGTCTGGTTCCTTCGTTGCAGCAGGTCGAGCTACACGTGGAAGCACGAAACAACCCTAAAACAAACAGATGTGTTTGGAACACTGAGGCGTGTCCTGTACAAGATACACAGACATCACTCCTGCTAATTCAGAGCTGAAAGCTGCTCTCTCTGCATGCCTTGTTTGACCCTCTATCCTCTTTCATTTTAGCCTGTGTGATGACCGGGGCCTGTACTGGTCCCAGTGGTAAACACACATTCACCCTGCAGCCACACCGGTCTGAAAACAAGTTATTCTTTAGTATCGAATGACCACACAAACCAACTCCACTCCAACTGTACCTATTTGTTGTTTCCAGGGTTTTGATTTTTTTTCATGCATATTGACAAGAACTAGACAAAGATGATTGCTCTTGTTGATACGTCATGACTGTGTGCTTGACAGATTAAAAGCACATTAAAAGATCTGAAGAGCGTCTTTGTTGAAGTTGGGGCAGTGATTTCTGACAAATGATTTGCATCCGTTATTTTGCTTTTAGACACTTTTAAACTCCACCCGAGTTGACCGAAACGCGTGAGTCTGTGGTTAACGTGCTGGACCGACAGGATTTAAACATAAGCTACGAGACCAATCAGAGACGTGTAAATACCCGTTGTTCCATCCATCACCACACATGAATTAGTGACTTATTTCCTATAACGGACTTTCTCGCATGTGACTTGTTTGGTGAGTGAAACCTGCCATATATAGGCTTAACATTGTCTAGGTGGTCCACTCCTGCTGGCTGACCGTCGGCACGGCAACAAGCACTATCCTGGCTAGCATCTGCTGCACGACCCGGGGGCACTCAGAATGGGTGTTAATCCCACACAGCCATGTTGTGGGGGGAAAACATTCTTTCCTTTTAGTGAGTGCAGACAAACAGCAACAAGCACTGTTGCGGGTAACCTGCAGGCAACCCAAGCAGCCTCCTGGAAGCACCAGGAATGCAGCGGGCTCCGCGGGCCCCGAACGTGCCACGGCCCATTATGGCTGTGCAAAGGACTGTGACTGCCAGCGTCGGCACCAAGTTGCCGTCGCCGGTCCAGTTGGATGGATTTGGGGCTTTAAGTTATTGAAAGGTGGTGTGAGTGGGCTAGGTGCAGCTCGTCAGCCAGTCGTATTATGCTAACACAATTACACTGATAAAACACACCGACCACCCCACATCCTCTCCAAAGTGGCTCTGCTGCCACGCCAGTCGGTCAGAGCGCCGCTGCAGCCACGATTCTGGTCATCCTTCAGTGAGTTTGGGGGGGGGGGACGTGGGACTGGACAGTGATCAGGTTTGAACAGACACACAACATCCACCTGTGGCAGTCTAGTGACGCCATGTGGCCACCGACACAACAAACAGCGTCACACCAAAATGAACACGAGGACACATTCAAAAAAAGGTTGAAAATAAGAAAGCCGTGATCCGTTATCTTGCATCTGATTGAGATAAAAAATGAAGACAGATCTGTCAGTCAGCTGTTGTGGAATATTTGTGCGTCATAATATGGAGTCACGGACCATTTCCTTATGCAAACACATCTGACAGACAGATATGCACACGGAGGCAGCCTGGCAATGTTAAAGAACACGCCACACAGAATTCCTCCGTGTGTGTGTGAGCGGTATTACGAGGTTTAATTGAATAGTTATGCCTCGCACCAAGACATGACCTGGTGTGTTTGCTGAAGACTGAAGGAACGGTCGTTTTATTCTGATTCCCAAGGCAAGAAAAGTGCCTCAGGTTTAATCACACGCAGTGACAGAGGAACTGAGGGATTACATCAAGGTAGACCACAGACCAATAGATGCCTCCAGGCCTCAGTCCTACGGCACAAAAGCCGGATGGTGCTCAAATTTCTGCAAGATCATGAGGATAATTCTGAACACAAACAATTCATGATAGATCAGGAAACAGGTAATCTGGGGAATGTGTTCAATGTGTTACAGATGAAATATGTCTGGAATGGACAGTTTGTTTATTGCCACGTGAAAGTTTCAATTTTCTTTCTTTTTGATTCAGAAAGAATTAACTCAATTATTTCAACTTGGATAAATCAAATGTTAGCTTGTCTTTCATCTCAAATTACACCCTCCTCACTGTGTATATTGTGTACTCATAGAAAAAAAAAACATCCTAAATTATTAGTTCTAAGACTATAATTACCCTCTTTTATCTTGGTCTTATTCCTGTTCAGGGTCAGGGAGGGGAAGGCTCCGGCGGGACGCCACGGTCAAACACTGACCCCCAGTGGATTATGTTAGTATTACACACAGCTGACAGCACAAGAGCAAAACATACCTGAAGCAGACAGATGTTTCCAGCTGTGACAGCTACTCAAAGCAGCCTTTAGATCAGGACGACCACTGTGGCAGATCAATGTCACATAATAGAACGTCAATGGCATCATAACATCACGTTATTACATTACATAAAGCGATAATGGGAAATAATAAGCAATTACTGACTCGTCTATTACAGTATACTGTAGCATCATCACTTTATTAATACTACCAAAAGCCCCACCAATAATATACGTCAAATATATCTATTTATTTTTTACTTATTTCTATCTATTTCTTCTATTTATTAAATTTAATTTAATCTCTCTTTAATCTATTCATGCCATCTGCAAACAGCCAAACATAGTGTTAAGTCGAAAACAGAGTTAAATCAATGAAGACAGAAGGTTCCTCCCACAGCCGGCAACACTTGAGAAGATGTGTGGAGGCAGTTTGTAACAAAATATCCTCTTTGTTCCTGCTGTGATGAGCTTGTTATAATGGAGCCATCAAGTATTAATAAGACACCCGACACAGGGAAGAAGCGGTTTTACACTGATAATGACCCAAGCTGAGAGACTCCTGCGAACAGGTCGGGTAGAAATCCTGGATGAAGCCGCAGGTCGATCATTTAAATATTCGATCTCAAGGCAAAAATAAAGAATCTACCGGTGCAACCATTAGCCACTCATTTAGTTAGCATTCTTAAAATTAGGGAAGAGAAATGACAGCAAAATTATTTGTCTTTAATCAGTGAACTTCAACTCGTTTTCATACGTTAACACACTGCAAAAAAACGATGTTTATTACTGTGAATCTGTCATAAACTAAAGTAAAAAAGTTGTCTCTTATCACCAAGCTAGCTCGCTGCAGCTTGGTCGCTAGGCAACCGCAAGCTCCTTTTATCACACGCTAAGCTAACCGAGCTAGTACTTATCGATCCTGCCGATTAACGCATTGAAACGCAACATCCTTTACAAGCTCTGGAAATCCTACTTTACAGAGGTCCCGGCGACGCTGACGGCTGTTTCGCTGCCACGGGTAGGAACTGTGGAAACTCACTTTGAGCGACATGAGAAGCGACGAACTACACTTCCCATCAGCCGCTCTCCACCGTCAAGCAGCCACAGGTGTCGTGATGAGCGCAGCGCTTAAATAGCGCCCCCCAGCGGCAGCCGCGTCAGGAGGACGAGCTCATTCAAAGTGTCCCGGAGCCATGGTGAGTACACGGAGAAAGTCTCCGGCCAGCCTTTCCTTCCCCTCTACACGAATATTTATCGACGATATGCAGTTAGATTGTAGTTTCTGATAAAATACTCTCATAAAATCTCCACAAATCGCTTGGTGAAAGTCCCTCCGCGTCCTCGCAGCAGAGAGGATCTGTCCTGTCCGGATCGTTTTGGTTTGGCACATCAAGTTCATCCAGGGCGTAATAAGAGAATGCTGCTAAAGTTGGGAAGAGTTAGCTGTTAGTTGAATAAATAATAGCGTCCTGTTTTTTTGTTTCTTTTTTTTGTTCGTTTTTTTGTTGTTATGTAACGCTGCTGCATATATGGACGGAAGCGTCTATATTTAACTGAGCCCTGCTTTAGTAAATCCTCCTGCCACGACACACCTTCGCCATGTGCTCCGGCTCGGTTCCTCTGGTTCTGACAGCCTGTGTCTTGCAGGCTGAGCCCATCAGAGTTCTGGTTACTGGTGCTGCTGGGCAGATCGCCTATTCGCTGCTGTTCAGCATCGCCAAGGGAGATGTGTTTGGCAAAGATCAGGTAAAGAAGTGCTTTGGCACGCTTGTACAACCCACACACACACACACACACATAGACACACAGCAAAGGTTTTAATCCAGTTAGTGAAAGTTGCAGAATCCCCAGAAGTGCAGTGTAAGTTCACCTCCCACTAAAAAGCTGTGATTGGAGGTCCTCCACGCCGACACTCCCCAAGAGTGTCCAGGAGGTGATCATCATCGACGGCAGGGTTGTTCTTGAAGTCGGTGAAATGGATCCTGGTCCAATGAAGTTGGGGCAACTTTAAACTGACTTGAGTGTTTTAGCCAGAGCGGTCCATGTGGCCCAGACCTTCATGTTCAGAAGGCCTCTGTCATGTTACTGACATGTGACTGCCTCCACTCACGTGTAGTCCGGTCCTCTACCTGGTTTCATGACTCCTTTACCCTCTCCTGCTCCTGTTAGCCAATCATCTTGCTCCTTCTGGACATCACTCCCATGCTTCCAGTTCTGGAAGGTGTTGTGATGGAGCTGCAGGACTGTGCCCTCCCACTTTTGAAAGGTAAATATTTAAGATGTGACAGAAACGTTATAAAAAACAGGTTGCATTAAGACTTTTGTGTCAAATGTCATGTTTCCCCTTTTTTTATTCTCTTTTTTTACATTTTTGAAAAGAAGCTGTTTGAACTCTAATTTAATTGAAGATGTAATGTATGATACTAAAATAAAGCTTTGTGTTTTGGACCATAAGTCCTCCACAAACAAGGAAATGGAGCAGATAAAGAAGAGTGCCACCATCTTTTTGACTTGATCTGGTTCAGGTACCTATAAGTTAGTAGATGATCTCTGGATGTTATATTTGCTGAGATACCAGCTGCACTATGAGCACTACACCAGAGTTCATGTGAGGATTCTGCAGCTTTAACCTGAGAACTTAAGTCAATTATTCTACAAAACTAACCGGAAAAAAATAAGCCAACAAACAATCACTAATTTTTAAGTTTGTGGCTCAAATGTTCATGAGAAAGCGTGCTCTATCTGCTCTTGTAGTCCTTTCTTTTTCATAGTAAAATGCTGGGAATAGAAGAGTATAAGCATTAGAATGTTGAACACGTGGTAGACTCCTCCTGCTTTGACGCTGCAGCCAAAACTCTTCATTACTGTGATGTTTAAACCGTTATTGAGATGATATCCTCATACTCCACCAAGCACTCGTGTCCACCAAAAGGCTGCTCATCACGTAACGGCCGTCATGACTTCAGTCGTGAGGCACCATGACGTGCCGTCTGCTTTGTGACCTGGAATTTTTCCTTTGCATTGGTGCCATTTTGCTTTGTTCGGACCGAGGCTGTGAGAGGCCCCTGTATTAACAACAGTGCTGCAAAGACAACACTTCGTGCATTGAGATGGTCCCGGCCACACAATACAGTAAAGTCAAACTTGGGCTTTTTGCACATGGAGGGATGTACAGACAAACAAGTTTTGATTTTTAAATGAGTTAAGATACATATGGGATAGGATTTAATTATTATGAAGTCCATATTATCTGACCAAATACAGCACATGTAACATTCTGCATTGTAAGAAGTTTTATACACAAAAGATTAAAATATAATGACGTGTGCTGCAAAATTAGGATTTGATGAGCAATCCTTTTACATTTATTTGATAAGCAAATACTAACCTGTCTGAAAAACGATAAATATGGACCTATTCAACTGATACGTTTTTGGTTTTTTTTCACCATACTCAGAAATTATCGGCACTGACAAGGAGGAAATTGCCTTCAAGGACCTGGATGCTGCCATATTGGTGGGATCCATGCCGAGGAGAGAAGGCATGGAGAGGAAGGACCTGCTTAAAGCCAACGTGGCTATCTTCAAGAGTCAAGGATCCGCACTCGAAAAGTTCTCCAAGAAGACCGTTAAGGTAACGAGACCCTTTTAGGCCTCCATAAATATGTAAACTCCAGAGTTTAAGTGGCGATAGTGAAGTCTCAAGGTTGGGTATTTTTTTTAGGTGCTCGTGGTTGGAAACCCTGCCAACACCAACTGTTTGGTTGCAGTTAAGTCTGCTCCCTCCATCCCTAAAGCCAACTTCTCCTGTCTCACCCGTCTGGATCACAACAGGGCTCGCTCTCAGGTGTGCTGTCTTTTTAACTCCTTTCGCGGTTCAGTTCACGAGTCTCTTCGTGACACTTAACCTTTTCCATCTGCTCTCTGCAGGTGGCGATGCGTTGTGGTGTTCCTGCAACCCATGTTAAGAACGTGATCATCTGGGGCAACCACTCCTCCACCCAGTACCCGGATGTGCACCACTGCATAGTTAAAATGTCTGGAAGTGAGCTCGCCTGCTTCGACGCTATCAAGGATGAAGCCTGGCTAAAAGGAGAGTTCATTACTGTGAGTTTTAGACACTTCCCTTGAATTATTTTGGAGTTTGGGGTCCATCTAACATTTGTTCTGGAAAATCTTGGACAAGAAAATCCCAAACTAGCCTTGCTACCCATTGGAATGTGAAATCATTTGCTTCCAGAGCGCATTATCTTTGCTTACAGCTACATTCTTACACTCTTTGCAGACTGTGCAGCAGAGAGGTGCTGCGGTCATCCAGGCGAGGAAGCTGTCCAGTGCCATGTCTGCAGCCAAGGCCATTTGTGATCACATGAGAGATATCTGGACAGGCACCCCTGAGGTAAACGCTACTGTGGCATTTATACTTTTTCAGGTTGTTCCCTAAAGAGTTCAGATATGTGGTAGACTCATGTGGTATGATGATCTATGCATTGAAGTCCCACTACTGGAGGAAAAAAACAACAAAAATATTGATCTACTTCCTAGGGTGAATTTGTCTCCATGGGTGTTTACTCTACTGGCAACTCTTATGGAGTCCCAGATGACCTCATCTATTCATTCCCTGTCCAAATTCATCAGGTGAGGCTGATCTAACCTTGTGTATACACAGCAAAACTTCATTGTGTCTGATATTCATGTGTGATTTCCGAAACACAAAACTCATGAAATCATGTTGCTTCTTCAGGACAAATCCTGGAAGATTGTCGATGGCCTGGGCATCAATAGCTTCTCCCAAACAAAGATGGATGCCACAGCAGCAGAGCTGATAGAGGAGAGAGATACAGCTTTGGCTTTCCTGGGAGTATGACTAGACCCAGCAGAGCCACCCGACCTGCACTTAGACAGAACTCCAGATGCACGCCTGTGACATTCTCCACCAAACCCTGTATTTTTACATATACATATATACATATATATGTGTGTGAGAGACAGAGGGTACAAGATGTTGTGAGTTTAAAAAAAATGATTGTGCATCGGGGAGGCTGCTATGTAGAAATGAAACTAATGCTGACGTTAATTGGCTAGCTTCAATTCTTGTGTTGTCCCCAAAGTCCATGTATGGGTGGTCATTGTTTATAGTTTGATTTGCAGTATGCAAATAAAGACTCATACAGTTGACCCTTGTTGGTGTTACGTGATATTTTTAGTTTCTGTCTAACTTCTCAGTAGAAGCAGTAAATGCCGGATTTAGACTGCTATTCACAGTTTGGCCACACGGGGTCGCTGATTCCTCTGCAGTCACCATGAGGTGTCACGTGATACCGTGAATGACGAATGATGGAGCGTTTTACGTCCCCGTACGGCCGGATAAAATCCGTCCCCTTAAGTTTAATATTTAGAATTAAAGTATACATTTTAGTCCTGTTAGTTATTATTAGTAGTGATAGTTGAGAATTCAGTACTTGTTTTTAGTTTACACATTTTTCAGAAATATTCGGTGACGTACGTGGCGGAAACCTATTGGTTCCGCCGATTACATCGCAGCACAACAACGATTCCTATTGGCTGAAACCTTCCTGCTGCCTTCTCCCTCGTCCCTCCCCGGAAGGAAACTGTTGTGAAATATCTTTAAACTATTTAGCATTGCCTTATTTAATTACACCTTGTTTTATTTCCACCCCCACCTTAAGCCCCCGTTTGGAGGCACGTTGGGGGTGAAACGCGGGTGTAATTGGGTGTTTGTTTCCGGCGGAGGAATCGCGGTGGTTCTTCAAAGCAGGCCGACCCCATCGACTTCCCTCCGGTCAGCATCCTACAGCCTCTAGGTAAGAAAGCCTTTTTAAACCAGCCACGGTTCATTTATCTGTCCTCGCAGTCTGCCCTGTGACTCGAGCGGAAATGCTTATTAGCAGCCTGACGGTTTATTTTTATTCATCATCTTTGCGGGTTCCTTCGTGTGGCGTTCACTGACCCTCCGTTATTCACAAAGTCGCGTCCTCTCGGGGCTGTAATGGCTCCAGGTCTGCATCCGCCCCCCCCCCGGCCCACACCTCCGGGGGCTCTCGTCAGGAACACGTCGCAGGCCAAAAGAACTTTAAAAAAGAGAGGAAAAAAAAAACCCTCCCTCGTGTGTATTTAAGGGGTGGGGGGCGGTGGCGTAACAAATGGAGAGCAGTGGGCGAGGCGAGTACTGGAAACCAGTGACCAGCGGCTGCGAGGAAGCGGAAGAATTTCTGACGTGGTTTATGGTCTCTGGGTGGAAAGTCAGCGGCAGGAGGATCTTAGTGCCCCCCCCCCCACCCCCAGCAGCATGTTCTCAGACGCTGGTCAGCCTTCCACAGAAATCCGTGATCAGTGTTCGCGGTGCTCGGACAGCTGGAGCAGCTGATGGCTGCAGCAGAGCCTGGGCTTTTACCTCCCGACGACCTGCACCCATCACCGAATTAACACACGTTCAAGTAAAGCGGGCAAAGTTGACACCTGAAAATGGAATTCTGTGTCGGAGGTGAGTGATTGTGTGGAAGGCTGAAATGAGAATGCATCGAGATTCGCAGGTTTATTTCAATTTAGAAATGGAATTGTTGCCCCTCCGAGCGCACCGTGTCGTTTTGTTCCAAAGTATCTGTCATTTATTGCCAAGCATGCAGTGTTCCAAAGCAGATAGGAGCTCGGATCAGACCTTAGCCTCCATCTCCACCCAGAGTTCCAGCTGCTGCTTTTATGGTCAACTCCGTGTGCAGAAGGGGGCAACATCTAACAGAGAGGCATTCCAGCGTGGAGCCTGCAAATCTATGTCAATATCTTTCATTGCCTGTTTTATTGTGAACCTTCCTTCAGTGGGATGACTAAATTCTTATTATCAATAATAATGATAATAATAACCTGCATTAAGATATGGACCTTCAGATCGATATCGCTGATAAAGAGTCTAAATGTATCAGTGGAAATATGTTGTTCATTTCAGTTCATAGTTAATTCTAATAAGTTATACACCATTCACTAATTGATGTAATGTGTTTTGTAGGGCTGCACAAGTACTGTGAAACTGTGGTAACTCCTGGTACTGAATAATAACTTTATAACTCACCGTTGTTTACATTCATGGTGAGATGTTTTATCTTATCTATTTTTTACCAGCTCTACGCAGACAATGAGATTTGTCTGTTTTCTTTTCTCCGGACCACAGATGTGCGGTCATCTGTAGATTATTTCAGATCAACTCGTATTTTTCACACTATGTGACTTTAATTCCACCTCCTTTGAGGTCTGGAAGGATGCCAGTGCAGTTCAGCAGAAGAACCCGGCATAAACAGAAGTTATATCTTGGTATATACATGGCAAAATATGGTGAGTTTGTGTACGTTGCAGAACCTCTCCCTCATCTTCCTCTCTCTCCTGTCCAGGTCTGGATAAAGGAGTCACAGAAAGAGGGATGGCTCAGTTCCAGGAAATGATGCGGCAGCAGCTGGAGAGCTCAATGCACAGTGAGCTAGAGAAGCTGCTGGACACCGCCACAGGGACCGAAAAAGAGGTTCGCTCACTAAATCTCTGGCCCCGCACCCTCTGATTCTCTCCAGCCATCTGGTTATGATTTAGAGTGTGCTTGCGTCACTCGTAAACAGGGGAAACACAGAACTGCCTCATATGTCACTGGGGAAAGTGCCAGCGAGGGTCACACCTATGAACAAGTATAAGAAAACATCTTTTTCACCAATTCATGTCATATTGGAAGAAAATGTGAAGCTCAATATAAATGCTATAGATATTTACTGCCTTAAAACTCAAGAGCAAAAGATCAAAATGAGCCATAACACCTAAGTAACCAGAACTTTGTTACTTTTAAATATACGTGCATTGCTGAAGTGCATCAATCAAAGGAGTTCCTGCACACAGACGTGTTAAACCTGTGGTAACTGAGTCAGTGCTAATTTGCGTTTATCTGGAATCATCATCGAAGCATGTACAGAAAGCCTGAGCTGTTGCAATCATTTTCAAACAGGTTTGACAATGAGCCATAGACCGGATGTGATCGTATACTGGCTTATAGTGGTATAGTTTTTTTATTCTTGAGGAAAATGGTTCAACTTCAATCTTTTTGGAACGTAATCAGGTTTTTTTCTTGTTTTTCCAGGTGTCCAGGAAAGATTTTGAGGGCTTCAGTAATCTTTTCCACAGATTTCTGCAGGTGAAGGGACCATCGGTGGAGTGGATAAAGATACAACGACCCCCAGAGGACTCGGTATGTCTACCCAGTTGTGGTTTCTCACATGTCTTTATTTCTGCGTGCATGTACGTATGAAATACACATTCACTGTTCTGGTCCGTGTCTGCATGTACAAAAGGATTAAGCTGAGCACACAGGCAGGTATTGTGGCGGTCAAGTCAGAACACTAATCAATCATAGAGCGCCAAGAAGTTATTAGTATCTGCTAATTGCACTGGCACAGACCCACAATGAACCACCAACTGAACTGTGTGTGTTCGAACCTGCATAACGGTACGTGATCTCTGAATTCCGTACGTTATTTTTACAGTTAAACAAAATGTATTGTCTCAGAATAAACAACGTATATGGCGGACCTTACACCAGCAATGTCAACTGTCACACCTTTGAAATGAATTTTTCAACTATTCACTGAGGGAACACATCACACAGTAGCAGTGTGACCACCAGTGTGTGAACCAGAGTGTGATTGTTACTGACAGCAAACTGAAAAGAGGCTTCAGTGAGAACTCTTTAACAATTTACTGGATGAGACTTGTGTTCTGCAGCTTAAAACAATCAGCTAATACTCAAAAAACCTCAGCAGAAAGGGTTTAGTTATTGCATTTATCAGAAAGATCAGATGATACATTTGATGGAACATATAGGACAAAGTCATTCCAAGTGCAAAGTCATCAGTGGGCAGGATTTCCTTACTTTCTTACAACAGGGGCTGAAACTTTTCCTGCAGTTTCCTGAATACCAGATTTCCATGTTTGTGCTTTTTTGTGACTCAGCTTCTGCGCCAGCTTGAGTTTACTGTTTCACAGAAGTGGTTACTGGGGGAAAACATTTACAGGTAAAAGTAAAACAATTGAATAAAGTTGCATGTTAAAAAGGTCTTCATCAGTCGGAAAACGCCTGATTTTACAAGTGACTTGACCAGAGATGATTTATCAGCAGATAATCTATAAAATAGTCTTCTTGAATCAGACATCTGGGATTAGTCCTGTTTAAAAACATCAAATCGGGAGGGTGCTGATGCTTGAATATAAAAGCCAGTGTGACAAACGTGGAGTGAAAACGAAAGCCGTGTTCTGTGGCATTAAACATGTACGATAACTGATGCATTAAAGATATATGATGCTGGAAAGTTTGACACTGCGGTGGGCAGGATAGCAGCAGCTTTGTGTCCCTTTTTTCAGCTAACAGACTAACAAATAAATTAAATAATGCCTTGTGTTTTGATCACTATGCTTACAATTGTTTTTCTACTCTAATTTAGTTGTCAAGCAGTGAAACACATCAATGTGACATAAATCCTTTAAACCATAATTGATAAAAGTATTACATAGCTTGTGATTCACATTTTCCTTAGCAGCTTCAGCTGGATCCCTGCCAGAGTTGTTGCCATCTGACTTGTTTTTGGCTTCTGTCTCACTGAACATTGACAGAACTTCCTCAGTTTCTCATCTGGCACTCATTTCTTTTCACACAAACACAAAGCCAGATCTGTCTCTTCATCTTTGGTCTGTATTGAGCTCAGAGCGAGGCATCCTGAACATTCTCGTATGAAGGGAAGGGAAGTGGAGAAGGGGAGCAGCTGGAGATGATGAATCTGTAGTGAAAAGACACGCCTTTTGCAGTGAGACCGGGCGTTACGTAAAAAGCAGAAACTGCATAAGAAGACATGGAAATGACAGCCAAGCACACTAAGTACTTTTTAATCTGCACAGGTGCTTAAGTATTAACTGTGTGGAGTTACTGCAATCTCCTCAGTACCTTCTATGATCTCCTGTCATAGTGAACACATTTTGTTTCATGTGAAATGACACATGTTGGCCTCCCTCTGCATTCCCCATCTCACTCATTTGTAACCCCCACGCCAACAGCTTTGTCTTCTCTCCTGACTGCTCCTGAGTTTGTCCATGAAGGGCAGTGAGTGAGCAGCAGGCATGCAGAGCCTCTCTGTGATATGAGAAGAGGGGTGGACACCAGAGGAGTGACAGTCTGCTGTGTGTCTGCCATCGCTCACTGGTGATGGTGAGCAAGGACACCAAAGGACACTGAAGGACTTTTTCCATTCCTGCGCTTGCTCGCGCACGCCCAGACACACTCGGCAGTGCAGAGAGATTCACACATGCCTCCAAAGTCTGGGAATGCGCTTCCACGATGTCTCTTGATATTCCTGGCAGCTGAAGACTTTATCAATTATTTGCATCCCTGCAGACATAAACCACACCAGTTTAAACCATTGCATTTCTCAGCTGCTGGTTAATCAGCCCCACTCAGAGTTGCTGCCATCTCTGCAGCACATTACTTCTGTAAAACAAAAATAGACTTCAAATTACAGTCTTTCTGTTTCCTCACAGATGGCCCTGGGTATAAATTATGAATAAAAACAGCCATTTTGCAGGCAACACCAAATTACTTGAATGCTCAAAGAATGATCAAGTTGATTTCAGGAGCTCTTTTGAGGGACACCTGCAGTTTCAGCCAAGCATGTAGCTTGTGGAAGCGAGATAAATGATTACTCTGATTTATCTGTAGACGTAAATGCGCATGTCATTTTGTGTTTTCTTGATCCTTTGTAAGAGATAGAGGGTTAATAAAGGAGACAACTCTTACTTTAACCATCTGGCTGTGTCTCTCCTCCAGATTCAACCTTATGATAAAATCGCTGCGCGAGGCCTTCCGAACAATGTCGCCGAGAGCCTGAACAAGCTGGTGGTGGTGAAGCTGAATGGAGGCCTGGGCACCAGCATGGGCTGCAAGGGCCCGAAGAGCCTGATCAGTGTGCGCAATGAGAACACCTTCTTGGACCTGACGGTGCAGCAGATTGAGGTACAACCATCCTATTTACCTTAAAGGGGAAGGGAACAAAGTCAAACACTAAATTCAAGTTTACCCTGTGTAAAACCTTTATGCACAGCAACAGATATTCTCCCACACAGGTGCAGACACATGAAATCCTTTTTCCTTGGGCTGTCGGTGTTTCTGTTGCCTCACTCATGGGCAGCTCCCACACTCATTACATGGAACTGATCAGGAGCAAGATGTGACATGTCATGTGGTGTGACAATCACGATGATGATTTTAAGAACCACATTCAGTGTTGTGTTGTAACAGTGTGTTACAGAGAAATTGTACTTCTGCTCTAAGGTCAAAAGGAGGACCTTCACCATTGGCAGGGTTGGTTGTGACTAGTTACATTCCAACAGGGTTATCTAATCAATTGAGTAATTACCTATAATGTCTAATTTGGACACCATTCAGAATAGATGCACATGTATACATGTATACATGTATATAGCTATAAGCATATACACCCACCCCCTCCAAAAATCCTCTTTGGTTTCTGTTTTTATTTTGAGTTTCATCTTGAGTATCATGATGTACTTCCCTTCCCCAGTACACTGCTCTCTAATGCACAAAAACAAATTTGTAGTTTTCAGGGCAACAGCCCTGTCGTCCTCTTAACACTTCGGGACTGTGTGTCACCAGCGAAAACGTAGATTTGTTTAATTACAAAAAAAAAAAAATGCTGAAGATCTTTCTGAAAGGATATTCAATGTGATATCTTCAGGGAGTTGCAGTGAAAGAGTAAGTGTTGGTGGGCAGGCTGGTAGGTCTGCAGGGTTGGCAGGGGAACAGAGCAGCCCTGTGTGCTGGATCAGTCCATCCTGTGTGTCTGAACGTTTGTGTGGTTATTTGGGTAGATATGCAATGTTGGCGTGTCCACCGTTGCGTTACTGAGTTTACACAATCACACACACACACACGTGTTGCAGCTCAGAATTTGTATTTCATAACTGGGAGGCTTCCCTTCGCCAGCACACTGCTCTCTGTGTTCCTCGGGACTATCCGTTTTCTGCAGGTCAGATTACCTTCTGACTGAATCAACCTATTTAGAAAGAGAGAAAACGGGTCCCGTACGCACACGCGCACACACACACACATACACACACACACACACACACACACACACACACACACACACCCCTGTGTGTAAACACCCCCTTTTCACCAGCACACTGTGTCAAAGCTCATTTACCTTGAACCATCTACCACAGAACTGCAGTTGAAAGGGCTCCATCTGGCTGCTGAGCATTTCTGATTCTCTAATAAACCAGCCGAGTTAAGCAGGTACAATCTTGTTACTCCCAAACCAGATTATTCAGCAAAGACTTTTTTTCATTTTCGACCTCCCAGACTCCCTTTTATTTCACTTAAAGTTCCTCACTGGGTACTCGTTTCACTAATGTGTTTGTAGTTTTATCCAACCCCTGTGGACAGGACAGCCTGCGTGGGCTGCACGCACCAGCCACTGGCTCACACATAGTTACCGGGGTGCTCAGGGTCACTGCTGCTGTTAATATAGTGCCTAGCTAATGGTGCATTATATCTTCTGCATCATATCTGCCCTGTTTTGTTTGACCTAATCTATAGACCACAGTCCACCCAACACACAAACATGTAGTAATCCCCACTCAAAGAGAAGGTTTGCAAAGTGGATTTGTTCCTGTAGTGTCATAAAGTTGCTGATGGGACAAATTAGACAAACAGCACGCATAACAGGTGCACGTTGTGTGGGTTTAGACCACGTTAGGCCATTTATCATGATCATCTTGTAGTATCATGCCAGTTCCACATCAGGATGTCAAACACCTGTTTAAGTTCAGGAAGCATTTAATGAAGTCTTCTATCTTTGTAGAAGATTTGTGAAAGAAGTCACCTGCACATTCAGATCTCCGATGCTGATGTCGAGATGCACTTTTTTTAAAATCATTTTGCAGCATTTGAACAAGACCTACAACACAGACGTGCCACTGGTGCTCATGAACTCCTTCAACACAGATGAAGATACGAAGAAGATCCTCCAGAAGTACACGCACCACCGCGTCAAGATACACACCTTTAACCAGAGCAGGTAAGAGAAGGTGCTGGAAGATGTCAGACAGCAGATTACTGGGTTTATACTGTAGCGCCTGAAACCTTCCTGTATAATAAATGGGTCTATTTTTGGGGGGCAGCCCCTGAGTGAGTACTGCTATGAGTCTGTATGTTACAAATGGAAGAGTATGAGAAAACCATCAATACTTAATGCCTTAGTGTGTCTAATTTGTCAGTTGAGTAAAACTTCATTTTTCCAGCCTCCCTTGAATTATTAAGAAGTCTTTTACCATATATTCTGTCTGCGAGAGTGCAGAGAGGGAGTGTTGGAGCAAGTTGAAAAATTTACTGTGAGGCAAAGAAAATAATGATGGCTAAAACACTTTAGTGTCACATCAATTCTTAAAGTCCACAAGCTCATATCAAAGAAACATCTTTTCTTTGTGTGTTTAAAACGGCACCTTATGATGTGGAGCGACTTATCAGAACTGTGGAAAATCCCGAAAACTGGCAAAAACACGACCAGTTTCCCATCAGCGCTGGAGGTTTGTTAAGGCGGCCTGACACAGATCGTTGTGAGGCGCTTTGATCACTTCAGTCAGTAAAGTGATGGTGATGTGGATGCCTACGTTTGCTGCTATAAAAGTATGAAAACGCTTCTCTCTTTTTGTTCTTCTTCATGCAAAGGCTGATAAGTGAATGATAAGCCTGGGTGTTTTTAAAGAAGGACTAAATAGATTTTTGGTCCCCTTCCCATCTCGGTCGCTGATGCTTTAAGCAGGTGATGGAGGTGACTCACTACACCAGTGAATCTGGAATTATGCAGAAGATTTAAAAAACTGCTTTTGTTCTTACTGGCAGTATTTCTTATTAATAGAGAGCAGTCCCTTTCTTTCAGCTCGTTGCTTTTTGCGTCAAATTCAGCAACTTCCCCATGAATACACTGAAATGTTTTGGCAGCTTATGAGGCAACATTTGTACAGGACTTGGTGGAACTCCAAGCCAGTGCTGACATCCATTCATTAGACAGAGGAGGATGCAGCTCAAATGTCACTGTTGAACGGCTTCAGGGCTGAATTCTAAAGTTTAATGAAGAGGTTGGTATTCTGATGATCTCTTCTGGACAGGTACCCTCGCATCAACAAAGAGTCCCTCCTCCCCGTGGCCACAGACCTGAGCATGAACGGGCAGAACGCGGAGGCCTGGTATCCTCCCGGGCACGGTGACATTTACGCCAGCTTCTACAACTCGGGCCTGCTGGACCAGCTGATTGCGCAGGGCCGCGAGTACATCTTCGTGTCCAACATCGACAACCTGGGGGCCACGGTCGACCTCCACATCCTGCACCAACTGGTCAGCCAGCCCAACGGGAAGCGGTGCGAGTTTATCATGGAGGTGACGGACAAGACGCGTGCTGATGTGAAGGTATGGAGGAAGGACTGAGGTTGTGTGAACTTTACATTATGTAACGGCTGCTGGTATATTTCACAGTGTTTGCCCATCGTGACTCATGAATGGATTTTTTTATCAGTCTGTTTTTTTTGTCAGGTTTTATTAAACATAAGATATATTTGGGCCTATGCAGTTCAAACTATTATGTTTTACTATTTATTCTTTGTAATTTACAGGGCGGGACGCTGATCCAGTATGATGGAAAACTGCGTCTGCTGGAGATCGCACAGGTTCCGAAGGCCCATGTCGATGAGTTCAAGTCAGTCTCCAAGTTCAAGATCTTCAACACCAACAACTTGTGGATCTCTTTGCCTGCCATCAAGAGGCTGCAGGAACAGAGTGTGATGGATATGGAGATCATCGTGAACCCCAAGGTGAGCCAACAGAGGCAGAAATGGGCTTGTTGTGAGGGCTGTTTTTCTCACCTGAAACTCCCCGTCAGATATTCTTAAATGTGGCCTTTACAACCCTGACAGAACAAAGTCATCAACAATAAATCAACAAGATTGCTCTTGTCTTCTATTGAGCAAAACCTGCCTAGGTGACTCTCAGGTGAATCAAATAACATCCCAGAATAGTATCATCCGTCAGCTTCTACCTCGTCCTTCCTGTCCAGTTATGAAACTCGTCCTGTTATGAAGCCAAGCAGCGCTGCCTCTCCTCTCCACAGACATCTCCTGAATAAATCATGTCTCGCTGATATACCCCAGTATGCCCACGTTTTAGAGCCTCTCTGACTTATTTCCATTGATTCATCTGTTGACTCTGTGTTTTGAATACAAAAGGAGCTGCAGACCAACTCGGCTTCTGCTCTCCCCTCTGGTGGCTAATCCGTCCTACTTTGGCTCACTGGCGCGTCACAGAGACGTGAATATTTAACGTGTTCATCTCGCCACTCTAGGACAAATAATATTTAATGCGATCAAGTATCATCAACGTTAGCGTTCGCGCATCAGCCCGATTTGGTCCGCCAAACGAACTGTGCTGATGTGATTCGCCCTGATGTTTTTTTTTTTTGTGGTTGTGACCCGCCGCACATCATCAGCGCCCCTCCCACTGGTACAGAGCCTCCGGTTATGCAAATCAGCAACCCGCACATGAGTTTTGCTGCTGGGTCCCGGCTTGACCTCACATGCCAGGCAGATGTCTGTTGTGTCCCCTGAAAATGAAAATAATGACAATGTCACTGTTACATAAAGGAACTTGGTCTGCACCGGTTACATAAGTGCATGTTACCATGAGGTGCAGCCTTCTATATATTAAACTGTTTGAAACTTTAATAATAATGTTGTGCAACTGCTCCTGACAGCTAAGTGGAGATAAACCATATCATAAAAGTCAATAAAAACAGACCTTTAATGGAGGTGGAGATATTGGCTCCAAAACTGCCAGTGTAGCAGACTTAGTTTAATTGTGTCTCAGTTTTATTGGAAATGTGACGGTAAATGAACAAATATTGCACCCTGCTGTCGTTCTAAAAGCCACGCTTAATCTCATTGTGCACAGAAGTCGTCGGTTCTAAAGGTTGCCTCATGGTTTTCTTATCGTAGCCCAGTGTCTCAGAATCAAGAGTTTTATAGCTTTTAAGCACCCCTGCAGGGTCGGACTTTGGTAATTAATCCTTAATCAGTCTTGTTTGTCTGTATTCTGGGACACGTGCAGTTTGTTTCCATGACAGGAAATATGTGGTTTTTTATCTGATCAGATTTAAGCAGAATTCTAACTGTAGTGACTCAGCTGTTCAGTCCAGTATTGTATTAACAGTTTCCATTTGTGTCCCCTGGAGTCTAACAGTCAAAGAAACAAAAACAAAATACTGGAAATAACACCAGCTGCTTCCATCAGAAGAAAAAGGGCGTGTTTTTCATAACATGTTCTTTTTTGGTCATTGTCAGACTCTTGATGGCGGGCAGAACGTCATCCAGTTGGAGACGGCAGTCGGCGCGGCCATCAAGTCCTTCGACAACGCCTTGGGCATCAACGTGCCACGCAGCCGCTTCCTGCCCGTGAAGACCACGTCCGACCTGCTGCTGGTCATGTCCAACCTGTACAGCCTGGACGCCGGCTCGCTCACCATGAGCCCCAAGAGGGAGTTCCCCACGACGCCGCACGTCAAGCTGGGAAGCTCCTTCACCAAGGTAACGCTGCTGCGCACGTCCGTCCAGCTCTGCTCTCAACTGAGACGGTGTAACGTCTGCGTGTGTCCACCCTCTCAAACTGTCTGTCTGTCTGTCTGTCTGTCTGTCTGTCTGTCTGTCTTCGCTGCCCCTAACGCATCGTCTGCTCAGGTTCAGGAGTACCTGACGCGTTTCGAGAGCATCCCGGACATGCTGGAGCTGGATCACCTCACTGTTTCAGGAGACGTGACCTTTGGAAAAAATGTTTCCCTCAAAGTAAGAAAGCTGAAAACTTGAGGAGATGATCGTGTCTGAACTGAGAGAGAGAGCTCTCCCAGTCTTCATGACCTTCTGCTTACAGATATTACAATCTGTTTTTAATATACTGTTTAATCCTGCTTGATAATAATGCTATAAAAGACTTGTAGATAATTGCACTGCCTCCTCTTCCTCCCAGGGCACCGTCATCATCATCGCTAACCACGGAGACCGAATCGACATACCAGCTGGCTCCATGCTGGAGAACAAAATAGTATCTGGCAACCTCCGCATCATGGACCACTGACAGCCTGTTTCACACGATCTCACCATCATGTGACCCAGTTGGCTTTATCCCAGTCATGTGACCTGAATGTCTCGCTTCCTTGCATTGTGAAATCATTTTCTTTTTGTCCACCAGGCTGCTGCGTGGCTGCATGTGCAGCTCAGAGCTGCAGCTGACGCTTCGGAGCGCCCGTAGCTGGGCCGCACTGCCCTCTACAGGCTGTACATAATATTACAGAAACAGTAACATTTACTAAAGATTAAAACAAATCAGATTTTATTTTTTATTCTTTATCAAACCCAGTAAATCCAACTCCTTATTGCCAGTGAATAAAACCTGCAAGCGTAGATAGCTGTACTATAGTAATCATATTTAATTACATGTCAGATAAGAAATGACTGAATTAATAGAATCACATGGGAAGTTCACAACAAAAGGGTTTTATTTAGCTTATATTAATCAGAAAAGCCTCTTAATATGGTTTCAGAAATGATCTGTGATTGGATATGTGCAGTTATCTTGTAGGGAACTGATGAGCAGAGCGACTCTGAGGTCAAAACACTCAAGAGAACAACTTGATGGTGAGAAGCGAGTTTGACCAGGATGTGGTCAGTTATTCACCTCTTTCAGTCACAGGATTCTGCCATCAGCTGCGTGAATTGTCCCGTGCTGAATGCCATTTGATCAGTGTGTTAAAGGGACGGACATCCTGGGCTTGTTAAACTCGCTTCAGACCTCAGACTTTATGGCCTTGATGACCCCATAAACGCCTTAAGCTAATTGTGCTGGTCAAATAGTCTTTTCAGTTTTGTTGCTGGTTTATTTTTTTCAGTAAAGTATCCTCCTGCTCTGCCTCTCAGGCTCATCGGTCAGCGATCCGTCTACCACCAAACTGGTAAAGGAACACACCTTATCTGATATTTTAGCAGAAACAATAGAATCTTGGGCGACGTCGCCCACATTTGAAGAGCAGCTTTTGATTATCCAACGACCTTGTTTTTGTTTACAAGTTAACTAAATTATTATCTTTGTCCATTCACATTTCTACCAGTCAAAGGAGACTTTTGTTGTTTTGTGCATTTACAGTGAAGACATAAATGGATCAAGAGATTATGCACACGCGGCATCTTGATTCTGTGTAGTGGGAAACATCCAAAATTCCAGGTAATGGAAAACAAGCAGCTCTAAAATGGTTAAACAAAAGCTTGTAAGAGTTGAGGACTGCACAGGAATCAGATGACAAGAGAAAGTAGCTGACCGACCGAAGCGAACAAACGTCCATGTCTCACCCTCTCTGTGCCATCATCAGAAACCACTACCATCATGCCTGAACCTGTCTGCTTACACCCATTTGAACCCTTGAATGTTTTTTCCTAGAAGACTGATGATCACATATAAAATTATATAAGTTTATCGTTAGATTTGAGATTGACCAGAATATATCAGTGTTGTGTTCTGTTGGTTTCTTTTTTTTTTATTATTATTTTAATGTGTGTAACCTCGCTGCCTCTTCTTCACTGTCAAGTCCTCGTGTTTCAGCCTCACACAGAATGTGCATTATTCTCCAGTTTGTTTTGGTTTATTTTTTAAATATTCAACATATTTCTAGGTTTCAGTGAGAATACTTGAGATGTGTCTGACATGTGGACATAAAGTCTGAAAGCAATAAGTGTGGATCTGTGACAGTTCTGCCCCATTTGAGCTGAATAAAGTGCAATATAACAAGGACGCTTAATCTGGGATTATATGTGCATGTGTCAATTTGTTCTAACATCAGAAATGGATGAAATGAGTATAATGTATAATGAGTCAAAGTGGTATAGGACCTCAAATTTTAACTTTATGATACCAGAAATCCAGAAAAATCACAAAGGGAATAAAAAAGCACACATCTAAATCTGTCACTTATTTCACTTTATTGTTTAAAGTTGATACAAAAAAGATTTTGCTGGAAACATTCTTTGCTTTTGTCTTTTTAATCACAGAGAAGAACAATGAGCTGTGGGTGGGTGGTGGGTCTGACCAATGACAGTGTGTGTGTCTAAAAGAGTGGAGATAACAGTACACAGGCAGACAGGAGCCCTTACACACACACACACACACACACACACACACACACAAAACTAAATCTGAAGTAGGAGGAAGACAGAAAGATTTAAATATTTTATTCAAGAGGTATTGTGTGCGTGTGTGTGTGTGAGCGCGAGCGCGTGTGTGTGTGAGCACGTCATTGATCTCCCTGAGGTGAGTTGGTGTGTGGCAGTCTGAGCACTGAGGGGGGATGTCTGCATATGGAGAACTGGTGTTCATACACACAGTTGGAAGTGGCTGTGATGTTTCTACAGTTTTGTGTGTCTGCGCGTGTGTGTGTCTGTGCGTGTGTGTGTAGACACAGCAGGACTTTGCTGTTAAATACTGAGTTGGCAGAAGGACTGCAATTAAGTTAAAACAATAATGTTTTAATTACAGATTTAGTTAAAACATTGTTTTAACTTAATCTAAATCTTTAATTTGTTAACTTTTAATATTGATTATTTTACTTCAGAATCTGATGTTGTTTGGGATTAAAGATGATTGAGTATAGAGGCCTTTGTTTAAATAAAAAAGTACTGATTTATCTCATACAGTGAAAGAACTGACATATATCCTGCACTTGCTGCTGTATTTATACAAATGTAATGACAAAGTTAAATCAATCAATCAATATTTCCCTAATATCTAATGAATATTGGTAATACAGTCGTCATGGTTGTGATATCTTTTGGAAGGGACTGGAACTGGCAGTCTTTTATAGATAACTGGTGTTTACCTTCATTTAAAATTATATTTGACAAATGCTGTCGGTACACAAAGTGACAATAAATTATTAAAATAATCAAATTTTAAATTAAATTAAGACTTTTCATTAGGGGATTCAGGCCCCATGATTTGTAAATATGAAGTCCTGATGAGCACACACACACACAGTCATCAGTCTTGGGTCCTGAAGAGCTGTCCCTCTGCTTAGAACACATTCATGACCGCTCCTCTCTGGTGGAGTTGACTCGGCGCCCTCTAGTGGTCAGACTGAAGACCATGAACTGAGTCCCTGCTTCAACATAAAACTCAACACAATTATTCCACAGGCGTGTCCAGAGGTCCATCCCTGCTGATAGCTCCATAACAGACAAACATTATGTGCATTAATACATACATGCTGGGACTTCAAATGAGTCGCGCCTTCATTCAGCTCTTCATTTGTCAATTCAGATAAGTGCTGAGATTAATACTGATCAGATAGTCGTTGCTCCCAGGACAATATTTTATTTCCCAGTGCGAAGAAGGCCCAAACAGTGTGTGTGTGTGTGTGTGTGTGTGTGTGTGTGTGTGTGTGTGTGTGTGTGTGTGTGTGTGTATGTGTGTGTGAGACACTGGCTTCAGATCAGTGGCTTGGTGGGCCACCTCTCATCACACACAGACGCCTCACTCAGACTTTAAAGGGAGGGAGCTGTCCCAAAGCTCTTCAGGAGGGGTCCTTCTCAAATCTATTGCTTTGAATGCTAAATTGCCGCCGTGACACCAAAAAAAACCGACGGCCAGACACACAAAGCGAGAGCAAGGCAGAGGCAGGTTCCCTAAGCACATGTTTGAGAGCTGAACATGGAGGAGAAACACAGAACAAAACCCTCAGAACACACCTAAAACTTTATATCTGCTCAACAATATACTGTATTTAAGTAAAATGCTAAATAGTACTGAAGTTAGACATCTGACAGGTGAAGGGTAAAGCAATGGTTCTTGGGCCAAAAATAAACATCTTTGCTTAAATTAGCTCTAAGAGATGTACACAGATGCATATTATGACAATAAATGTGAGTTAAATCCATCTGTTTGTGCTACAGTATTTTGGTAATTTTTAAAAAATACTGTCTCTGAAAGTTCTGCAGAAAACAAATATGTTTTTTTTTTTCATCCAGCAGTGTTATTTGTTTGGTTTTTGTGTCTCTGGTTTCACATGAAAATATAGAAATCTTTGTTGTCATTCATGAAAAAAAGCAATACAAAGGTCACTTAAATATGAGAAAGACTAAGAGCTCAGTATCTTAACCACAGGGGACCGAAGAGAAGTCAGGGACGTCCCCGTGTCTGACGCAGGGACGCCGTCCACGCACTAAGACAACCCCCGCCCCCCCCTTCCTGCCTCACCCAAGGACACTGAGAGGTCACCCCCCTCTGATTAGTCGAGGGGGCCCTGGAAGATGAGTCTGACGTATCCCTGCTCGCCGCTCAGCTGGTGGGCGCAGAAGGGGCAGGCGGCGTGGAAGGTGTGGGTGCCGTGTGGCAGCGGGATCTGACTCCAGTAGGCCGCCGTCTTCTCTGAGCAAACATGGCCACAGGGGTGAAAGGCATGAGTGGGCGGGGCTGCGTCCACGTAAAAGCCCGCCTCGCAGCCCAGCCACAGCGGCACGTACGGCCCTTTGGTTCGACACATCGGGCACTCCCTGTCCCTGCCCTCGCGGCCCTCCCGCTCCTCGCGGTGGTTGCCCCAGTTGTGGTAGCCGTGCACGTGTCCGCACTGGAGGTAGACCCAGGGCTGCTTTTCGTCCGGCGTGTCCTTGCGGTGCATGGAGGGGAAGGCCAGCGTGTTGAAGCCCACGGGGCACTGGGGGCGAGCCGCGTTGATCTCCTGCCGCAGGGCCTCCAGGTGCTTGAGGGTGGGCGTGCGGGCAAGGCCTTCGGCGGTGCGCCACAGCAGAGTCGCGCCGCAAAGGTCAATGAGGGATCCGTCGACCAGCTCGTGACACTCGGTCTCCACCTGGAACAGGAGGTCGACAGAGATGAGAAGATTCACACCCACATGGTGCCGCAGCAGCTCTCAGGAACAACTATTATTCAACTTTGAAGATCTGCAGCTGCAGTGTCCACCCGAGGACGGCAGGTGGCAGTATAACGTCCCCTTAGAATACTCCTCCCTCACTGCTGCAAATGAATGAGTGGAGGAACGTCAAACAATTAAAAACAGCCTCATCCAGAAAAGAAGACATGAGGGAAAGATTAAAGTAAGAAAACGAGGGGAGGAGCAGCTCCAGGGGTCTCCGGTGGGATTACTCACACTAACATGGGTGCTGAGGTCAGTGTGTGTGTGTCTCTGGGCATTTCTATGGCATCAGCACAACACAACACTCATGGCTTCATGATTCCCTCCAGATGAGGTCTAACACACATCCACATGTGCATGAGCACAAAGAACCTGCTCATGTTTTCTTTTAGCACAACACTAATCCTGATGCGACAGAATAATATCAATCTCTCACTCACCATTAATGCGCACAGACACACACGTAAACACACACACACACACAGAGTTATGACCGAATGAATTACAAGCAAGTGAATCATTTACCAAAAGCTTTGCACACACCCAGAGCTGGGACACATCTGTGTGGCTGTGTTTCCTGCGTGGAGGATTTAACCTTGTCTCCAGCAGCAGAAGGACAATCCTTCACCTCAGCGAGCTGCACGCGCAATTTTTTAATCATGTTCTCTTCATCAGCAAAGGCTTAACATTTCTAAAGCTAATGATATTTAATTGACTGAAAGCCTCTGTGTTGTGTGAAGTTTAGCGCTGTCGGGCGTCTCTTCGTGGTCTCAGGGTTCCAGGGCCTGTACTCTACCTGGTTTACTGAAGCCCACTGGTGACCAGTCTAGTGTTTACTCTGGTACCTCACGAACCTTAACTGGCCTAAATAGCGAGAAACAGATAATCTCATCTCTGAACTGGTAGTGTACAGAGATTGCCACCCAGTCATCATAAATCAAAGGTCTTAGCGCTGACTATTGAAATCGTGAATTTTTTGGCGAATTTTGTGGTCATGCATAAGGCATGTGTGTCTTGCACATGCAGATAAGAGAGCTGTTCTCTTCTGCTGTGCTAGACATTCAAACGTGCGGCTTCAGATAAAGAGAGATCTTAATGACCTTAATGCAGACGTGCTGACTGCGTCCTTGTGGTTAACGACGGAGAGGAAAGCACCTAATTAAACAGGAACTTAAATCCAATCAGGCAGATTACAACGTGTCGCGCCTGGCTCAGGTATTCCCACATCGCTCGGCGGATGACCCTTTAGACGTTGCTGTTGTGCCCGGCATTTACAGCAGCCCTGCGTTTCCACGGTGATGGCGCCCAGGTTGCTGCTGGCGTCGCGCTCAGTCTGAACCTCCTGCCGTTTGTGGCAGGATCAGAAACAGAACGCCAGCGGGACAGAGGAGAAGACTGAAGGACCTGACAGGGGAGGGCGATGACCTTTAACCCTGATCGTGAAGATTCAATGATAATGGAGAACCCCCCGAGCGTCAGAGCGATGAGCCTCCAGAGCACCGTCTTCTGACTCCTGACGTTAAGCGTCGCCCTCTGGAGCTCTTCAGGATGGTCCAGCTCACCACTCACACATCCCAACAGCAAAGAGGCGGCAGGCGTCCAGGCAGACACGCGCGCCCTTCAGAGACCGAGCTCGTGAGACCGAGCTCGTGAGACCGAGCTCGTGAGACCGAGCTCGTGAGACCGAGCTCGTGACTCGGTGAAAGCCAACCCGACTTTCCTCACCATTTTCCCGCGCTGCTGTGCCGAGCGGGTCTCGCGCAGGGTGAACACGTTGCCGCAGACGGAGATCTCCCTCCAGACGCCCGGTTTGGAGTCCTGGCTGAAGCCGTTGCGAGGGTGCATCACCAGCACGCCGTTGGTGGTCAGCCCGTCCATCTGACCGTCAAAAGTCCTCCACTTAGCGGCCTTCTCCTGAAAAAGCAGAGGCAGCGCGTCAGTGATGAAGCGAAGCGCGCCGCAGTCGCCAAGGTGAAACCGCCATGTGACTGCTGAGCGCGACGGGCCCTCGACTGCTCAGCTCAGCAGGATGTGACACGCGCTGGAGCAGATTTCCTGTGGCTCTTCGGCCTTTTGATCTCTGCACTCGTCTAATCACGCACTCACCCCCAAGAAGATGTTCTTGGAGGAGTCAAAGCCGGCGGCGTAGATCCTCGCGGTGTATGGCGGCGTGCGCTGGCACTTGATTCGGCAGGCGAACCGGGAGATGGTGCTCTGGACCGACTGGGTGTCCGTGTTGCTGTGGCTGCCCGCCACTGTGTCCGTCACTACAAAGTCTATGGGACTCTCTGTTGACCGCCCGATCTGTAAAGAGAGAGAGAGAGAAAATTGTTTTATAAACGATATCAATACTTAATCCTGGCTGGTATCCGCGTGTGTGTATGTGTGTGTGTGTGTGTGTATTTCTGTGTGCTAAAATACAATCAATCTAAAGGATGCTGACTTTCACATTTAGGGTTTTAGAACTACCTTTATGAAGCTTCTGCTGCTGATGTAAATTGGCACTGAAGGTTCTAAAGGATCTTAAATGGCTCCAGTCAGACACAGCCGCCACCGCTGCTGTAACTGCAGACTGTGCTGCTAAATCCATGTGCCAGAATGACTGTTTTCACTGCTCCAGACTGCTGTCACCATGATGACAGAGAGCAGAAGCTACATAACCGATCTGAAATCCCGATCAAAGCCGAGACATGCTACCTGGAACATGTCTGTATTGCTGTCGTGGGTGTACTCCACCACCACCATCTGGACTCGGGACAGAGTGTACGAGATGCTGTGCTGGTCTTTGTTGCTTATGGCCTGAAGAGAAACAGAGTAGAGGAGATAAATGAACACAAGGAAGCCAGCAGAGAGGAATAACATCAAAAAAGATGTGTAGATAATCTTCAGTCACATGCTTTTCATCTAAATTACACGCAGGAGTTCAACAAAACCACTGTGATCTTTATAGAGAAGAACAGAAACCACACCACACCTACAACCTCCTGATCATCAGTCAGAACCACCCAGAGGCTGTTTCCTCATTTATGTCTGTTCACACATATGGATGAAGCAAATGATGTGCTCAGTAAAGGACAACAAAGCATATGTGAGGAACATCATCATCATCATCATCACCACATCTAATAATCTACAAACGTGTGTGTGTCTGTCTCTGACCACCGATTCTAAATCACTCCTTCAGAATCAGCAGACATCTGTGCCAAATTAGAAGACATTCCCACGAGGCGCTTCCACGCCTTTGCATTCATGAGAATGAGATGAACAGACAACGCAGGAACGAAGCATGTCCAGCCTGTGGCACTCATCGGCACACCCACTGCCTTAGAAATCCTCTGTAGACCTGATAGATTATGAACTCTTTTAACCGATGATGGAAACACAGGAACGTGTAATTTGCCTTCCAAAGAACCATTCCTCTTGTTTTCCAAGATTACATAAAACCACTGATTAAACAGGCTTTAAATCTCAACAGTGTTGTCCCGGCCTGCTTCCCGGTTTCCTGCTAAGTCAGCTGTGCTAAACCCTGATGTTTGACCGTGGGGTGGGTTATATCACAGAACAAAAAGCAAATTAGGTTTCACAAAAGCCTCTGGTGGTGCAACACAGACCCAGTCCCCTGAACTGGGAGGGTTAATCTGCTGCCAGCAGACTCTTACAAAGACGTTCTGAGCGGACATGTAAGTATTTGGAACACAAAGCTCAACACAAATCACAATAAATATGTGTGTGTGTGTGTGTGTGTGTGTGTGCGTGCATGTGTGTGCTTTACCTTAGCTGCCTGTGGAGAGCAGGCAACATGAACTGTGCTGGGTTTCACCCCGTTTGCCTTCGGTCTCTTGTAAAGTGCAAAACGGCTTTTACGTCGGCCACGGTCCCCATTGGGCAGAGAGCCATTATACCTGTATATGCACGCATGAACACACACACACACATACACACACACACACACACATACAGAATGAAAGAGAAGAGAGAGAAAGAGAGAAAACAATGGGGCATTATAGTCCAAGCAGCTGTATAATAGTTGGGCAAACAGTCATTGTGGAAAATGCTTGAAGAATTTTGCTGTCCCTTCACACCCTGAAGACCATCCACACACACACACACACGCACACACGCACACGCACAGACATGCACACACACGCAACATTTCCCATAAAACAACAAAGCCTTTCCTACATATTCCCAGGCAGGCTCAGAAAATAAACACGTGAAGAGACACAGCTGAGATGGGAGGAATAAACAGTTTCTCTGGAAGAGAGAAAACATTTAATAAAACAGTGTTTGTATAGTGTCGATATCTAACCATTGTGCTTGGACACCAGGGTCAGGCCTGCTCATAAAAACAGATATCCACTGCAATAGCTAATGATAATGAAATAACGGGGAAAAAAATCACATATCACAGATCAAGAGTCCAAAATTGAAAAACTCTGTTTCTCTAGGAATGAATAATTCTGAAATTGATTGCAGGTTCCATCGGGCGGCCTGATGCCCTATAAGGATCTCTTATTTTTGCACACAGATTAGCCGACATGAACAGTTTTGGTAAGAGAGTCGCAGTGTTATAAACATGCACATAAACACAGCATGTGATTAAAACTATTATGACATCCACATAAATTATGAACTCTGCTGGCTTCTCTGGGACTGAAAATCCATGAAGCTTGTTAAATTATTATTTTTTCTTTCTAAGCTGGCTATTCTAAGTGCTGATGTAGAATGTGTTTACATGTCAGGCCCCAGACATCTGTCAAAGATAGTGTTCACAGTATTCGTATGATTTTCTCAGAAATCCAGCGATGGACTGCAAATTCAAGACAATCCAGCTGTGCTCTCAAAAAAATAATCATTCTAACTAGGGCTGCATGGGAAAGGGAACCTTCAATGGTTCTATTGTGCTGAGCAGTTCACCAATCAGACGCTTAAAATAAAAACACACACTCTTCTAAGTGGAGTTAAAAGGGGCGGCGGGTCCTAAGAATGTCCATCCCGCAATGAAATCTTACTCGGGCAGAGCAGATCTGCAGAAATCAAACATTTGAAGGGTTTATGGGTAACCATGGAGAGAGCAGAGCCACAGCAACGTTTGGGAGGAGTAACCATGGCAAGAGCATAACCATGGTGAAGTTTATCCCGTATCCTGGAGAGGGCAGGGCCGTCTGCCGGCAGTACAAACCCAGGTTTCCATGGGCGGTAATGATATGAGCATATATACATACACAAATCATCTCAAAAGGCCAACTCCTGGCACCAATGGATGTGTTACCATGTTGAGCTCTTTTCTAATATTTTGTGCATTTTCCACAGCTGGGTCAGGAGCATTTCAGGCAGGTACTGAACATAACACCAGAGCATCCCAAACTTTCTTGGCCTCACAGTGCTGATGATGGAAAAGAAGAACAAAAGGAGAAAAGAGTTTTTTCATGTGGCTCTTCACACTGCGCTGCTCACAGCGCAACAGTGCCCCAGTTACTGTACGCGCTATCACGTTGTTCACTACATCATAACAGACTTTTTCACCGTGTCTGTGGATGTCATCCGGCAAAATGTGCCTGTATTGACATTTTAATACATTTGGCCTGACCCAGAATCAAAAACTAGCAACGGAAAAAGAACAGCAAAGCGGAAAACTGGGGTTCTCCCTTGTAAAAAGCGTGAAACTTCTTTTACTGCTCACGGCGCATTTCCATTAAGGAAATTTTCACAGCACATTCGTGCTCCGGCACAACCCAGAACAACAAACTGTGAGTCAGCTGTTGAAATGTGTAACTGTGCGTGTGAGAGGGACGTGAAAGGTGTAAGTGTGCACGCACATGTGTGTGTGTGCGTGTGTGTGTTTTTGTGTAAATTCTATCCCACATCTGCATTCCTGGGCGAGAAGGGCCGTGTAGTGGAAGAGCTCTTTGGGGAATAAACGGGAGACAGAAGGATAAAGGAAGTCCTCCGCTGGAGAAAGCGTGCGGTTGTGTGACTTGATGAAGGGTGGAGCAGAAGGTTTTTGTTCCTACGGTTTAGGAACAGTTCCTACGGTTTGTGGACTGAACTCAGAGACCTACAGTACAAGGTGTTTATGAAGAGTAGCCGCTGCTGTTCCTGGCCCAGGATGATCTCATCTATACCGTTACTGTACGCACTTTACCATGTTCCAAGGAGAAATACTGCCTTCCGGTCCCCATTTCACAGTTTATATCCATGTCTCTACAGGCCATTATAATATGCCGGTATGTTATGTAATGACCGGCAGAGAGCTTCATCAGTCATTACATAAGGTTGTTGTGTTCACTCAGAGTGAATTCATGTATCAGGCTCTTAGGAACATACTGGACTGAAACAGCAGTAACTGGGTCCAACACAAACGTAACCAGGCTTCGCGCTGATCAAAGTGATGTCTAAAATAGTCAAGACAACGGAAGAGATGCGCAGATCCTGTCCTTCAAGGTGCACGAGAAATAATTTTGAGAGCAGGAAATAATCTCGAATATTCATCCCAGTAAATTAATATTAAAACTGCATTAAAGTCAAGCTTTATCCATCCCGTGCAGCCTTAAAAAGGATGTAATTCCCTGCCCTGTGTCTGCAGCTGGAGCTTGCCTCCTCATTGAGGTCAGCAACAGTGTGGACCACAGCAGACTTATATTCATGCAGCGATGCTGTACTGGCATGCAAACAGGTAAGGGAGGGATTTTCCTCTCATCATTTTTTAATAACAGTTTATTTTGGTTGAATGATACACAACTTAAAAACAGGTATGACAGAACCTAGAAAAGAGAATAAAATGAGGTCTCGTTCATAGATGTAATGAGCAGCATCTGCCATTTGTGACTTACCCCAGTACAATGAGCTCTCCATACTTCACTGGCACTTTGGTGGAGGCGGTGGTGGAAATGTTCTCCTGCTCTGGGGAGTACATTGGGCTTGGCTGATTGAGGTTTGGAGGAGGACAAGGAGGGGGGTGAGCTCCAACAGGACGAGGGAGACAGGAAGGAGAAACGTGGGGAAGGGAGGGGGAGGTGATGATCGAATGGAGCACGAGGGGAGAAGAGGAGAAGGAAGGGAAAAGGTCAGCTGAGCCTCAGCTCCACCCTCTCGTGCTTCATGTGTCCGATTCTGGAAGCAGCACTTGTCCTGCCCTGAAGAGTGATGAAGAGTACAAATGTTAGTGGGTGCAAGTTTTCTAGTCTTCTACATTACCAGAGAAGTCAAACTTTGGGAACAGTGATGAGGAAAAGAAAAGAAAATGAATTTCAGTTGAGATGACCTCTGTCACGTGGTCAATCTGTTGACCTGTTACTCACATCTTGATCCTGATTTCATGGATGGATTCAACCACACAGCTTTAAACACACAGGAACTCACAGCAGGGGGCAAAGAAAAAACTGACATGAAACTGTGATAAACACATAGCTCAATTTAATCAGGATTTTCTTCATTAGAACAGTAGAAGAGAATGTATAACATCAGCACTTCCTGTGTCCATTCAAGGGCGATTATTTCTCCTACAATTCCCAGAGTACAATTCTGCAAAGAGAATGCAAAGCCACACATGAATAAGATATAGGAAGTAAAGTGTCTTGATGATGAGTGGGAAAGAGGGGGCAGGGGGCAGGAAGGCGGATATAGTCCCATCAGGCCGAGTGGGAGAAGTTCATCCAGAGGCCTTCCAAGTGAATATTTCAGACATAATGTCAGACGGGTGTTATTCAGAAGAGATGAAAGCATCGTTTGTATGAGCATCTGTGAAGCATCAGCAACGGAAAGGATGCCTCTTAAAACGATATATGATCTCACCGAGGGATTGATGCTGTTAATGAAAATGCACCAACATTGTTCCTGCAAAGCCAAGCAAGCGTTTGCCAGTCTGCACATCATCATCTAGCATCACCCCCTCCTGATGCCAAATGTCCCATGTAAATAATACAGAGGGGTTATCGTAAAGCCTCTCAGGGAGTATTTTTAATATCATCATATTTTTTTGGTAAAAACTAATTTATCAACAGGACAGATTTAATCCTGCTTGTTTACTAATGGAAATATAGATATTCACGTGGGGCAGAAAGCAACAGTTATCCTGAGGACACTGCTTTATGATAGAGCAGATGTAGACGTGTAAATGCTGCCAAGGTGCTGCGGCGGTGTGAGAGTCTGGTCTGGGAGAGTCTGGTCTGGGAGAGGCCCAGACCAGACTCTCCGCTGTCACTCCAGCATGTTCTGGGTCTGCATCGGGGTCACCTCATGGCTTAACATGCCCCAAATACTTCCCAGGAGGCATCCAAACAGGAGTCTCTGTCTGTCTCAAAGAACCACGGCCTTAAGACTTGGCTGCACCTGGAAATTCTGCCTACAAAATTATAAACACTCCTGTGGGGATTTTTTTTGAACTGCACTTTGTCTGGCCCTTCACCTAGAACCAGTTTGTCTTGGGAGACCCTACCAGGGGCAAATTGCCCCCGACAACATAGCTCCTAGGTTCCTTAGGGCACTCAAACCCCTCCACCGCGATAAGGTGGCAGTTCTTGGAGGAGATTTTAGGAGATTGTTTTGGGAGCAGCAACAGCAAAAAAAGACACTCTAAACTCCATGTATGTAAAATTCTGTTGGCTCGTCAGGAATTGATTATCTAAAGATCCAGACAGAGAGGGTCTAGAGGTGGCTGTTCCAAAGACCGTCTGCCCTGATCATCATTTTCAAAGACTTCCATCTCCTAACACTGGACCCCAAGTTTGGTGACGTTCACTGTTGTGGTTGGAAAGAGTGAACATTAAACACTGGGACTCCAATCAAACTGATGCTGTCTGTTTTAATCTTTATACTTTAAAGCCCTGCAAATATTGTCCGTTCATAATAATAACGGCTGCCGGATTTCATCACATTCTCTGTCTGTTCAATTTTATAGTTTTAAAAACCACGACAACTTCAAAGTCTGGTGATTCAGTGCACAACCTATGTATTTTGTGTGAGCGAGAAAGAGTATCTCAGCAACTCGGCATGACACAGTTCGGCGTGGCGGCATGCCAGCGGCTGCTTAGCTACCCAGATACACAAACCTACAACAATAGTTTGTGAACTCTGTGAGACTGACTTTGCCAGCCGGGGTCAGGGATCGTAACAGAATGCTGCTGACAGCAGGAACAGCAATCTCACACTTGCAAAAGCCCTCATAAAACTTGACTGAGAGGCAACGCGGGCGACACCTGACATTCCCACCGGTTGCCAACAGAGCACAACACAACGGAAACAAATGTGCACGCAGAGGACTGAGGCAAACATGCACACGTGTTCACGTTAGCAGGGAAGCAAGATAACAGCTGCACTTCCCCTTTTCCGAATGCATCACGCCAGGCTGCGGTGCAAGTGTCAAACTGTCCTATTTAGCACACGTTATGCCAAAGGTCACATCATAGCTGTGGGACACAGACGCTGCAGTTAAAATAGGAGTGTGGAAATGTACAAAGTAAGGAGAGGAAACATTTTCTCAGGGTTACAAAATGAATCTAAAGAAGTAGCTACTGTGCTTCAGTCAGAAGCTTCCTCCTTTCAGTGGTTATGAGCCGCCCGTCATGCTTTCAGTTATGGCAAACTGCAGTTCACACAGGGGTTAAAGGTTTAAATGCAGATCCCTGGACCCTTGTTCGCCACTGCTGCAACAATAATACTGCGACCAGCTACTGACAGAGGTAACTACTCACGATGTGTTTCAAAATGACCAACAATCATTTGAAGACTTGAACTAAGAACACCATCATTCAAAAACATATGGGCTTACAACAAAGAGGCGCAGTCAGGGACGGACACAAACATCCGATAGGACATAAAATGTTGCATCTTCATATCCAAAGTGGTAATCGTTAATGATTATTGCATATGTAATGATGTTATTTCCTGTTTTTTTATCTCTGCACGTGGGTTGCATGCATACAGCACATCTACAGGCATAAATAAATGAGCTTATCTGTTGCTGCGTCTGTGAACTTTATCAAAGCTCGTCTTTTTAAGGTCATACTAACTCTCACAGCTTCCTCCAAGACTGAGGGTTTTTAAACCTTTCATGTTTAATGTCGCCTCTGAGGAGATCGCTAAGAGTGAGACACTTTGAGATCTCCGTTCGTTTTATGTCGGGCGTCAGAAAAACACGTCTATCTCCAAAGCAACCATTTCCGAATAACACCAAGTTTGACTTTTACTCCCTCCTCTTCACTCTTTCACCTCTGCATCCCTTGCAAACACAGGCTTTGGTTCTTTTATCACCACAGCCAGATAAGGCAAATGAGTTTTGTGTGTGTGTCTGTGTGTGTTATTTGTGCACAAAAGCAAAACATCTATGTACTGCAATGCTGACGTATGTAATTTTCCTTTTCTCTTACCCGCTGCTAACTTCCCAAAGAGCCGTTTAGCTTTTATGTAACAGTTCTGCTTGGATACAGTTACACAACAGTCAAAAACAAGTCTGCAACCAAAGAGACAGACCATTTTCAGAGGACGCTGACTGTCTGCTGTCACCGGGCAGAGCTGGACGCGGGGTCAGTTTGGCTGGTAGGGCTGAGTCTGAAACAAACACGATGGTGAGAAGTCGGCGTACCAGCGAACTCACCTGCGTGATATTTACAGCACGAGTTGTGACTTTGCCAGCCAGCAAATCCAGGCACTCGGGAGCCCTTTAAGTCTGGTTCCAATCTGACTGCGGGCTTGAAAAGTAATTTGGGTTCACACACTTACAAGATGTTTTGAGAATAATCCCTTTGTAATCTTGAAACAGCGTGGACGGGACTCTGCACCTCTCTAATATCCTCCCATTCTGCCAGTTGCGTGCATTTCCACCGTGCTCTTCAGGTCTATGCTTGTCAGCTTTCCCTCTACAATAGCAATTTCTGACACCAGAGCAATTCACCCAGGCATGTTTGAAGCAGACACAGATTACCAAGATGAAGAACTGACTGTATATGTAGATTTAGAAGACTAACTTTCCCATTTCCTCCAGTCATCTTGATGCTAATCACCATGTCAATTACCAAAATTATTACCTTTGCAACCAGACATCATCTTTTCAACATGCCTGCACCTTCTGTGACTAAGGGAAGAAGAAGAAATGTCTATTTCAGTCATTTGTTATTCCTTTGATGTTCCTTTAATAATTAAATTGGACAGTAAATGAGGTTTTGAAACTCAGTTTTTCAAGTTGATAAACCTGCACTTGTACTATCCTTGTTATTTTGATCTAAAAACAGAAGGAAAAAATACAGATTTGAGTTTATCATAACTAACAAACGTGGTTCATGCCGTGTCAGCAACAAAGTCTCTCCGTGTGACGCCCAGGTCAGGTTTCTATTTCAGTCTGCTCACCCAAGATTGTCTGATATCACACTGACATCAGCGGGGTGTAAACTCGCTGAAGGTCACATTTAGAGGCTTTTGGGCAAAACCTCACTTAGATTGTGTAAAGGTTACACGATAAACACAGTATTTCTCATTAAATAATGAATAAAGAAGTAATTAACCAAGACTGCTTAAAACTAGACAGAACCAAGCTGGAATGATGATGATGATGATGATGATGATGATGATGATGATGATGACGATGATGATGACGATGATGTATATAATATCCAGTATCCATGTGCTAACAGTCACGGCCGCCAGAAACAAGCCCTTGAGGCAAACATTGTTGTTGCAGTCAAGAGGCAGCAAGAAACAGTAGAAGAAAGGCCTCCTGGGAGGTGTAACTGCAAACTGAAGAGCAGTTTTAGGAAGAGGACAGAAGAGAATGATAGCCAGTCCAGACAAAAAACAAATGCTTATCTTCAGTTAAGCCTGCAATTATCTATCATGACTTAGGAGACATGATAAAGGGGACAGAGGCGCAAATGAAATAAAATAGATCCATTTTTTCAGAACCTCAACAAAACAGCAAATAACAGCAGGTGAGAGTTTTAATTACCGATAATCGAAATATACTTCGATAGTAAGTAAATATACTTACTATCGCAATTATAAATAAGCCAACTAATGTGTTATATTTGCTGTTAAAGGCGCAGAGGTTCCGTTCTACTGAGTTGTACGGCTGCATGGTCAGCTTACTCAGAGGTATTGGTTCCCAACGTGAAAATTAGAACCCTGGCGACATGGAAACTGATCTGCCAGTTGGACGGGGAGATGGTAAACCTGATGCAACCTGATGATGTAAAGCAGATTCTCCTTTCCTTAAATTTTTCCAATTTGCTCCCTGTTCTTGGTCAGAGTTGTCTGATGGATTAAATTAAGGAAGGGAGAAGAAAGAGGAAGGAGGGATTTAAGTTTTTGATGAGATAAGCGATGCGAGGTCAAAGACAGCATTTTAAAACATTCGACTGGTTCCCGTTCTTCTCAAATCCACTCAGACATGATCATTTCCACTCACACAGAAACTCCGATCTACTGTGTCAGAATAAATCCACAGTGTGTCCTGGCACACACCAACCATTTCCATGCAGAGGAAGTATAAAACCCACAGCGGACGTTATGGCGAGGAAAATCACCACTGCTGCAGTGTTACAGAGAGTTGATGTAGCGTGAATTACAGCTCCTGAAGCTCCACTCGGTCTGCACACCAGTCTGCCTTATCAATACACACCAGACCGTGATGATTTTTCACTGAGCAGCAATCAAGAAAAATAGATTACAGTCTTTAGTCTGCAGGATCTTTCAATCTGGACGTGTTAGCTGCTCTGCTGAGTAATGTACACACTCAGCATGTTGATGAACACGGGTGAATTCCCAACTCCCTGGCCACTCTCAAACAGCCTCCAGTTCTGAGGTTCAGCCGTCCCTGGAGGAGTGATCCGATATTAACACCGAGAGAGATGGAAGCGTGGATATATGGATGACATTAGCCCCTATATGTGATGGAGAGGAGAGAAGCGATGATGGCATATAAAGCAGCGGATCAGGTGCAGCACACCACAGAAAAACGTCACACTCGCCCCCAACGGCTCACCTAAATATCCATGGCAGCCTCAGATCTCCCAGTAACTACTGGAGAATCTACAAACTGGGACACAGTTGTTACCAGTAAGAGGGTCTTAACGCATAGAAGTGGGCGATGTTCAGCCACACTGAGCTACTCTTGGTTACTGGAGCTGAGATGAAAAAAAAAAAAAAAAACCCAAACCAGAAACAGATTACAATAATCCATCTTAGCTGGCGCCAACAAGCACTTGACCCGAGGAAACGCTGCCACGACACAATATTCACGCTCATCAGCTATAAACAGTGAAGCCTGAAACAAGTGGAGCAGGTCAGGAAAAGGACTCCAGCATTAGACAGCGGGTGAGGAATGTAAACTGGTGCTGATGGAAAGACGGTTAAAACGGCCCCACAGCGGCTCCGGGGCCGGATTTCAACAGATCACGACTTTAAAACCTTTTACTGGGACAAAGGCACCACCACATATCCATTTAATGTCTAATATTGAGTTAGGAGTCCTACGCTTTGCGCGGCAGCACGGAGGGGAGGTTTCCTGATGACAGGAGCGAAGGGAATAAAGCGAAGGGCCGGCGTTCGAATGACATCCTCATCAATGATTCAGAGAGAAGAACACGGAGCAGCACATCCCGCAGACAACAAATACCCCGCAGGAAGACATGCAACACGACACAGACCCACACTGAAGCTTGTACAAAACAATCTATATCCACTCGCTGTCTGACGCACGCCGCTCCGTGCAATCGTGACTGTGACGTGAGAGTGGTCGCACACTCAAGGACACGCCGTGAAGAGACGCGCTCACTCGTTTGTGCCGTTATGAACAAGGCCGGCTAAACTTTGACGTAGGCAGATGACGCTCAACTGAAGTAACCTGCCTTCCCAAAATAAAAAATAAGTCGCTTTTGAAAGCAGACAAACTGACTGCAATTTCCTGATTGAACAAAGTGTTCAATGTGACCTTCTTAAGAGCGCAGCAGCAGAACAGCGCGCGTCTGTGCAGGACTCCACCGTCCGCACGCAGCCACGCCGCCACGCAGCCACGCCGCCACGCAGCCACGCAGCCACGCCGCCCGCTCAATCGCTGCCATTCATCCAAAGCCCGGCCTGAGCGGACTTGCACACGATGCGCGTAACGCTTCTCGCCCGGGCGTCGTTATCGTGAAGCGTCACAGAGATGACAGGGACGCTGCCTCGGAGCTGTCAAAGCAAATATCGGACTGATGTGTGTGAAGGCTAGCATCCCTGCGCCGAGGGGTTTAGGATTAAAAGCCACCGACAAACGTGACCTGCAGGGACTTAGCCGCTGCAATAACACCAAGAGGATGTGGGGGGGGGGGTCTCCAGTCAGCACTGAAGACTGGTTCATGTTTCCACTGACCATCTTTTCCCATCCGGGCACTCGTGGCGTCGGTGACAGTCGCGTTACTCCGAGGCTGGTCCTGATTGCTCCGCACCTGGTCCCAGTTAGTAATGACTGGATCCTTTTCCCCCCGCTGAAGGAGACAAACTGGTGCTCAGCGCCGCTCTCATTTGTGTTTGGAAGGGTTGCTTTGATTTCTGGCACTCACGGCCTCTCCATCCAAGGCCAGACCGAAGCGTTAAACATGTTATTTTAGCCGTCTGCGCTTCAGAATGACCACTTCTGTTTATGGTTTGGAGCTCGGCTGCTGGAAATAATGATTGAACTCGTTTTCGCGCAGAGATCACGACATCAAATAGCCGACGAGGTCCAAGTGTCAGGATATGGGCGAGGGGCGGAGAACTCACACACACTTACACCATTCTGAAGCTGGCGCAGCCAACAGGTCTCACCGGTAAAAGCGAAGGTGTCGATGTTGAAGGAAATTACAGTTTGGGTGGAAAAGGCTTTGAGCAGGAAAAACAAACACTTGAACAGATGTTCAGAGTTTTCCAGGTGTTCAGGTAGCCGTTATTCAAGGAGGAAATTAACAGCAGCGGTCACTAAACGTTGTTGAGTTAACATTGTAGCATTCTGCAGACCAGCTTGTCACGTAAATCAAGTTTGAATATAGATAAATACAAAATGGAAAGAGCAGTGCTTGATTTGCAGTCTAATGACTTTGGCTGTGACTCTTTTATTTCCGTGATAAGGGTGGAATATTAGTGCCCATGAAAACTAGCAATATTCAATGTTATCACAAGCTCTGATTTGTCCCAGCTCTTCATGTGGAGACATTTCCTCCCGATGCTCCACCAACATTTACAAAAGAAAAGGATCCTATTCAAACAGTTTACCGTTAAAAGTCATAAAGTTGCCAAAAAGGTTGTGGAAAAAAAACTTTTTTAAAGGAGAAGCTGAACAGCTCCTCTGTTCACCTCAACAGTTTCCCGAGTGTGGCGACGGGGGGGGAAGCCTTGATGCTACGTTCAGCTGCTGAGAAGCAAAAAGACGACGGTGATGAAAATAAACCAAAGGACCCGGGTGGAGGACAGAAGAGAGAGGGAGGCTAAAAGAAAAATTGGAGATTTATTATTAATTTATGGACAAAAGCAGCTGACCGTGCTCACCCCTGTGCACAAACATGAATCCAAAAATAGTTATTTAAACAGTCTCCACTGCATCAAGTATTCTGGCTTGGGCTGCAGCTACTCAGCTTTAAATGGAGCGTTTCACTAGGATTTAGCAAGCATGCCGTTGTTGTCGATGAAATAATTTATAGGGTTTGCAACACAACCAAAAACAAGCTTGCAGATAAACCTGAATGGTGTTTGTGTGTTTGTTTTTTTTTTATTTTTTTGCAGCAAAATGAGAATTAAATTTCCCATTCTTTCGCTCTTTTGTGTTAATGTGGTTTGACTTCGCCACAGACTGATGTTATTGAGTTATGTTAACCCAATTTTCATCACAAACACACAGAATATAAATACAAAACTGGCTGGTGTCGGAACGTTTCTAAGTGGGGGTTGCCGGCTGAATGTTTTGCGGCCGATTGGCATGTGAGGTCAGCTCGGATGGACACGAACATCTGAGGTTATGAAAGGAAAAACTCTGATGAGATAAAGAGAGAGAGGGAGATTGTGTGGGACCGGTCGCACGGCGGGCACCCACACGACCCTTGTGCATCCAGGCTGAAGCTAGACGTGTCGGGCAGGAGGAGAGCACGAGACAGTTTCACGCGCTGCCTCAAGTCCGACGGAAAAAAGCAAAAAGCAGCAGTGGGTTGAAAGCCCCCCTGCACTCCTCTTTCCTACCCTCCCTTTGCAGAAACAAGACCATAAAAAAACGTGCCCACTGTCTGACCCACTTTCCATAACATACGTAATCTTCCTTCACAAACTTCAGCCTGTTAACCGGCCTAGCGGAGTAAGCCGAAGCAGGAGGAGAGTGCCAGGCTCCTCACGGAGGGAACTGGGGGGGCTGGTCAGCTGTGCTGGAGATTACACCCACAGAGCCCCCACTGAGCTGAGCAGCCCTCCTTGATTGAGACAGCGCGGCGGCGGCGGCGTAGACAAACAGGCAGATAAAGTGAGAACACGCTGATCAACGGCACGCACTGTTAAAGTGACTGTGAGTTTCCAGCCGGTGAATATCCAACAAAAGAACGTGCACGCCGAGGTGAGCCTACGAAGCGCAGCGGGGAGGCCGTCAGGGGTGAAACGATGCTCCCCGTAATGAGATGAAAGAGGCACGTGTGATCACGCATGATGTGGTCTGATCTTATTAGGGTTCCTGTTCATGTTTACTGCTGTTAAAATGTCTGAAACGATTAGGAGAAGAGGTCAGCCCAGGACAGCGGCGGCCCGTGCGCCCCGCGGATGCGTGACTCCTGCCGCGTCCAGCAGAGAGCCTCCGTTGGGACGTCGCGCCGTCGGCTCTGGTTTCCTCCCTGAAACCGAGTCGGCCTCGCGTACGCAGAATCGGTCCAACGCAAATGTGCAAGCACACGCATGTGTGACGCTCCTCTGTGTGACAGCACACACACACACACACACACACACACACACACACACACACACGCGCACGCAGCCGTCCCAGGCGCTTCACACTGCAAGTTTTGACCATTTATAGGACTGGGAGCACGCACTTTAAATAGTCGCTGCAAAAACATACAGTAATAAACGTTCTTCAGCCTGCCCGTTCACCGTTCAGCGGCGACTGTTCTTTTCAACACGCTTCTTTGTTGCCGTTTTTGGGGGGTTTTTGTGGCTCTTCACACCAGATCACAGCTGGAGCCGATGCGGACGCAGACCGTCGGGGAAGGAAGTGACATAAGAGCAAACATCAGCCCTGCCAGGAATGTCGATACACCTACGAGGCACAATTAGTGGGAGTCAAAGCAGCACGCCGGCCATCTACCAGGACCGGCTGGGGCTGTGGAACAATGCGGCAGGCCGTAACGCTGTGTAGCGTGCGTCCGACAACAAAGAGACCTTAAAGCAGCTCGTAAAGTCAGCAGCTGACACGAGCACAAAGAACCACGTACGCAAACTTCCAGTTTATTATGTAAGCGTTGTGTGTGGGTTATCAACTAAAAATAAAAGGCTACTACATGTAATTGTTCGTCTTTTCCCGGAAAGCCTCACCGATGTCAACTTTGACACTAAAGATGATGGCAGCGAGGGCTGGAGCATCCTCCGCCAGCACACGGACACACTTCTGCGTTCGCCGGAGTAAAACGCCACAAAAGGGGAAGTCAATCAGACCCCCGCCTGCCTGAAACTTACCACATCACAGTTGAGCAGCAACAAAGGGACGCCAGACGGAGAAGGTGGAAATGGGGGAGGGCAAAAAAAGCGGGAGGAAGGGGTCGAGAGGCACAATGAGATGGGAGATAGACACAGAGACTGAGGGGGGGGGTCATTAACGGGCAATCACGCTGGATGGCAGGAGCCCCTCCACTTGGGCTTCATTCCTTATCAGGAAATGTTCCCTTTCCCTCTCACTCCCACCCCATGACAGGTCAGCATGTAGACTGGAAGTGGTGGAAACTAATACCTCCATCTCTGAAACCCTCCCTCACACACACACACACACACACACACACACACGCACGCACGCACACACGCACACAACACACGCACACACGCACAAAGGGATAGAGATGGCTACGTTAGGGGTCTTAACCTCTCCCCCGAGACCCGGACTGCGTTGAAGCAGGTGCGCGCGCGCGTGCGTGTGCGCGCGACCACCCCGCAGACGACGGCAGCCTGCGCCGCTGGCTTCGTGCACTTGACGCGACGAGAGGCGCCGATGCCGCCGGAGGCGAGGGTCGGGCAGGTGAAGGATGACAGCCGAGCCTCTCAGGCCGCCCCCGGGTGTGCGGGATCAGCGATCAGCAGAGACGACGCGCGCGCGTATGCACGCACGCTCACGCACGCACACGCACGCACGCACGCACACGCACGCTCACCGTGAAACAGATGATGAAGTCCTGCTATTGTCCTCGCCGTGACGGACCCGAGGGTGTCCACCGGCCGCTGCCCGCCTCTTCCAAACTTGCGGAGGGTAGCAGGCTAGCTAACGCTCCATTTAAAAAAAAAAGAGAGATTAATTCACCTCCGCCGTGCTAGTTTACCAATCAAAAAAAAAAAAAAAAAGTCAAGGGTGCAAAAAAATAAAAAAAAACAAAAAACGAAAATCAGATCGGGTGCTGGGTATTCATTGTGTCGTCCCCGGAGGTGTGATTTATGCGGCGGTGAGGTGGAATAAAGGTCTTTATTGGGCCGGGCCGTCCTTTGTTGTGAGCATCTGGACGTAAACAGAGCTGCTCTGTTCTGCCAGCCCTCGAGCCGCGAGGCGACGCTGGAGGAGGAGGGCGGCCCACAGGCATTCTGGGAGATGTAGTTCCTGCCTCTGCCAGGCTCCCGTACGGCTGCTTCTCACGGCTCATAGGCGCACGTTTTTGGTTAAAGCAAACTTACCGGATAAGGACGGGGCAGTATTAACCAAGACCATTTGAATTTAGAATTAAATAATAAGGTCTAACACAGCAAAAAAAAAAAAAAATAGACCTAATGTTAACCTCCTAAAACCTGGACATTACCTATAATCTCTCCTATAATATAACAACTCTGCTTAGTATGGGCCCAAATGTCCACATACAAGGACTCTTAATCATTATATTATTGCAAATGCATATTGATTGTCCCTGTATGTGGATATAATTTTCCCCAAAAACCACTTGCTTAAAAATATTGTTAAAAATATGATTTTCAGTCTTTATACTTTATCAGGTCCCAATAATCCTAAATAGCAAAGATACATTAATAGTATTTTAAAAAGAGCCCATGTTAGGTCTTAGGAAGTTAATAATAATTAATTATTATTATTAGTAGTAGTAGTAGTAGTAGTAGTAGTAGTAATAGCAGTGGGAGGAGGAGGAGGAGCAGTAGTAGTTGTGATATATTTTGTCTTTTCAAAAGTAAGTATTCCCAGTGCCTTATGGGAAACAAAATGGGTTTCTACTCAAGAGGTTTGTTTGTTCAATATGTATGTGAATATATTACTCTTAACACTAGATTATTATAGATATAGGTTAGTAAAAATGTGCACTGTGGAGTGTACAGTTTGAAAAGTTCTGCTGCTGATAAGAATAAATTAATATGTATGCTCCTGCAAAAGTAGTCTTGCATTAAACATTCCACTTGAGTAAAAATACTGTTCTGTGCATCAAAGCACTCTTCTGTCAGCCTTGAAGTGTTTGATTTGACACAAAGCAGGAGGCAACACGAACTCACCTTGAACGCAAGCGGCACCTTCACCAGTTCACCTCCTTCATTTGGCTCCTCATTGAGCTTTGGTGAGAACATGTGGGATTCAGGCTGCACACACTCCCGCGTGCCTCTTTATCCCCCATGTGCCTTTTCATGCTCACACTCAGACTTCTGCATTTTAAGCCCTACTTCCCCAACTTCAAGCAGGTCTGTTTTAGTTTTATCAACACCGCTGAGTTAAAGATGAAATAGACATAATAATGTCGATACATATGTAGAGTAAGAGATTATGATTAAAGACAAACAGGAATTAAAGCTTTAGAAGAAATAGGCCCCTCCAACCACATCAGTGAGGAGGATTAGCCTACAAATGCATTTGGTTGAATTCCTGTAGTGTGTGGGAAAATCAGACATAACAGACATAAACTGAGTAAATAGAATATTAAATTGTGTCACACTCATGCATGTACAAGCACAGACAGAAGGTTCTGCTTGCAGAAACACACACACACACTCGTCTTACATAAGCTTTGTACACAATTTAATCTGTTTGAGCGCTCATGTTTACTTTGCTATGGTTACAACACCAACACCTCTCCTGGACGTTTCCATGGCTGGAAGCAGCAGACACACCTTCCTTTGATTCTTTGGGCGGAGGCGGCACAGCCGGCTCTCTTCTGTTCTGATGGATGTGTTGACAAGTGCTTCTCTTTCCTACAGCCAATGAGCTGCACGTCGGTACAAAGCATGAGGAAACTCTGAAAAATGTGGAGAAGAACACAAGCGCGGTGGCTGAGGCCTGATAACGCGCAGCAGGTGTGGAGGAACCTGACGGCCTGCACCTTGAAAAGCCTCGCTTGACTGCAAACACACAAACCTGTGTCTGAAGCACGCGCTGTGCTGCAGCCGCGCTGTTCTACGTCGAGCATCAGAACACAGCTGACACAAATATTGAAAAATTCTCCAAAGTTTTAAGACATTAATAACAATTTAGAGCTTTTGTGTTTGATCGCCGATGCTGAACGACAGCCCTAACGGGGATTTAGGGGCTGAGGGCAAATGGTTTCAGAAATCTGAAACTAAATATGGCCATTAAAGCCCTCAAGTAAATCAAGTCTAAATTGTAGCCACGGACAGAAGTCACTCGGCTTGAGTCCACATTAAAACATCTGCAGACGCGATGCGACTGAATTAGTAATGAAATTTGCTTCTGTCCACGCAGATTTAAAATCAAGTTTGGATCTATATGCTGTTGCAGAAGAGTGCCATTAACATTCAGAGTTTAAGCTTCTGGCAAAGTTTGCTAAGTGAACAGGTGGCTGCAGTTCCTGCATATGACAGATTGAAATATGAGAAGGTTTGATAACCAACTGGAACAAAACATGCTAGCTTTTTCAATTTGGAAAATAACAGGAAACAGGAGCTAAATACGCTCATCCTTATTTTTGCACTACCCGTAAACAGTTTTGTTTTGGGGTTTTTTTTTTTCTTTGAAATTTGTTATTTCTTCTTAGTATTTCCTAAACTTCAATAAAACATCCCATGTGATGCAGACAGTGGACAAAGTGTGTGTGGGACTGCATGAAGGGCAGACTGTTCTCAGCGAGTTAGTCTTTGTTGTTGTTGTGAGATAAGGCCAAAACATAGCAACAGCTGGGCCACGTCGGGCTGCACAGGGGAGTTGGGACGTCTGCGTGGAGAAGTCTTCGCTCCTGTGACAGGATTATGTGATAGAAACACGCTGTACTCCTGCGCAGCCAAATATTAAATAGCACTACTGTCCCGTGTTTGAGTTGTCGTGCTGCCATGGTGACAGTAACCATGCGCTGAATAATGTTTACAGAATGTTTAGCATGTCACAAAGCAGGCACATTGGGTGACTGGACCAGATGAATCAAAAGTGTTTATATGTTGAGTGGGTGCATGTGTGTGTGCGCGCACATGTGTGTTTCCTTTGTTCTGCATTTGATTAATTAACTAAAGCTCATTACTCATGCTGCAAGTACATGCAACTGGGCACGGACCGCAGTCAAAGTGCTAGAAGCTCCTTCTGAATGGATTACAATCGTACAATGACATTTACGTGTGTGAGAAAGTTGAAAGAGCTGCATGATCTGTATGTTCCACTACACTGTAATGTGCTCCAGATGCTGCTTTGCAGTGATCTAAACAGGAGGAAACAGTGTGACACAACAGTTCTTGGTCTAATACCAGCACCTGCCTGCACACATGATCAGATGCACGGTTGACTTTTGGCCAGCCTCAAATCTGTAAAGGAGCAGTTCATGAAGATAAATATGCCAGAACCACTGGCGAGATGCTTTTCTTTCTTTCTCAGCTGTTGGGAGCTTCAGCTAAGAGAAGGAGAGCACCAAAAGCTGCTGTTGCCCGAGTAGAACAAAATTAAGTTGTAAAAGAGGATTTAACTTGATTGTTTAAAAGGATCACATCAATTTTTGGGCGTTTTGTGTCACATGTCCATGCTTGTGCTGTGTGACGGACTGATCCTTTGGATGAATCCCATTTCCATCGGTCCTCTGCTGTTCCTTCGCATGCAGTACATAATTTCCCTGTGCACTTGTGACACAGCTGCATTGGTTTCACAATCCCTGTCCATCTGTCCTTCCATCTGTTTCCCTCCACTTATCTGGTTCCTGGTTGTGGGTTCAGCAGTTGGTCCATCCTCTCCTTAACTTCCTCCTCCAGCAGCTCCAGAAATAAGCGCAGATATTCCAGGACTACAGATCTGATCCCTCCAATATATCCCTGGAGAAAAAACCCATAGACAGTCTCTTATGTGACGTGTAGTACATTATGCATAGGCTACAATATATTTTTATTAGTTTCATCCCATATAATTACAGAGAGTCTGTAATTAGGTAAGCCATTGTAGCTTAACTCATTCAACAGTGTAATTGGCTGTGAACAGACAACCAGAATCTGATTTCACACTAAACTTAAAGAGCTTTTAATAGCACCCTGTCAGTGAGGATGTTATCTGTTTTCCATTGGCTGCATAAAGGCGAAATACTACACTTGGAGAGGCATGACGGCATTCAGTGTGATCAATGATGAGATAACACGTAGTAAAGAAAAGTGCTCGGGTTACTCAGAAAGCAGAGAGCGCTCACATGAGGGGATCTGTGCATTCGAGGTGAGTGCCAGGGGACATGTGTTGTAGGAGGCAGGTTGTAGATCTGTTGATGACGTGCGCGTGTGTCGGGTCAGATGGGTTCAGAACTGCGAGCGTCCTGGTCAAACTGACTCATTTTTGGATTGAAAAGATGATGGTGGGCTTAATTGAGGCCATATGAGAAGGTGGGAGATGTCCATGAAGAACAAACCTTCAGGGAGCTCAGATGCACGCTGGAATCTTCTGCAGGAGGTCATCTGAGGCACGTACTGTAAGAAGACACTTTATATTTGGTACACATGTAACGCAAGACTGCCCGTCACAAACGCACCCATCATCTAGATCTCTTTTTTAGTTTTACTGTTGCATTAATGACTTAAACAGGAGCGGTTTGTACAACAAAGAGTTCATTTTGAACCATTTTTGAACCCCTTGGAATAATTTTCATAGCTTTAGGAGGTTGTTTTTCTAACATTGAAAAGCCTTAAAATCTGTGTGGATCACACAAAACAGGAACAGGACCCAAGTTATTACTCCCAGAAGAGAAACCACGCACTTTCAACAGGCAGGTGAAGTTTTTCATGAAGGCAGAGAGGTCATGATCATTGCCATGGAGACAGGAAACACAGTGATGCAAGCGAGCGTGATATCACTGAATACATCTGTTGTCCGTGGCCTGCAGCTGTTTATATAACCAGAGGATCATGGGGGTTTTTTGGAGTTTTTCATTTCGAGCAAAATCTGGCATCACATTGAAATGCAGAAAAGGAGAAAAAGGAGGCTTTGACAATGAGGTTTATTGTTTAAAAATACAACTTCAACAAAGCATATTTGCCGGCACGGTGCATACATGTCACAACACAGGAGTGTACACGCTCTACATGCCCTTTGGGGACAGACAGGAGGTAGATGACTGGAGTGTGGAGAGTGGAAATCCCAGCAATTAAGCCTTTAAAAACAGGCTCATTTATTGCCGCATTCATTTAATCTGTAAAGAAAACCACCCAAAATAAACATGTTTGCGCTTGATGTGTCATGTTTGAACAAACATGTGGTTATTATTAAGAGAAATGTATTCACAAATGTGATTTGTGATGGTCTTTTGAGAGTCCGGGCAGGCACAGAGGTCATCCCAACCCACCATGGGACTCTTCAGCTTTTCTAAATCAAGAAAAGAGCTACAGAACGCTCCGCTCAGGCTGACAAATTACAGGCGAGTGCACGTCGGTGTCATCATAACTTGATAAAACACAGCGAGAGCTTGTCTATTTATACCAAAACGAGAGCGGCGTTTGGCAGATATAGAGACAAATGTACAGCAGAAGCCATTACTTTGTAGGGAACTCTATTTTAGAAATCAACATCTAACATTACATACAGCATGTGCAGACTGAAAACTAGCATAAACATCCACAGGGGTCACCTGGAGTCCGTGTTGGTTCTGTACATAGATGTTTTTCCACAATCCATCCAAACACAACACTCAGTTAGCATGTATGCGATTTCACAGATGCGGATGTTCAAAGATCCGATCTGCTCGGACTGCATCCATGTGAATATAAGAATCTCTAAACATTTCTAAATATTTACAAGATTGGCACAGCGTACAATGCCAGACCAAAGCGAGTGTTCTCTGTTCGCTTTCAGGAAACGTGCACACTTTCTTTGTTGTGAAGAGGTAAACCAGAAGGACACCACTAATCATTTTTGTGTGGCGAATGAAAAAAAAAAAAGACCTCCAAGGAGGAGTTATGGGTGTCAGAGGCACGAGCACGCTGTTGTTTTTAAGGTAAAGGTTAACAATTTCCAGCCTCTGCTGGCTCGCTGTGGTGTCATTTCCAGCATACAGATACGGGAATATGTGGAGCCATTCCGTAAAAGCATAAACATTTAGTTACACACAGATGTCTGGATGTAAATAAACAGACAACTCAGATATAGTTCATACCTACTGTCCAAACTAGTAATTTTTACTTAAAGCAGGTGTGTATTTCATCTTTAAAGTGTTGGATTAAGACATCATCCCTCTGTTTGGCTTTTGAAGCTCAGTGACAATTCAAATTTAATGGTTCGGTTATTCATTTTCAAGTATAGAGAAAGCAAATAAACTTTTGTATTATTAAAATAAAATACTCTTGATCTTGGGATTGTCTCAGTTGTTTGAGAGCTAAAAAAAAAAAAAAAAACAGCAGAAAAAGCTTTGGGAATCAGTGTTGTGTTATCCATTTCCTCTCCAATGACTCCAAACTTCTGCAATTATCGTTCAAGATTTCATATTTATTCCGCATTTCTGGATTTCTATTCCTCACAACACCCCAAAGGCACATCGCCATTACCAGCTACACTCCTGCGTGTGTGTGTGTGTGTGTGTGTGTGTGTGTGTGTGTGTGTGCGTATGTGTGTGTGTGCTTTTATTCTTTGTTGCTGTTGGAGGAACATTTGTAAACTGCAAAAGTCTTCGAAAACATGACCACATATTCTGTGCAAAGCGTTCGTCCAACAGCCTCCACTCTGTCCAGCAAAGTGGATGATAATCAAACACAGTGATACAGTACCAGGACTTTCCCATCACCAACATGCAGCCACATTTTTTTTCCATTTACAGGCACAAAAACACAAGTCACAGCCATCACACAGACGGTGTGCGTTTGGCAACGCAGGGCAGAAATACGACGGTGACACAGCAGGAAACTCGAGGAGGCCATGTTGCCGCGTGACGCCGGGATGAGTGAGGATTTTCCTGGACGTCGCCGAGCAATCGGCACTTTTCAAAACCTTTTTTCTGGGACTCCGCACAGCACGATCCGCTCCTCGGTTTCCCGCTTGTAAAGCAACCAGGAAAAATAAAACATTTTCACATTTTCACATGTTGTGTCAGACAACATTTGGAATCTTAAAATCAGCACTGACATACGGGAGCTGTGTCACAGGATCAGTCCTAAAGGTGCACAGATCAATCTCTGCGTTGACATTAAGACCGCAGGCAAGAAAAAATATTTAAAAAAAATAATGTATGTCTGACCCTGAGATGGAGCACGATCCACCGATGAGGTGAAGACTTTTCAACCAGCTGCACATCGAAGGACCACATGTGATCTCTGCTGCGCATACAGACGTGTTTGTAGACAACTTCTGTGTGACGCGTTTTGAAATTGCACTGGCAGCTGTGGCAGGATCAGGCAGCTGTGTGTGTGTGTGTGTGTGTGTGAGACAGGGGGTGTGTATGAGTCGCCCCCCCCCACCCCCTCCACCGTCCCCCCTCTGCCCCACAGACCCTGACCCCCGGGCCAGGTGCTCTTCTCCTGACCAACCTATCATGTCCGCAGCTTTAGGATGACGGTGGCCAGGATGAGGAAGAAGGTGTTCCAGCCCAGGGTGACCGCGAAGCCTCGCCACACCATGAATTGAGACAGACCCCAACCTGCCAAAAACACTTGACTATTAGAATGTATCATGAATGCAATTTACTCTACTTTAGTGAGTTGTTTTCTACGTTAAATCTCCAGTTTATGAAGCAAACATGTTTTTATTTTGTGCATTTATTCAATATCTTTAGGTACTTTACATTATTAATCACTGTGCTGGGTGAAAGAAAAACTGAATACTGAATACTAGAAAAACTAGGCTTTAGGTAATGAACCTCCATGATAAGATCTGCATACAGGAAGTAGCTCATTTGACTTCCTGCGCATGGGCCTTATCATGTAACCTAGATGTGAGACTAGATATGAAAAGGTCAAGTACCAGAGGAGGACTGGGGGAGAGAACAAAACCAGTATACCTCACATTCCACCAGGCTGAGTTACACCGGATCCAGAAGTGATTAATGATTGAGAAGACTAATGAGCTGTGTGTGTGTGTGTGTGTGTGTGTGTGTGTGTGTGTGTGTGTGTGTGTGTGTGTGTGTGTGTGTGTGTGTGTGTGTGTGTGTGTGTGTGTGTGTGCACGCGCATGCGCAGTACATGCAGAGCAGAGAGCAGACACCAGACCTTTGGAGCCAGTGTGTTGTGCGAGGGGGCCTCACCTCTGTACATGATACAGCGGAGGGCCTCAGAGGCGTAGGTCTGCGGAAGAGCCAGGCTGATGTAGCGAAGAGGATACGGAATACACTCCACAGGCCAGATGATACCTGACGAACAAGAGGCTGCCTCAGGGTTGACGAAGCACAGTGCATATCTGGATGTTGTAACGCTGGAATGGACTCCAGAAAGCACTTAAATGACCGAATATTTGTCCCACAGTTAACCTGTTGTAAGGTTTAACTTGCAAGATCCAGAGCAGCAGAGGAATTTTGATCATGGAACGTGACAAAGGCTGCCCAGAAACATGCTCAGTTTAGTTTGGCAGCGTCTCTCTATAATTCTATTCATACCCAGGATGTAATAGCCCTTTTGTCCTTTTGTCATCCTGAGATAAAAGTCTGATATTGTAGCTTATCATATATACTTGGAACCACATACAAACTAATATTCACCTGCAAACACAGGTGAATATTAGTATTCCCAGTTCACCACATCAACAAAAGCCACAATCTATAATTCATTTCCGGTTAAAACCCTGAGTGCTCAGGCCTACCGCTGATGATGAGGTTTGGGTAGAAGATGCCCAGGGCGGCCTGGTTGGCGCTCTGCTCGTCATCGATCGCAGACGAGATGACGAGGCCAAACGAGATGCCAGTGACGCCCTGAAGAACGATGAGGATGACGATCAGCACCAAGGAGCCTTCATTAGGCATCTGCAGAGCCAAAGCAGGGAGAAAGATGGAGGTGGACGAATGAGAAATGACAGCAGGCTGAGATAAAGCAGGGTGGGGAGCTTTGCCTCGTGTCTGCCATGATTTAAAAAGAGGACAAGTCGCCCAGTCGTGATGTGGGTTTTATGTTTTTCCATGCAGGAGAGAGTAATAGATTAGACAAGAATTACACATGGTTGATCCATTTTTCTAACTCTCTCAATTGAGAGTGTAAAAATCTAATGCTGCAAAGTGCTTTGAAGAGACGCGAAGATAAAATCAAGAGAAACGGGGACAAAGCAAATGGGGGAGAAACTTACAGAGACAGACACACTCTGATGCTCTGCACTGATCTGGAGCCAAAAGTACAACAATAAATCAGAAGTAATGTCACCCCTGATTAAGTTTAGCTGGCATTTGTGGAGACTGTTACCAGACCAGCGCCGTTGCATAAGACGTGAGACTGTTCGGGGCCAAATAACAGAGGGAAATGTCCTGGCTCCGGAGACACAGAACTTGATCATTCCGTTAACTTGAGTTGAATCTGCAGGCATTTGCAAGACTGGTGTGTGCCAGTGCACTTGTGCTCCAGTGTGTTCGGACACTATCCGTCTCCCCTGACAACGTGCAAAAATAGACCTGCGCCGAGAGGCCACATGACTACCCGGTTGCCACAGCAATCCCAGGATTTGTCCCTGGATACGACCAGTGCAGGAAGTGATTTATGCAGTGGTGGTCTCTCTGGACTTCGGCACCTTAATTAACACACACACACAAATGCTCACACACGCGCACACTCAAACACACTCACATACCATGCACACAGAGCAGACCGTAGAGCCGTAAAAAGCACATGCCTGCAAGGACTCAACATAAACACCCATTTATCCTCTTTTCTCCCCTGAATACCTTCCCCGTGTGTTGATTGATTATTAAAAATGGCTGAAAAACAAGAGTTCATTTGATCGCGGTGACATTCAGACCTTCACTAAAAAACTCACAGGGACAGAGGAAATTATTGCTCATGTTGGTGAAGCTGCTCCATGTGTTTAGAATTAATTATATGGAATAATTAGGACTCTAATTCCACATATTTAACTGTGTCTGAATGGAAAAAAGCAACGTAATAGCGAGTAATGACTTAACCTTCTGCCAATCCTGTTACAAATTAGGAATGTGATGATCTTTTATTTGCATTTGGCTGTGCAAAAGAAAAGAAAAAACAGCTACATAGCAATTCACATTTAATTTGATTAAGATCACATGTGTCTACTTTAAATCCTTTCTGTGTTTCGTGGTCTGTTTTTGCAAACAGGCATGAACTTTATCGGCATCATAAAACTCTAAAGGTAATAAAAGTAATTCATTTGTTCTTGTTTGGTTTTAACTTGATCTCTTTTGTGCTGTTGTGAAGGGGTCTTCCTGTGAGTGTTTGCCTTACATTGAAGACGAGCAGTATGAAGAGGAGCAGCAGGATGATCTGCACACTGATGACGAGCAGCTGAGAGAAAAGGTGAGCCAGCATCGTCTCCAGAGAGCTCACGCCTGGTACAGAGAGAAACAAAAAAATGATTCACAACTGACTCATCAGATCTCATGGCAGAACATCGAACTGTGCAATAATCAACTGCAGATTTTTATGAGATATAGAAGTGAGTCATAATTAGATATTAAGACTCACATGTCCACGCCCTTTATTGATTACAGTACTCCCCCTACTGACGCAAACTAATACTACATCGTGTTTAATTTGTGTGCGTGTGTGTGTTCAAGAACTTCTTACCTGCGACCCAGCACCTGTCCAAAAGTCCCTCCTTCCTCTCCAGAACAAAGGAGAGAGCGGTCAGCCCCACGGCCAGGTAGAAGGTGATACTATAGGACATGAGAGAAAAGTCACTGGATTCTCAAACAAACCTCTGATGGAACAAAACAACCAGCAAAAGTCTTTCTTGAAGCTGCAGGTCGATAACAGCTGATTCATTCATTGTCTTCGTTCAACTGACCTCAGAACAGCTCCGGGTGTCACAAACGTTGTGAAGTCTGTGTTCATGCTGCCGTAAATTGGCTCTTCAAACTGCCAGCAGTAAAAATTACAGTGAACTTTTGCATACAGAATGGGAGATTAGTAGGAGCAGACTGTAAAGTCTGACTGGACTACAAATATTTTTCACAATGCATTTGTTGTTACTTTCTTCTTACCCTATTATTTTTACCTTTATTGGTAAGGCGACCAGGTAGGACATGCTACCCAACTTATTATCCACAAAAGCCTGCAAAGAGGGGACACAGTAAGACTCTTATCGCGCATATTTCATAAAAAGGATTGACACATAATCTAGTATTATTCATAATATATCAATATCTCATATTTAAGTCTGAGTTTAAGCCTGCGATAAATTATTGCTGATTTCAAATGTTTGAATCTGATTTTATCCTTGTAGTTCCCAAAGAATCAGAAGACACAGTTTTCATACCTGGAAGGCATCGTGGAGCTTCTTCTGGAGCATTAAGGCGATCTGCCGATCTAAACACAAACACAAACAGATCATCTCTGAATATTTCTAATACACATGGAGCAATTTCACAAAAAAATCCTCCAATTTTTGTATTTCATCTTACTTGTGAGATCAAGCCAGACATGGACTGAGCCTCCATCGACAACCTCCCTGGAAACCTGTCGCTGTACCATCCTGTAAAAGCAGGGACAGGCTCATAATCCCATAAGGTTTTTGATGCTTGGCTATATCTGCTTTTTGCATGCTCTTCATAGCATGTAAAAAGCTGTAAAATTAAATATGAAACATCCAACCTGATTACACACTCACACTAAGTGTTCCAGAAAATTGATACAAATTTAATTCAGAAACACAAGAATGGCTTCATGTCACTTTACGGTTAAATAATTGTTGTTGTAAATACATCTGTCTGGTAATTAACTTATTGTCTGACTAGTAGACAGTCAGATTTATGAGAGTTTATACTGTAGAAGTATACTCTTTCACGTCACGTGAGGAGACATCTTTTGTCTTCTGCGGCTGAACAAGCATGTTTTTGGTGTCTGTCAGGAGTGCTGAGGACACGAAGGACCTGCCTGTTTACCCAGACACAAACACATGCTCGAGCACACACCAGCAGAGCTGCATCCAGAACAACAACAGCACCTCCACCTAACCCTCCAGCCTTGACTCATCCTCACATGATGCTCGCTCACAGGTGTGATTACCACGGAATGAAGTGGCAGAACGGTACACAAACTACAGTCAGATTTAGGATCCTGAAGCTTTCAGGGAGCAAACAAAACTGTAAACAAGCACATGACATTGTGGCTGACAGTGGATGTATATGTGTTGGTTATACTGAGATTCATACTGCATCTAAAAAGACACTGGCCTAATTGTTGAGGGCCGTCTCAATATAAAGCTTTTCTACTGGCTCTCATCACATGACTGCCCTTGTGTGTGTGTGTGTCTGTGTGTGTGTGTGTGTGTGTGTCTGTGCGTGTGTGTCTGTGTGCACACGCATGTTTTCTTTGTCTTTGAGTGCCTTCAAGCAAGAATGCTGCCGGTGCTCTGGAGGAGACGCCTGCCTTTGTGTGGCTTCAGTGTGACGTCAGAACATGAAAGTGATGCGCACAAACACCGTCCTCAGATATCTGCAAAAGTCCAGTAATCTCTGCCAGCAGTACGAGGAGCAAGGAGGGTGGTTAAGGCGCATCACACGGTTGGCTCTTCACTGTCACATGCATTCACTGGAAAGGTTGATTTATTTTCAGTTCAAGCGACCGCAGTCTAAAGTTTCACACGCAGGTTGTTAACTTCACCTTCCCCTTTACAATTTGATTTGCATTTTTCTCTTTCGGGGAAATTAGGCCATGGGAAGTTCACATCAGGGTAAAGACTCCTACACAGGCCCTCTAGAAATATCACGTTTTTATACGCTGTTTTAAAAAAATGTATTCCACATGCCTCATCAGTCCCAGCCAGAAAGTCTTGCTGGTGCATTTTGACCAGTTTTACAGTGAAGACGTGATGAGCTGGTCTCACCGTTTTGTTAGGTAGCTGGTGAAGTTTGAGCTGAAGCTGATGACGCCCCAGTACTCCCCGTTATAGATCCCTTCAAACGCATCCTTATGGGACAGCGGCACCTGTGGAGGTACATGGACAGGCAACGCAACTTACATTTGTTTGTTTGAGAGAAATGTGCATCAAATGTTACTAAAGAAAAAGGCAATATTGCAATTCAATGTAAAAGCGAAACTCAAATTTTCAGTGACAGAAAATATTCTAAAAATGAAATCTTTGTTTTGTAGTCATACTTAAACATCAACAACAAGGATGAGGTCTGGACATGCTTGAATCCAGCCTTCTGCTTAGCAACCATGTCATTGACAGATAAACTTAAATGAAACGCTCAAAGCCCCGTACTACCTGACCTCCTCCATACCTGATGCACGCTGGAGTTGTCCAGGAAGGACAGCAGCGACCTGCTGTAGCTGTTGATGGACGTCTCGTTGTTCACCACGGCGACCTGGATCCCTCGTGGGTCTCCACCCACGCACAAACAGAGCAGAGAGATCTGGATGACGGGAAGCAAGAACTGGAAACACAGGGAGCTGCAGAAACAGACGGGACGGTGACTGGCGCCTCTACGCTCCACGCACGTGTTGGTCATGCTCCGCCACATACCCTGGCATCCTCTTCATTCGCACCATCGTTTTAATGGTCAGAGCAGCAATGTTCCTCAGCTTTGGCAGCAGGTGTCTGGCTCGCACCTTCCAGTCCACTGAGCACAGGAAACGGTGTTTGTTATAGTTTATTACGCGCCTTTAAAGTTTCCTGTGACAAGAGCTGAAACTGTGCCGACCTGAGCATTTGGGAATATCCACGGCGGGCGCCACTCCGACCCCGAGGATCGGTCGGCTCTCGTCTCGGCCGCTCTCAAAGGACTGACTCTTGTCCAGAGTGCCCGCTGGTGGGATGGACTCCCGTTTGAGACCGATCTGGTCCGAGGTCTCGCACAGCTGCAGGAAGGCCTGCTCCAGCGTCTGCAAGAGAACCCAGAGGGATGGATGTCAGAACGACGTGTCCTCCCCCGTGACCAGTGACGCAGGCTCACATGATGGATAAGGCCACATAGTCAAGTCTATTTTGTCCATTACAGGCTACTATAGAAACATGGAAAAACATGGAGGTCCCATGGAGGGGCCTCACGTCGATGTTCAAATGAAAAGGATGATTCGCAGCGTTACACTCACTGTTGCGCTGTGCTGCTTCATGAGAGCGTCTGGAGGACTCTCAGCCAGCAAATGTCCGTTCCTCATGAGACCAACCTGCAGGAGAGGCCAGACACAATCACAGCTAACGGCTTCTTTCACACCGAGATCAAGTTCAGCTCTGTGAAGGTGATGAATCTAATTATGGGGTCAACAAACTGAAGTTTGGTGACATGTTTTAACCTTTTGTGGTTTGTGGGTCACAAATACGCTGTGTGAAAGATTGATGAGTCCAAAACATGTTTACAAAAGTCAGTCCCCAGCTAGTGATGGATGTTTAGTTTGTCACTCAGGCTTTATGATCTGCACACACCATTGAACCCTGAGTATTAGCGGAGTGGTTGGACTGGTTTTAGCTCAGAACTTTGCCTCACTTCTCTCACCGAGCTGCGTCAGGAAGCCGTCAAAATGACCTTGGACCTATTGTGTTAAACAAAATGGTCTGCATGCACAGAGGTGCAGAAATCTGCAGCCTACAGCCAGGCGGACCAGTTCATCCTGTTCTTTGTTGGATATTTAAATAGGAGGTATGGGAAAGAGGAAGGGAAGCAATAATATCCAACAGATATTTCAATGATTTGAAAATGAGATTGTGGGTCCAAGTGTGGTGTTTAATGGTACGAATGAAAGTAAATCTCCAGACTGAAGCATTATTGGCCCAAAGAAAACACAGTTATGATGGTCTAATTTATGGTTTATCGACTAAGGAAGAAGCTTAGCTTTGAAACAATAACTCGGTTCATTCAGTGGATTTGTGCAGGCATTGAATGAGAATGGGGCCCAGCATGTGACCCCTCACTCCAGGTTCACTGTGTCACTGACAGTAAATATGTGAGTTCACAAAGTAAATGAGAAAGCATCTAAAGCAGCTCTTTGTTGATTGTTATTCCTAAGTCAGCGTGCATGAGCATGCATGTGGCTGGATGGAGTTGAGCTTACACAGGGAACAAAACTCCATCAGCAAGTGTGAAAGTCCAACATCTAGATCTGATTTTCAGACTATCAGATCAGATAAAATGATAAAATGATAAAAATCACATAATCACGGACAATAATCTTCCATCAGCCAACTGCTTATCTGGCAACTCAGTTTTATGTCTTTGTGGGGATCAATTTTAGGTACATAATCTTCCACAGTCAGCGCAATAAAGAAAATGATTGTGAGTATAACAACAGGTATTACATTTCTGTTTTATGCTTTAAGATACAGAAACACAAGATCCAGTTAGTGAAAACTGGAGAGACCTTTGCAAAATGCTGCTGAGTGTCAGTTAATGCTTAATTTGGCCCTGTGTGCTTTTGTGCATGCATGAGTGCATGTGTGCATTCATGAGCAGATGATCTCACCACGTTGGCTTGTCGGGCCTCTTCGATGTAGTGTGTGGTGATGATGACGGACACTTTGCCCGTCTTCACAATCTCCACCAGATGCTGCCAGATCCTGGAGAGGAGGTAGAGATAAGAGAGATGTTAGAGAACGGGCATGGATGGTGCCAGGAGGACACTGTCGGTGGAACGAACACACACACACACACACACACACACACACACACACACACACACTCACTATTGAGATTAATCCCAGAGAGATTAATCATGTTTGATCATGTGTTAAATCTCTACTCTGTTTGTGTGTGTGTGCATGCAAGTGTGCATGTGTGTATTTGTGTGTTTGTGTGTTTTTATGTGTGTTTGTGTGTCTTTGTGTGTGTGTGACTCACTTCGCCCTGAGAACAGGGTCCACTCCAACTGTCGGCTCATCCAAGATGAGAAGTTCTGGATTCTGAAGGAGAGCCGCTCCCAGAGACACCCGACGCTTTTGACCCCCACTGCAACCAACAGCAAAACCAGTCAGGACACACACACTGTCACACACTGCCCCAGGGTGCTGACGAACCTCTCCCCACGTTTCGTATTCTTTTTTAGATAAAGAGGCATCTGGTCTCTATGCATGCCACCCAGTCTGGGGGGGGTGGGGGTGGGGACGAACCTGCCTGACGACACAGGAAAACAACAGATCCTTGGAGCATGTGAGGGCGAGGATGGAACACGCCTGACCACCGCTCTCAGATCAGAGTTATCGAACATTCACAGAAGAAGATGTTATTTTATCGGGAGTTGTTTTGATAAAGCACGGCGAAACAATGCAGCCGCAGATTTTGTGGTCACGAGCCACGAGGAGTATTTGCTCATACCAGAAATGTCTTTCATGGTAGGCAACAACAACCTGTGAGTCACGTAACAACTCAACAGAACAAACACTCATCACTAATCCTTTCCAGGGGAAAGCAGTTGTGCTGAAGATGACAGAATTATTGGTTCAATGGAACAGGTTTAAGGAGCATTTTTGGGACAGAAGAGCTTTTGCAGCCACAGGAAATGCCAGTTAGGAGCTAACGCAACTGAAATAACTTTAATTAGCATAAAGTTCTCTATTTGTGGCTTGAAAATAAGGACTTTCTGTGTCCTGAGTCTCATTTAAAAGGCCTCAACAGCTTGTTGGGCAAGCAGAGGAGTTTTACAATGAGCTGTAGACAATTAACAGAGACCTGATCAAACACAGCTCTGCAGGTAAAAACATTTGTTCAGTGGGATCATAAAAAATCCAGCAGGATGCAGATAAAGTACGAGTTTCCATGTTCTTTATGCGTGTAAACACAAAAGTATACAACCCTGCGCTGACACAATGGGGGGGGTTGGAATGATACAAAGGAACTTGTGTCAAAGCGAAGGGCTCCTGTCGTTGATGAACCTATAAGTTCAGTGACCAGTGACAGACGTAGGACGTGTCACACTGGAACAAATGCGGGGTTCAGAGGAGAAAAGCAAATAAAACTGGATGGAATGGAACTCGGCTCATTTTCTGACTGATGGAACAACCTCAGTCACATCATCCAACCCTGACGTTATCACCCCTACACATCAGGGCTCAACAGTAAAGCCACAACTCCAAACAGCCGCGACGCCCCGCCTCGACCTTTGTTTGCCACGTTATGAGGCAAAGTCGTAACATTTTATAGGCGCCTGTCAGGGAGAGAGCAATTACCTTTGTCTACATGTGCACAATAACTTCATGTATCAGAGTCAACAAGCATCTCAAGGCTGTAAAAGCTCATCCTACGCTGAAACAGGAGGCCTGAGGAACCTCCCAAAGGAGAACTAGAGTCAGAACAACAGTCCAACCTGAGATTTCGGACCAGGCTGTTCTTCTGAGGTAGATCCAGAAAGTCGATGAGGAAATCCATGCGTGCCTGGGTTTCCTTCGACGTCAGCCCGTGGATCCGCCCAAAGAAGACCAAGGTGTTGCTGATGGTGAACTCGTTGTACAGTGCCAGGTCCTGCAGGAGGAGGCAGGTGGACACACAGAAGACGTGTGCATGTCATGAAAAACGCTTCAACATCGCCACAATGTCCACCCCGAGGGGCCTCCCACTCAATGGTGCACGGTTTATGTGCACGCATGCCGTGATTTAGTCTTTCTGTGACTCCAGATCAGCCAGTGAATGACGGTTTAACGGCCACACTGTTGAAGACAGCAAAAAGCTAGTTCAGCGCATCAACTGGGCCTTGAGGAACAGATGACACCTGTCACACGTTATCTCCTGGGAGGAAGTTTGTGCACGTTACACCCAGCAACAGTGGTTTAAAGAACCTCCTGAGGTGTACCTTCACAGGTCTGTCCTGAGGGGAGCAGCTTAAGGAAGCGGCAAAAAACCTACTGGATATTTGGATTTCATGCTGAATTTATGCAAGTTTCAGATGGATTTAATTGTGGGATTTTTACACAAATAATATTAAATATCATGGCTTGAAATCATGATCATTTAACTATATACTAACAAAGTACCTGTGGCATGTATCCAACCATCTTCCCTGGTACTTCGTGTCCAGGGAAGGCAGGCGGCTTTCCCAGCACAGTGATGTGGCCCCGAGAGATTTTCAGAGTTCCCACAATGCATTTCAGTAACGTGGTCTTCCCACATCCGCTGGGGCCCAGAAGGCCGTATCTGCAGCACACATTCGAGAGCATTTGAGATGAAGCAAATGAAAGCGTTCAGAAGGGAAGTCAGGTGAAGTGAAAGTGCACGGGGACAGCTGGGAGAGCGAGGAGAGCAGAAGGGAAACTGTTTATGTTAAAGCTAAAGATAACTCACTAAAGATGACTCGATGCTGAAACGAGATAAAGCTCACTGGCTGGAAGAGTTTACTCGTGGCACAAAGTCCTTCTACAGACTCCTGCAGCTGAAGGCTGCAAGTGGAGAAGGTGGAAAAGGAGTCTTTGGCTGGTTTCATTTGTTATTATTTCTGATCGTTACTCTCAGTTCAAGAACGCTGGCATGTGTGAGAACAGTAACTCGGTCACATGATAAGGATGTAAGTCTTTTCTCGCGATGGTCATGTTGAGAAGAACAACAGAGACTGAGCTTCAACAGATAGCAGAAGGTCTGGTTCAAAGGTGTAAAGCTAGACTTTATACCTAACCATTAATGTGCGACTGATCCAGCAGTTTCTAATGTTAAGTGAACAGTTCTTATGAATGAAAACATCATCGCTGAGCACTTCTGTCCAGCTGGGATTGGCTGATGGTCTCACACTCACATTTGTCCCTGGGGAACACTCAGGTTGAGGTTGCTCAGGACCTTCAGTTTCCCGTAAGATCGGCACACATCTCGGCAGAGGATGGCAAAGTCCTCCTGTCCAGGCGGCAGAGAGGCCTCCAGATCAGTCTTCATGTTGCCGTCCTTGAGCTGGCAGAGAGAAGAAAGGTCAGGAGCGAAGACAAACACTCACTGGAATTATCATTATCAATTCTGGAGAAGTGGAATCTTTAATATATATATTTAGGTAAATGTCAGCAGCGAGGGGCCACGTGGCCAGAGCTTTACTTCTCCTCTGACACCAATCACACTTCCTCAACTCTCTTCTTCTTCATACTGTTAATTTACATGTGTTCAATCACATTTACATATCTGACGGCTCCTCAGCTGTCCAGCCCCTGATACAAACCTGTTTTGCAGTTTTTGCCTCCAAGTTGTGGAACCAGCTCCCTCTCACCCCACACTACCATTTCAAAGCCCTCCTCAGTTCTCACCTTTTCTATATTAATATCGCCACTTGCTGCACCGTTGATGCACCAACTATTCAAGTCCAGGTTAAATAAAACAGTGCGAAACAGGCTGCTGCTAGAATGAGCTGAAAAGCAATAACCTTCAAGTAAATGTTGAAGAATTGTTCTCATGTAGAAATATTCATGGCACAATTAAAAGAAGCAACTCTCAATTCTGACATTCCTGCTGCTTTAATATGACGTATGGGCTTTAGCAGCACAGTCTGCACACAATCCTTTGTCCAATGATCTCAGCCCTCCTTCTTTGGTTTCCCTCAGTCTCCTTTAATCCAGCATCTCTCATTTTCCTGCAAGGAGATTACCGAAGCCCACATCTGCAAGATGGAGCTCTGTAGAGGCTCTAGAGGCTCATCTCACAAATGATGATCAGAGGAGCTTAATAACATGATGCTGGCAACTGGGTTATAACTGTGGACAATTAAACTCAACACTTGCCTGTCTTGCTTTGTTAACCTTTAACCTACTCTAGGGTCTATATGAAACATGAAAGCACAAAAACACTCACCCTGAGAGAAGATGGATACCAAAAGGAGCAGAAGATGGAAGTATGAAGACTGATGGTGTCCACAGAGTGAAGACAACAACTAAAAGAGCAAGTGATCAGCTGACTGAAATCTCCAAACCCAGGAAGTGGAGGAACAGGTTTGGCTGATCTGAAGGAGGCTGGATTCCCACACCACAGTCCGCAACAGGTGGATTTACTCTGAATCACACTCGCTGGGCTGAGCGCAGTGTGCCAGTTTGCCGCTATAAAAAAATAAATAAATAAAAGTGAAAAAAAAAAACCTGTTTGCTTTAAGGCAGACAGACCTGATTTACAATCTGTGTCTGGATTGATTTTGCGCAATCCCACAGAGTTTAAATCATATGAGAGAACTGGTAGGATTTACGTCATTATTAAACCTGACAGTTCTGTTGCCCTACAGGATGGAGACCTCAGCCAGCACACAAAGCCCTCTCCTTTCATTCATTCTCGCCTCTCTCCCGCTCTGCTGATCAGAGTAAATGCATACCTTCTCTGCCAAGATGTTGCCAACTTGCCTCCGCGCCAAGTGGAAGAAAACGGGCTTAAGCAGGCGCGCTCAAATCCCCCCCCTCCTCTCCCCGGATTCCGCACAATGCGGGGCGAGAGAGAACGCAAGCTGTTAGAGAAAGAATGGCCTCGGTCGGGTTATTTATAAGCTGTGCGTCGGTAGCCTACATCCAGCCAGCTGCCGCACTTTCACTTCTGCGTTTCACGCTGGACGCGCAGCGGCGCAGTGCGCTCGGCCGCGCAGCCTTCTCTCTCTCTCTCTCTCTCTCTCTCTCTCTCTTTCTCTCTCTCTCCCTCTCTCTCTCTTCTTTGCGCAATTCTCGCTCGTTTGCGTGAAGGGAAAAGTCCCCCCCCCCACCTGCCTCAACATTCAGCCTCTCACTGAAGAGTGTGTCAAACCCACACGGTGCCGATCTCCGCTGGGTCGCCGCCGCGGTGATGCGCGCCCGGTGGTCCCTCCCCATCACGCTGCGGCAGCGCGTCACCTGCGGCCCTGGACCCGGGACGCGGGGTCTCGTTTCGCCACGTTTGAACGGACGGCAGCAAACTTTCCCGGACGGACGCCTTACCCATTCCTCTATCTCGTTGCAGTCTGCAGGGCGGGTCATCCCGGCATCCTCCCGGCCCGCAGCCTCCGCGGCCATGGCAGCAGGAAGAAGGGCGGACCGCACGACTGGATCTCTGCGAGGGGGGGGGCGAGAGGGGGGAGAGGGGGGAGAGGGAGAGGGGAGGATGAGCTGAGGGACATCAGTCACCTGCTCCCTGACAGCAGAAGCAGTTCCAGATGAACCGCCGCGCTTGGTTTGGTGTCACGTTGAACAAGATCCCGTCTTTGGTGCTTGATCCAGTGTGGTGGATCAATAGATGGGTCTGTAGCAGCTTTGCTTCAGAAGTTTATATTCTTGAAACAACTATACCAAACGGATCTGAGATAGCGCCGTAAATACACTGGTGCGGTTGGCACTCGTTTCATCGTGATAAATCAGCATCAAGACCAAACAGATCGCAGATGTGCCAAGAAATACTTCAGCCATGATTGAGGTCATGTGTCGTTTCAAGAGGAAACACAAGATGGCAGCATTAAACGCCGTGTTGACAGTGTAGTGTGACAGGGAAGTGATCATTTTACAGGAGGACATTCGAATTCAATGTCAAGAATTTAGACTAGACAATTTACCGCATTTAATTTGTATGAAAAATAAATAAAACACAAACCAACCCTGACCTAAATTCACCTTCACTTATTTCCCCCCAGTAAATTTCATTTTATGTGCTTTATGTTTATTATATGGTATCTGATGATGAAAAGATTGTGTCTCTTGCTAGCAGATACATATTTGTTTACTTTGTTTACTGACTATAACTGTCAGACTGTATATTGCAGTACCGCCAGAGAACCGCACGGTGGCAGCATACACAGGTAAACCCGCTGGAATGAATGGGCGCTGATGGAGGGATGGGTGGAGGGGTGGAGGGATGGGTGGAGGGACCGAAACAAGTCAAATAGGGCAGAGGCAACAAGGGGGGGCAGATCTGGTCAATGACTGGGACTCACGATGAAAAAGCAATTGCTGCTCATCAAACGGCATCTGCTCTATTTATAGGTCATTATGGGCTCAGAGGCCGAGGGTGAAGTGTTTAATCATTGAAAAGTATTGGATTTTCACTCTTTGCAGAATCTCCACTGTGTCAGTGCGCTGGCCAGTCTGGCTCTCACACGCACATCCACCCACCCCCCGTTTGTTTGGAAGTGAAGTGCAAAAGGGGTTGAGGAAAATCTGTCTTGATTAGCCTCCAACAGACGGGGATTAAGCTTCCAGTCTGCAATTAATATCGAGCATACGTCAGCAAGACATCCAGCCCATTCCGAAGCGCAGGGGAGCTCCGTGTCAGGCTCCGGACAGGCGTGGAGACTCCGGAACAGGAACATCCTCCCCAGTCAGTGCCACGACGCTGACGCTGCAGGCTGCTCGGGCGGGCAGGGCTGCCTCCGCTCCGGTAATCAGCATCCTGTGCGACTCTGCTCAAGATGGCGGTGCAGGCAGCCGAGAACGACGGAATAGTGAGTATTTGTTGGGGGGGTGCTCGTCGTCGGCGCGTTGCTCTGCGCGCTGGTTCGCGGAGCACGACGGGCCGGCTGCTTTTGAAGGCGCCGATCGGCGCAGATTGTGAACGCGGAGCGCCGTGCGCGGCGCGCCGACGACGCAAGCCGACTCCTCTTTCATCTGGGGCCGGGGGACGACGTCTAACATGTTCGGTGGCGGAGTGAAACGGCGATGCGCGCTCACAGGGGCCGCCGAGGCACGTTTTTTTATGTTGTTTTTAATATATGCACATCCACGGAGGGAGGAGACCTTGATAGTGGCGCTGGCGCACGCACGGCGCACCGGCTGATATCGCCGCAGCTCTAGCCGCCTCCTCGTAATTGCCGGAATCATGCGAGGCCAGCCCGTGTGTAGATTCGGACGAGGAGGCCTGCAGCCCGCGGTTGCACCCCCCCGGGGGGCCCGGGTCAGCTCAGATCCTCCCTGACCTGCTAACTGTCAGTTTGTGTCTCTCGTCACCGCTCAAGAACATGGAGGCTGACCATCTGAACGACTCTCTGGGGAACCCCGGACTCATCTCACCCGATAAGGAGGATTTATCACGTCTCCTGGTAAGAAAGATGCCTGAACGCCTTTTAAAGTGCGTCTATATTTATCAGCGCGCCCCGGCCTGTGCGCTCTTCCAGACGGTGCCCTTCAGCGGACGGATCCGGGGCGGCATGCGGCCAGGGAAGAAGATCATTGTGATGGGCATTGTGGACCTGGAGCCCGACAGGTGAGAGGACGCTAAACACGCACGCACGCACGCACGCGTTATCTGCAACCGGTTTTGTCCCACGCAGCTGGAGCTTTCATTCTTGCGTGGCGCGGAGATTGTGTGGAGATATAAACGCTGGGTTTGTTGCGGGGCTGAGCCCGGGGAGTGCATGTGCTGAGGGCGGCCTGAAGTATGCGCAGGCAGGGCGTTCCCTCCCTGGAAGACAAGGGGGGGCAAAGAGGGGAAAAAAAAGGAGACTGAGTGAGGCAGGCTGGGTTGGGTGGGTCCTTCTGAGCCCAGATGGAAAAATTTTTGACAAATTTGTTCGCACACTTCTCAATGACGTCACCAGGTCCAACAGCGCGTCCTCGTGTGAATATCCTGAGCAGCAGCTGAGCTGGGAACACACACGTTTCCTAATGTTCTAAGTTCAGATAAGATTTAGTTGTGTGTAAAGAGCACGGGGGGGGGTGCAAAACGTGGCTTACAGTGGCTTTGGTCTTACACAGCAGTAGTGGAATTATGCTGATTTATCCTGGATTAGATCCTGAATTCATATGCTGCATGTCTGACGCCCTCAGTCATCTGCTCCCCCCTCAGCTTTGATGTGAGTCTGACCTGCGGCCGGGCCTCGGAGAAGGAGGAGCCCCACTACGACGTGGCCCTGAAGCTCACCGCCCGCTTCGCCGACCGGCAGTTCCTGCGCAGCGCCCGCGTCTCCGGGAAGTGGGTCGGGGAGGAGGCGTCCACCGCCTACTTCCCCTTCATCCCAGATCAGCCTTTTCGGGTAAACATCTCCTTTTTTGAATGTTCATCTTGTTCCCGGGGACAATGTCAGAGTTCAGGGCTGCTTTTTTATGGCCCTGGTTCGACCAGTCGGCATAAACTTGCATCCCTGCAGCTTTTATTAATCTCATCCAACCAAAAGTACAATGACATCATCGATCACCCGCGACCCCTCCAACCACTTAAAGCACAAGAAGTCAAGTTTGTTGTTCAACTGAGGAACAGAGCGAAGAGGGAGCTTGGTTTTTACGAGCTGAGGAGCGTGTTTGGTCTGTGGTCCCCGTGGCCGCCATCACAAGTTCAGAGAGACGATCGCACGTCGTGACAGAAACGTCCTTTGTGCTGCAGAAGCCGGAGACAAACAGGAAATGTTTTCCACACTACATCACATCTATCTGCTCCGCGGTGGCCGTGTCCTGTGCTGCGGAAAACGCTCGTCACAGCATCAGCTGCTCGTGTTGGGGGGGGGTTGTGCTCTGTTCCCATAAGACCCCAGGAATTGTTCATTCTGGGATTATAATCCCTCCAATAACTCTTCAAGCAGATGACACATGTGGTGTCTAATTAGAACGATATGAGCTGCGTTTCAGCTGCAGGGGGGTGGGGGAAGATGTCCATTAAAAATCAGTAGACACAGAAGGAACCCCACAGGTCAGGCTCAAGAACGCCTCATATCCTGAATGTGGCCCGGCCACATTGTTGTGTGTATTTTTAGACGCCAACTCCAGCTCTGGTTATGTAACGTCGGCTATGTGCGGGGTGTGAGTTGGAGCGAGCGCGTCAGGGTGGCCCTCTGGAGAAGAGGCTGCAGGTCGAGCTTGAACCCGCAGCCGCATTCATGCGGAGGCATTGAAACGTTGCCTTCAGGACCGGATCCGGAGGGGGGAAAAAACGGTGCTCCTCTCCTCCGTCTCTGCAGCTGTTGTCTGAGTTGGACAACGGCGATGCGTCATCAGAGTTGATGTGAAGGCCGATTGTGATTTATTCCTGTTACATAATGAGCTCCTCTCCCGTTTTCGCTCCCTCCAGATTGAGATCCACTGCGAGCACCAGCGGTTCCGGATATTCGTGGACGGACACCAGCTCTTTGACTTTTACCACAAAGTGAAATCTTTGCCCTCGATCGACACGGTACGGATACAGGGAGACCTACAGATCACCAAGCTTGGTTAAACCCACCCCCCCCCCGCTCCTCTTCCTCTGCACGCTGCGTACGAACAAGGGACGGGATCTCGGATGATCCGCACGCGTCATCATTCATAACCCATCATGCAACACTGCTGCAGCAGAGAAGCTTGAGGGAAAAAGTTGGGCTCTTCTACCACTCCCCATTCACTTCTCTATTCTTTTCCATCTGTTCTGACATGAAGATGCATCGAGAGTGAAGGATTTGGGTTTTTTTTCTTTCTCTATTTCTCATTTCAGAGCTCCTGGTTTGTTAGATCAGGGACCTCGCAGCGTTTTATTAACTTATCTGTTTTTGCTGAGACGGAGGCGGATAACTAAACTATAAATAAATAATTACTCAGGAAAATGTATCTGGCACTTTTCAGCTAAAACAAAAAAAACAAACCAGTGAAAATAAAAGTAAATATTTGTTGAATACAAGCCAATAATTCCAGAAGCATAAAGAAATCCTGTAATTGGACTGTTGTAATTGACCAGAACTTGTGGAAGATTCAGTTTAGTAGAACTGATGAGAACATTCAGAGCTCTGCCGGGTTCTTCATATCATCCCAAACTCATCCAAAACCAACAAAAAAAGAAGTTGCAGCAGCTTTTGCGGCATTACATTTGAACCAAGTGGATGTGAATTTGTTGCTCCATCAATCATCAAAAGCTCTGAAGAATGCAGCGGAACATCCAGTTTTCTCCGTGTTCCATTTCTCTGCCCCCTCTTGGGTTTATTCCAGTTGTCATGACAACACTCTCCATTCTCACCGACCCAAATACCTAAAATTGAGGATTACTTTATGACATGATGCATTAGAAAATGATTTTTTTGTGGCATTTATTCCTCCTTTAAGTAGGAAGAAGCACAATTATTACACTTCTGTAATTTTAAGGAATTAGTTTGATGGCAGCTGGGTTTTTTTTTTTTTTTTTTTTGGAAGCAGCGTTAGATCCTGACGTTATTCTGAATGTATTCCTGTTCTCACAGGATCGTTGAAGATGTAGAGCTGCACAGTATTCTCGTCACAGTTTCCATTGGTTCTGCTGTCACACTTTATATTTCATTCCATCGTTGTTGGTTGTTGTCCCGACATTCCACACCAGATTTGTGGTGCACTTGTTTTTTTTTCAGCTAGCTCACTGATACACAAATGTCTTAAACACATCGTATGCTTTTGTCTTTACCTGTTTCATTCCACACGGGTCATCTCTCTTAGCAAACAGGAAGTTGTCATAAATGCACAGAAACTGTAGAAACCACAGTATTGAGTGTACGTCTGAAATGACTGTTTACACCTGTTATTGTATCAGTTTGACATATAAAATCGAACTAAATAAGAATTCCTCGGTACATTTATTTACTTGAGTAATAAATTGTTTAAAAGGTGTAATTTACGCTTTTGTAAAAGGAAGTCTTTATTTTTCACTTTGTGAGCTCTCAGTCGTAGTTATGCACATTTTGATCATAATGAGTTGATTGAAAATCGCTAAAACTTCAGTTGCCGAGGCAACCCATCAGAATGTAGGCTCAAGCGCAGGCCAGATCTCATGCAGCTTCTTCTCTCTTCACCATCTCGTCTCTGTCTGCGCACCTTTGCATTCGTCACACGTCACAGACGGCATCGGCTCTTCTCACAGCAAGAAAGTCGCTGCTCCACAGCCTGACCGGTCCTGGTTGGTCAGAAAGGGTCTCTGCAGGCTTTGGTTTGTTTTGGACCTGAACAGGGCACGGGAACAGTTTATGAGGGGGCGAGTGAGCCAGTCTGAGGAATTAGTTCAGTGTTGCAGCAGAACACATCACATGTACAGTTGTTTTCACGGGCTGCGTCTTGGGCACTTGTGTTCTTGGTAGAGATCATATAATAGGTCTAAACCACATAACTCGTCTGGCTGTTGATGCTACAGTAAATGTGTGCTGGAGTGTAAAACCGGTTCATGGTTTTGGTTCTTTAACGGCACTCGTCGTGCTTTGCCAGGAATTGTGGGGGAGGGAGACGAACACTTCAAACCTGGAGAAATTAAAGGGCTCATCTGAGGAGCGTGTGTGTGTGTGTGTGTGCGCGTTTCTGGTTGTTGTGGGTTTTTAGATGTTGGATGTGGTGTAGGTACAGCATAGGTTGATGGTATCTGGTGCACTTTAGAAGAAACAAAAAAAGCCCCAGCTAAGGCACTCCCAACTGCTGATACTCCAGTTTAAAGAAAAGCCCAAATGACCATGAGATAAATGAGATAAATGCTCTCTTCCTGAAATAACCAAGCCACCATTGATCTCCTTATGATCCCACCATCCTAGGAATTAACCATTCAGCCCTTTAAAATGCAGCTAAAAATGAATGTTACTCCATCCTGATTGTAATCCGGTATCCTCCCAGAGAACGGCATTATTTGACCCACAGATCTGTATGTTTCTGCCATTTTTGTCTCTAGTTGTACAAAGGAAACGGCCTCAGCGGCTCCGTCTTTACCACAGACAACATTTTCTCTGCATGTGAGCCAGTACCTCTGGACAGGTTCTTTATAGTCTTTGCTGTTTCACATACATTCCATTTATGTTGCAAATATAGTCTAGAATTCCACCAAGTGTTTCTTCAATAATCAAATGCCCAGAGAATTAATTTGGAATATAAAGTTGTTAAATGCCTTTTTCCCCCTCCCACTGATTTTTACATCACGAAAATAACTAAAGTTTGTATAAATTCACCATGTAGGAATCTGTAGATGTAGAATCATCAGTTGCCGAGTGTTGTGAGTGTTGTGTGGTTGTACCATCATTATCATTTCTATTTATTACAGTGTAACCAGCAGGGTTGTGAATGGCAACGGTCTACCTTCTGTATCGGTGAAGTATTGTTTGTTTTATGAAGTCATCTCGTTGGGTTTTTATAAAAAACAGTTTGCCCCCCCCCAAGTACTAGGTTTAAAAGTTTACTTTCCTGTATGAAAGTAAATCGAGGTTGTGTGTAAAATCAATGTTGCATCAAAAATAATCTCTTTTTAACCTTTCATGCGGTTAACCGTCACTTTACTTTGAGTGTTTTTCAGGACAGACCTGAGTCTGAGCAGCATCGGGGTGGAACGGTATGCTTTTGCGTCACACAGGATCGTGCTTTGGTATTTGATCCACTGTTTTCAGCTGAACAGCTTTGTGGCAGTGAAGCAGGAGTATACCGTCAGGTCATCCTGAGATCACCTTGACTTTGTTTTTCATGTGCATTGGGCCAATGTTTAAATTCAGATGGTACATGATGTCTTTGTTATTTTATAAAAACTACTTTGCAAACCAATAAATCTCCAGTCTTGGAAGTGCTTGTGGTTGTGATTTGATGACCAGTGAATTAATGATATTCATAATAGAATTGTGTGGCACTTATTATCTCATGGATGTATGTAGTATGATGAAATATCAAACACCTCAATTTTGTATGTTTACAACATGGAGTTTTAACATCATATGATGCTCATGTATGTGTTTTTCAACATTTAATTATCAACCCTTTCAATTTCCAACCAAATATTTTAAAGCACATGTGAGTGAATGTACAGTATACTCAATCATGTTGAAAGGTTCATTTCAAGGGTTATATAAATGTAACCATAGTCATTAAAATGCGCACAATGAATAAAACGACTTAAAAGATAAATCCTAACTTTAATGGGGCTCATGGGTAAAGAACTCTAAATATACAAAGACGCAAACATTCGCAGGGTCCGAGTTCTCTCTCTAATTTCCGATTTTTTCCCGACGGCCGCAAACGCCCCGCCTCTTCTTTGTGGATTTCCGGCGCCGCGGCTGCGCGCGCAGCGGGGTGGCGACGGCGCAGTAGCGGAAATAAACAAAGAGGTCGGAGAGGCCGAAGATGTCGTGCTGTGCCATCGGCTGTAAGAACAGACATGGCCAATCCAAGGAGATCCGCTTCTACAGGATCCCCTCCATGTCCACCCCCTTCAACGTCGAGCGCAGGAGCCTGTGGTTGAAGGCCATTAACAGGACAAACTGGAGCGACGCGTCCATCCGGAACGCTCGAATCTGCAGCGTTCACTTCATATCAGGCAGGGAGACGCTTTCTCAGGCTTTATCTCTCCAAGAATGCGCCAGTTCGGTCGCTGTAAAGCCGATGTGATCCAGTACCGTCATAGCAGACACGCAGGTGTCGGTCTTTGCTGCCTGAATCACACGTCAACGGGGGTTAGCAACATTAGCATCCGCGCTACTGCAAGGTGGCGTGTAAACAAGACTAAATGTTGGAAAATGACGATTTAAGGGTGCTTTTTGTGAATGGAATGCCACTATCTTTGATATTCAGCGAATAAATAAGAAAAATGAGTTGATCTGTTGAGCCAGCACAATCTTAGCAGGTCGCTGGTTTTGGACAAAATAACATTATTGTTGCTCTAAAACATTTATTTTTGTTCGAAAACATTTGTTTTTCTTCCTCTACAGGAAAGGTCTCAATGGACCCGACTGATCCAGATTTTGTTCCTTCAGTGTTCCCCCCGCCGCCCCCGAAACAGTTTTATGAGCTCCCAATAACATCAGAGATGTGAGTTATTTTCATTTTGATGTCCTGTTTCTGCTTACAAATCAGAGGGTTTTCACTTACATCAGCTGTCTGTTCTTTGGTTGTAGGTTCTACAAGAACAAGAAAGGAGCTTTGGTTGTCAGAAAGTCCGCGTTGGAAGCTTTGAAAAAATCCATTCATGGAAGCGGAACACCATCCAATATAATATCCTCCACAACAAAATGTAAGTAGACAAGTTTGTTGAGCTTCTCTCCAACATTTCAGCATTTCCCTAAAAAAAACAAGTTGGTGTAGTTTTAACCACAGAGTAATGCCTTTTTCTCATTTTCTAAAAGTCTCTCTCAGACTTCATTTGAGAGTTTAAAAGTCTTTTTATTCCAAATTCAAACGACTTGTTCTTTGTCTCCTTCAGACACACAGAGAATATCTGAGAAGTTCATCCCTTCGCTGCAGCAGTGTAACATAAAGGTGGAACAGTTTTCCAGTCTGGAAGGAACACACTTTCAGGAAAACGTACAAATTAAAGAGGAGCCAGTGCATCAGTATATCAGTCCAGACATGGAGGCTGAGACTTGGAACTCTGCTGACTTCACACTTCCTGCAACAGATGGTTCCTCATCACCCGATCAGAGTCATAGCATAGAAGTCTATGTAGATTTGGAGCAGCCCCCCAGGGAGGAAATATCGTGTAGGTTTTGTGGGAAAGGTTTTATGAAGGATTCTTTGCTCAAACAGCACGTACACGAGAGTCACAGAGGTCAAAAGGCGTTTAAATGCTTGAAGTGCAACAAAGAATTTGAAGATAGGCATCGACTGATTCTGCATGTGAGAATTCACACAGGTGAAAGGCCCTTCAGCTGTGACTTCTGCGGCAAAACATTCATCCAGAACTCGAGTCGTATTGTTCACATGAGCGTGCACACGGGGGAAAAGCCCTATTTATGTAAACGGTGTGGCAACCGATTTGCCACGAGTAGACATTTAAAGTTCTGCAAAGGGAAGAATCCAAACGTTCAACTCGCGTTAGAAGGAAACGCGGAGGAGGAGATCAAATGTGTTGAGTGTGAAAAGGAGTTTAGGAACAAAGCTGACCTTCGCCTGCACATGAGAATCCACGCGGACAAGAAGCCCTTCCTCTGCGGTTTCTGCTGCAAAGCGTTCACGCAGAGCAGCACTCGAAACATTCACGTGAGAACGCACGCGGGAGAGAGACCCCGTTACTGTAGGACATGCAGGCGCCACCACCGCGCCACGCGCTGCACGCAGAGGAGCAACCGCACCAGAAAGTCGCGTCACTGTGCGAAATGTGGCAGAAGCTTTTACACAAAGACGGAGCTGAAGATGCATTTAGAGGTTCACGAAATGTGGAAGCGGTTCATCAACGTGGCCCAATGAAGGCGAGGGCATTGACGCCGGCGTCGGAGATCTCACCGAATGGCGTGTAAATAGTGTTGGGAGTTAACTGATCTTCTTAATCTGAAGCAAATTACCTCACTGTAGATACAACAATCGAGTCAGGTGTTAAAACTGACTTGTTAAGTGCTGGAATAAAGAAGCTATTGCTGTTGTATATGAACGGCTACAAACTAATTGTATTATAAACTGTATTTATCAACTTAAATCCTAAACAGTAAGAACTAATGGAATTTCTCTAAAATTTAGACTTTAGAGCGTTGGTTCACAACCCCAAAAAAGACATTTTCTCTTTTTTTTAATGTAACCTTTCAATGGTTCATTCCTGTTTTCACTTCCCCCAGTTTAGGTCATTACTCCCCAGATATTCCTAACAGAATGGCACAAGACTATTTGTATTTGCATATTTCTGTGTCATAGCCGAGCATCACATGCTGATATGTTAACTGAATATTCCAATAAATGATTTGGTGGTGTTATTCTGTCGTGCTGGGGCTTTTTGGAGCGTGTTTCGGTGTGTGGCCTTGGTCCCCCTCGGCAGCAGGGGGCGCTGTGCGCGCTTGAACTTCCAGCGCCACTACCGCTCTCAACCTTTGGATTTTGAATGTTGGGCCCCGGAGTGTTTCTACAGATCTGATCAGTCCCCTCGTCTCACCTCACCTCACCTCGTCCCGTCTCGCCGCTGAGGTCTTTGCGGCTGCGATGGCCAAAGCAGAGCTGCTCCGGGAGCTGGTCAACCAGCGGCTGGCCGCGGCCGCCGAGCAGATCTTCCGGCTGGTGGAGAGGACAATAGCGGAGTACCAGGACGAGGTGGTCCGCTCCAAAAGAGAGGTGATCCAGCTGAGGGGGCAGCTGGAGCAGCTGGCCCTGCTGAAGCCTGCGGTGGTCCTGAGTCGAGCAGGTGTGTGTCTCTTGCCCCCCCCCCCCGTCCTCCTGTTGGCGCCGGTAAACCTGAATCAACGCCTTTATGTGAGGTGTTGACATCTATTGCTCTGTTTCCAGACGCAAACTCGGACCCTGGGGGTATTTTGGCCCCTCAGCATCAGGACCAGCGTCCCAGTGTGGAGAAGGAAGAGGCCCCGGGCCCCCAGCAGGTCAAGGACGAGCTGCTGGATGTGCACATCTGTCCACATCCCAGGGACCAGTGCTGGGATGCTCTCATAGAGGGCTATGAGTCCGAAACCGCCGGCTCCACCAACCAGCAGCAGTCGCCCGTTTTTACCGCAACACCTGCCGACGACTGGGACGGACCCGGCTGGAGGCCTTCGGACTGCGGCCAGGACCCCGGGGAGACGCTTCCTCCGGATCAGGACCCAACCCTGGAGGAAGGGAGGGAGTGTCACGTCTGCGGGAGCAGGTTCTCCAGGGACTGTGACCTGATCAGGCACATGGACGACACCCACATGGGGGAGAGAGCCTTCAAATGCTCCAGCTGCGAGAAGGAGTTCACGCAAAGGAACCACCTGATCTTACACTTGAGGATCCACACGGGCGAGCGGCCGCACGCCTGCCCGTTCTGCAAGAAATCCTTCGCCCAACGCTCCAACCTCAACGTGCACCTGAGGACGCACACGGGGGAGAAGCCCTACTTTTGCCGCACGTGCGGGAAGATGGTTGCTCACAGCTCTCACCTCAAAGTCTGTAGTTTGAGGGAGGCCAAGGTCAAGAAGATACTATGATGTATGCTTTGTCCTAACACGTCTCAGTCTGCTCCCAATCTGCTGGTCTTTTAAAAATTAAATGACATTTAAACAAGTGTTTACATATATGGAGTCAGGATTCAAGGACTGAATTCACACATTTAACTGGTTACTTATTTTTATACAGAGTTTGTAAAATGGGAAAAAATATTTCAATGTACTTTGTTGTTTGTTTATTTCTTGACAAGTAAAAAGTTTTTATTATGAATTGATTTTTGTATTCAGCTTCATAACGATCTAATGCCGTTGGAATAAAGAGTAGAAAAACAGTGAGAGCGTGCAGACTCCGCAGGAGCAATACCAGGTTACGTGACATGGTAGGTCGCTTTATTCAAAGGCCCATGGCCTTGGGTCAGGGGTCAAAGGTCCTTCGAAATCCAGAACATCACCTGTTGTTCGGTGTTTGATCAATCATTCGTCCCGTTGACGTTTCCTGAAAAATGATTTAAAAGCCTGTAATAAATCCTCAAGTTGTTTTGCCAATAATCAGACAGATAAATGCTCGCTATCACACCTCCTATTTACAGGTAAACACGGATAACATCAGCTTTTATTCGCATTAATATTGGAACACACACATCGCATGGAGGTCACTGTTCCACTTCAACATCTGCTCAAGTGACACCCATATTCGTACATGCACTAAACCTATAAATATAATGTCTCCGCGGTTTGTAAGATTAAAGCACATTTGACATATCTCATTTCACATTTTTCCATTTTCTCAAAATAAATAGTTTAAACAGATGTTGTTGCAGCTGGAAACTCCCTGAAGCTGGTGCGACGCAGTACCAGCGCCTCCCGGTAGGGGGCGATGTCGCCATACGGGGCCGTGCAAAGATCGTTTATGCGACAGAGGAGTCACTCCCTGTTTAGAAACCACCGCGGTGGGATCTCACCGGCGGCGCGAAGTGAGCGCTCTAACTTAAAGCGTCCATTTGGAGGCTGATAATGGAGGGTGGAAAGAAAGAGTGCACCCCAGAAATGAGCAGGAGTCAAAGTTAATAAACGCAGGTAAATGCAGAGCTGGAAGCTTGTGTTTTTAAATGTCTGTCTGCGCCTTTAGGTAGCCTGTCGACGTTTGGTTGTGTTTGAAAGAGCCATCGTTAAGCTGGATGCTGGCGGGTGTTAGCTAGCTGGTGTTGATGAAAGCCAATGAACTGTTCTATCCAGATCAGGATGGATTATAAATGGAGCTTTGAGCACTGGAGGACTGCATAAGTGTCATTCTTTTTTGTGTGCGTGTTTACCTATGAACGCATATTTGCTCTAATCGCATGACACTTGTGTGGCCTGGATGATGGGAGGGGGCAGGAAAAGGAGAGATGTTAGAGTTAATGTGTGTTTCTTTTTCTATTTCTTCTGATCAGAAATATTCCAGACGCTGACTTTGGGCTCCCAGGGCGGCACCAGTACATAATCCTGAGTGAACTGGTCCTCCAGCAGGACAAACCAGCAGGTAAAGTTTCTGTGTGCAACAAAAAAAAGTCTTTTTAGAAACGTGATTGTGAAAAACGAATGTGTGCACAAGACAGACAGTTATCTGTGTAGTTTCCTCTGCGTTGCTTTACACCCTCAATTTACCTTCTTAAAATAGTAGTTCCTCATATGCACCAAGGAAATAATTTGATTATAACGACAAGTTCACAGAGACTTCAGTAACAGTTCAGTTCATTAGACTTTAATAGACCAAATAGTGCCAATTTGAGGCATTCTTTAGTTCCAATTTTCTTAAATCTATGCTGTGTTCCCATAAATTTCCTTTTTGTTCCTACTATCCACAAGTGATTTCAGTTTTATCTTCCAGAGAAGCCCACAGTCTGTTGTTTCTCCTCACTTAGGCACATGAAGTATTCGGGGCCTGCCACAAGAGCCTATGGAGCCAGCAGACATGCCGTTGAAGTCCTCCTCTCCACCTCCACTGAATGGTGTAGGTCATGGTGAGGTGGGATCAGAGGAGGAGCTGAGGGATCTCGGCCAGTTGTCGCTGGGGCTGTCCTGCAGGCCTCCTGCGCTGGCCGACTCTCCTGATTCACCATCCAGCCTCAAACAACCCTTTCCCCCTGCAAAGTCAGCCACTCATCAACCCGGCTGCAACTTTAATCTCCCAGTTAAGCAATCCCAACCCACATTTTCCATGAACTCGGGGTCAGCCTGGATGGACATGGAGCATCAGGCTCTAAAAGCTGATTCATTTGTGCGCCTCACCAACGACTACCACCGTGCTGATACCTGCATCGCTTCTGCAGCAAACACTCGGCGTCCAGGGGAAGAACTGGGGTTCGCTGACTTCACTGTGTTTACGGAGCAGAGTGTGCATCAGTGGTGTTGTGGGTTCACACCTTCAGGTAATCCTGAGAACCTGGACAGCAGACTAGGACAGAGGAGCTCTTCAAACAGCCCAGTTGAACGCACCTCTAATCCAGGTCAGGGGGGTTTATGGGACTCTGAGCTCAGCCCTCCTTGCTTATATAAGGCAAGAGAAAAGGATTGTACCGTTATCAGGCGCTGGCAGGAAGGAGATACTGCAGCCGTGCGACCCTCTCAGGACCAGGACCAGCAACAGCCTCAGGAAACTGCCAGACCTTTGGTTTTTCCATCTATGAAGCCTTATGTTGAGGATGGAGTGTCAGAGCAGAATGATCTGACCTGCAGGGAGAGTAGTTTTAAAACCTCAGAGGTCCAGGGGGATGAGGGTGTGCAGAGTGATGAAGAAGAAGAGCCAGGAAACTACCACGATGTCAGCAGCAGCACTGTTGCATGTGCACAGTCAAAGGGAGGCGAGGACCTTCACCACTTCATCTCAACCGCAACTCAGGAAATCTCTTCTACCTCCGTTCAGCCGCGGTCTGGAACACACAGCAAGGACGATGTTTCAGAATCCGACCGCAGTTCAGAGAGCCAGAGGGACCCGGCGCCCGATCCAACGGCTGATGCCGCAGTGCTGATCCTGGGGACGCTCCCACCGAGTGACAGCTTCGCCGATTTCTGCGCAGCACCCATGCAGAACGACGGGGAGGATTTGTGGGCGGAGTTCTCGGACCTGAAGGAGCAGGGAGGCGAACAACCTTGGAGCAGAGCGCCAGCGGGCCAAGACGAGGACAAGGCAGAGCAGAGCGGGGTGACTGGGAGGAGCAGCAGTCAGGTCAGAGGTTTTACATCTACATGAATGTGTCGATGATCATTTGAAGTGGGAGTGTCCTTTGCCCTTATCTGTTGACCATCAGGGGCTCTCAGATACTTTAGCTTTCACCACAACTCATTTTCCTGCCAATGTTCAACAGCTTTTCCTGGACAGTTTCTTGGGAGCAGAGGGCCCGTCTGCTGCGCTAGAAGAGGAGGTACGCAGCCTCGCTGCTCTGCTGGATGTCCAACAACCCCCCCAGAAGGAGGAGGAAGAAGAGGAGGAGGAGCGACACAGCCAGTGGTGGGGAAGAGCTGCAGGCCTGAATGTGTCAATTAGATTTATTTGTCAGATTTAATTGATTGGTCTTATCATTACCATGATTCTGACTGTTGTCTCACTGTAAGTGTTTGGAAATGCGTGTTCCAGTTTCTCTCTACGTCAGTGAGGTGTAATAAATAAGAGCTCTATTTGTTTGATAATTGGAATTGATTGATTTCTGTGGGTTCATCACTGTGGGTGCAGGATTCAGAAGGGTTTGTGGTGGCTGCACCAGGACCTTCACAGTACAGTCGGCCTCGGGTTTCAGTGGAGAGGTTCCCACTCCAGCAGGACCCTGCTCAGGTGCCTTGGTGTGGACGCAAAGAACACCGTGAGTTGGACAAATTTAAGCTGCTCTTTGTGAGCGATGTGGTTTTTTTCAGCGTGTTAGGTGTTTAAATAGATAGATGGAAACTTTATTGTCTGTTTTCAGCAAAAAAAACATAGAAATTTGTCTTCAACACAGCTTTAAAACATTAAAAATACACTCAAACACATTCACACACAACAACAAATAAACATGATGTAGCAGATAGAAGCGCAGTCTATTTTTTATTCTATTCTAGTCTATTATTATTTTTCTAGGCCAGTGGGGTTCTGTGTCATTTGCCTGATGGCAGCAGTGAGAAGGAGTGGTGCAGTGTGGGTGTGTGTGTAGATTTAACTGAAAAGAACTTTCCACCCCGTTTCAAAGAGTAACAAACCTTGGTGGACTCTGGACTCATGGTGAATGCAGCCTAAGATGAGCAGTTTCTGTTGCTGCTGTTCACGCTGACGGTCTTTTTTTTTTCCCACTCTTCAGTGTTTGCTAGACACCACCAAAGACGCTGCATCGGCTGCCTGTTCTCCCAGACGCGCAGCACCAACAGCACCAGCACCTCCAGCTCTCCAGAACACACCAGCCCCCTCAACCGCTTCAATACAGGTCGTTTCTAGTTTCTTGTACTGATCTAATGATCATTAATAAGTAGCTTTGATTGGCCACTCCAGCCTGATTCTTCATTACAGTCTGATAAGTGAAGGTCCTAGTTTTTATTTGTCATCTGTATAGGAAACGATTCCCTCCAGCCAGCTGGACTGGAACAACCGCGGCCTTAGCAGCTCTCAGGACGGTACCTGCCTTCGCAGAGCCCCTCACTTCTGGGGCCGCAAATAGACCACATCAAGGGCCATCCCCTGCTGGGTTTCTTTACCTGAAACCATAGAGTTGTGGTCTGCACCACTGGACCCCCCCCTTGTTGTGATGTCACATTTTCTCCAAACTGAAAGACGCAGCAGTTTCAGAGGAAGCTTTGTCATTGTGTTGATGTGGGACACGCTGCAACAATCATCAGTCAGCTGATTTAATGTATTTAATCCTATGTTGACTCACTCCACTAGTGACCAGCTAACTCTCCTAGTGTTAATAGGTCAGTGTTGATGTGGTTGTCCAGTGCATGTGACTAAACCTGTCTTCCCATGTTTTTCTGTATCAAATACTGTGCATTAAGAATGTAAGAATGTTATAGTGCACTAACACTACTAATACTAATATGCACTTTATGTAAAAATAATAGTAATTTCCTCTGAAGTTTCTTTTTAAAATTCAAAAGGTCAACTAAATATGCTGAAAACTGGTTCACAATTCTGTGGTAGATCAATTACCAGTAGCACTAATTTCTTTGAAATAATATTTTTTTTTCTTACTAACTGGGTTCTGATGCATACATGAACAGGACGACTGAGTTTATTTTCAAAGCACTTCATTCATTAAAAGACCTGAAAATCAATTTAAATACCAGCAGTCATTTCTCAGATATGCAGCTGTGGTATTTTATGCTGAGTTGTGCCTTTATACCCATAAAAGCATAAGTTGTCTCTCTTTTGAAGATATAAATTACTTTTTCCTGATTTGCTGCACTCGAAATAACATCTTGTACGTGCTGAAATAAATCAACAGATCCTCCACTTGGCTCCTCCAGACTGTTGTTCATTGTTTGATCTGTGTGACAAACCTGTTGATTTATTTATTTGTCTGGGACTATTTTGCTGCACACGCGCCCTCAAATAACATAAAGATAATAAGTCAATAATAAGTTTTGTTGAGAACCTATTATTTCAAATTTGTATGTGAACTCTGTGAAAGTAGCATGGTTCTCTGTGCAGATGCATGGGTGTGTGTGTGGGGTGTGTTGAGTGTGTGTAGTGTGTATTATCTGTGTTGCGTGTCTGATATGTGGTGTGTATTATCTGTGTGTGTCTGTTGAGTATGTCTCTTGAGTGTCTGTGGTCAGTTGTGTTGGGTGTCTGTGTATTATTTGACTGTAGTGTATGTGTTATGTATTATCTGTGTGTGTTTTGTATTTTTGTCTTTGTATTATCTGTATAGTGTATCATCTATATGGTGTATCATCTGTGTTGTGTATTACTTGTGTATTGTATTATTTGTGTAGTGTATCACTCGTGTAGTGTATCACTCATGTAGTGTATCACTTGTGTAGTGTACAGTCTGTAGTGTATAGTTTGTGTATCACTTGTATAGTGTATAGTTTGTGTAGTTTATCACTTGTGTAGTGTATCACTTGTGTAGTGTATTATTTGTATTGTGTATCACTTGTGTAGTGAATTACTTGTGCACTTTATCACTTGTGTAGTGTAAAGTTTGAGTTGTGTATCACTTGTGTAGTGTATAGTTTGTGTATTGCATTATTTGTAGTGTATCACTTGTGTAGTGTATAGTTTGTGTATTGTATTATTTGTAGTGTATCACTCGTGTAGTGTATAGTTTGTGTAGTGCATTATTTGTAGCGTATCACTCGTGTAGTGTATAGTTTGTGTAGTGCATTATTTGTAGTGTGTCACTCGTGTAGTGTATAGTTTGTGCAGTGCATTATTTGTAGTGTATCACCCGTGTAGTGTATAGTTTGTGTAGTGCATTTTTTGTAGTGTATCACTCGTGTAGTGTATAGTTTGTGTAGTGCATTATTTGTAGTGTATCACTCGTGTAGTGTATAGTTTGTGTAGTGCATTATTTGTAGTGTATCACTCGTGTAGTGTATAGTTTGTGTATTGCATTATTTGTATTGTGTATCACTTGTATAGTGTATAGTTTGTGTAGTTTATCACTTGTGTAGTGTAAAGTTTGAGTCGTGTATCACTTGTGTAGTGTATAGTTTGTGTAGTGAGTTTGTGTAGTGCATTATTTGTAGTGTATCACTCGTGTAGTGTATAGTTTGTGTAGTGCATTATTTGTAGTGTATCACTCGTGTAGTGTATAGTTTGTGTATCACATTATTTGTATTGTGTATCACTTGTGTAGTGAATTACTTGTGCACTTTATCACTCGTGTAGTGTATAGTTTGTGTATCGCATTATTTGTATTGTGTATCACTTGTGTAGTGAATTACTTGTGCACTTTATCACTCGTGTAGTGTATAGTTTGCGTAGTGCATTATTTGTAGCGTATCACTCGTGTAGTGGATCGCGTCTGTGCCCCCCCGGCCCCCCCCCGGCCCCGGGGGCCTCGCCCCGGATGAGCACCCGTCCCTTCCTCCTCCTCGCCCCGCCGCGGCGCGTCTTCCTTCCGGCTCGCCGACAGAGAGTCGAGGCTTGGTTAGCGGCAGCGGGGCTCTGACACCATGGACAGCCAAGGAAGGAAAGTCGTCGTGTGCGACAACGGGACCGGGGTGAGCCGCCGCCGGCGCTTCGGCCTCGCTTAATCCCCGGTTAATCTCGGTTAATCCCGGTTCGGGGCTCCTTCGGCCGTTTTTTGGAGCGTTGGTGTGAAACAGGAAGTGGAGCTGTCATCGCCCGAGCTAGCTGGGTGGCTAGCCCGTCGGCTAGCCCGTCCTCATTCATCCGGGGCGCGGCGCGGAAAATGCCTCTATCCCCGTCCCCGGGCTCACGGTTGCGGGTTCGACCCCCGCTCCCGGGGGGCCCTGGGTGTTTACGTCGACCGAACGGGGGCCCTTTCCCCCCCGCCGGCTGCCCGTGAGCCGAAGCAGCGAGCCCGGCTGCTAGCACAGCTGGCTGTCTGGGCTCTTCTGCCCGGCTCTGTCGGCCAAGCTGCCCGTTTGTTTTCTTTCTTTCTTTATTTATTTTTGCCAGATTTGAGCTTTTATGTCTCTTTATTTTGGCTGCCGGTCTTTTTTTTAAGCAGCTCTGGTTCTCGTCGATTCCACCCGGCTATGCTAGCTAGGCCGTGTCAGATTGATCTCAGAGCAACTTCTTAACCAAATTCCCACGTACAAATTTCACCGAGACCTGCGAAACTACATTTAAAAAAACATTAACTTTTTGATTTATTTCCTACCTGCGTGTCATTGAACAGACCCGCGGCCCGTTTAGGCCATGTACGTGTTGAAATACAATGGAAGGGTTTGTGTCTTTAATCACCTTTTTTGTCGGCATAATTTTAAATGGGCTGACATGTTCTAGTTTTCTGGTGTTTTTTTTTTTTGGTCCAACACATCAGGCAGATTTTTTTTCCACCACACACAGGGTTAGCACACAAATAGCTTTTTTTTTTTTCTAAGGTCGGTGGTATTTTCCTTTCCAGATACTGTCAGCGTTCAGAGAGGATGTTGGCTCAGCACGCTGGAGTTTGCATTCTTTTAGATGGCTTCTTTTAAGAACCCTTGCAGGTTTAAGATGTTGCTTCGGTCTTGAGATGTGAAGTCAAGAGGAAGTGAAAGAGTCTGTCTCAACCACAAATGTCAGCAGTGCAAAACGAGCATTTCAGAGATGTAATGCTGGTTTTATTGGTATTTGTTTCATGGTTGGTTCTCCAATTAACCAGAATAAACTTTTAAATTGCGGACCACATGTATAGTGTCGTTTCTATTTGTCTTATTTTACTGTTGTTGACGCTCCATAACCTACATGTGGAGGCTTTGTTCTTGCAACATTGCCAGTTAACTTGCTAAATGAGCCCAAGGATCAGAGTAACCGTATCTCGCTGTATTAAAATAATTAACTGCATTTCCTTATCAGTTCATTAGTGTTCTCTTTTCCCTATTTTTTTTCTAAAGTTTGTCAAGTGCGGCTATGCAGGCTCCAATTTCCCCGAGCACATCTTCCCTGCTCTGGTTGGGCGGCCCATCATTCGCTCAACAGCAAAAGTGGGAAACATCGAGATTAAGGTAAGGATTGGGCACGAATAAAACTCAAGAGACTGCAGAACATGTTTACATTACTGCAGTTAACAAAATCACATTCTCACTGGAAAAGACCTGTTAATGAGATGTGCTCAACTCAGCAGTCTCCCATTAAAATGAGCATATACCCACATCAATACACTGTAAATAATAAAGAAAGGATCACTGTGCTTATGCAGCAGCCAAACTTTTATTTTTCCCTTCTGTCCCATTTGCTCTGCACTCCCCTTTTTGTCATCTTTCATTTAATGTCCACTTTCCTCTTTCATGTGTTGTTCTCCCATGATGAAGTAGAATGCTAAGAAGATGGTAAGTTCAGGCTGGTGTGTGCCTCCTGTTCCTGCCTGCTCTGGAGAGTTGTCATGTTTTCAGAAATCTCAAAAACTTAAAATGTCTTTCTGCTTCTTGTTGATTTTCTGGTTGTTTTGCTTTGTTTTTACCTTTACTCATTTATTAATTCATCGACGTTTCAGCAAGTCTACTCCCAGCGTGCAACGACCTGCATTCCGATGTGTTTTTATGAGTGCATTGTTCCGTGCTTTTGTTACTAGCTGTGTGGAAGCATTGAACATATTTAATAACCTGAAAAAGACCCTCAGCTGTTTGAAGACATAAAGAATGTAAGATGATGCATAAATGGTTTCGTGTAGACTGGTAATATTTGTTTCTGTCTATCTATTGAAGCTAAATGCTAATACCACAGATGATTGTGAGGGGGGATAGGCGATACCTTTGAGTGTTTCATCTTTAAACTGAAGGACGTATGGTGAACAGCTGAGCGACTGAGACGGTAGCACATCTGTTTCACTGTTCCATGAAGACCACATGGAGGAGCCCTGGCTGCCACTGGTAGCTTGCTAATGCCAGAATACACAGGATGAGCCCATAAAATGGCAGCCCTTTGTAGGTTTCCGCGACGTCTCCGAATGGAACGCGAGTGGCTTGACTGTGGCTAATACGAGGCCCTCACCCGAATGTTGTTTACATTGCCGGGGTGCTTGGCATGCAGACTATTGGATTGTCCTGAAACAAGTGTGGGTGCATGAGAATATTTGGTTGTGCATGCTGTGTGAGTTTTAACACAAAAGCAGCAGGGTGATATGAACGTGCAATGCTCTTTCCTCCTCTCATCGCCTCTGAACGATCTCAGTCACATTCCAGATTTGGACCACCGCACATCAGAGTTTCTGCACGTTAGTATTTTCCTCTGACCTTTGACCTCTGCCTGCAGGACCTGATGGTGGGGGATGAGGCCAGCGAGCTGCGCTCCATGCTGGAGGTCAACTATCCAATGGAAAATGGCATTGTCAGGAACTGGGATGACATGAAGCACCTGTGGGACTACACCTTTGGCCCGGAGAAGCTCAACATCGACTCACGCAACTGCAAGATCCTGTTGACGGAGCCGCCCATGAACCCCACCAAGAACCGAGAAAAAATCATCGAAGTATGTTGCTCCAGAGTGTCATTGGTTTGTTGTCGTGTAAATACATTTTGAGCCGATCATATCACGTATAACCCTTCTGTAATCCACAGGTGATGTTTGAGACCTACCAGTTTGCAGGCGTCTATATCGCTATTCAGGCGGTACTGACTCTCTACGCTCAGGGTAAGATGACACATGAGCTTTAGCAATTTGCACGTTCAAGACATTTCTGAAAGAACTTGCATGCTTGAGTAAAACTCTACAACCTTTTTTTTTTCTGAATTCATAACCACACTGTGAGCAGTAGGGATTAAATTTAGCATGTGTGTCTGTTTTTGTTGGTTTACCAAGCAAATAAAGGAGCTGTTTGACAGCCCATGCAGCAACAAAGTGTTTGCATCAGTGCAGTTCTGGACTTTTCTCTTGTGTTTTAGGCCTTCTGACTGGTGTTGTCGTGGACTCTGGTGATGGTGTGACACACATCTGTCCCGTGTATGAGGGTTTCAGCCTGCCTCACCTGACGAGACGCCTGGATATCGCAGGCAGGGACATCACCCGGTACCTTATCAAGGTATCCAGTGAAGCTCCACACACTCGTGTGACTGGTTTGGGAAAAATCATCCACCGTGTACAAAACAATGAAACGTCCTTAATTTCTTCTTTCTCTGTCGGGGTTCAGTTGTTGTTGCTGAGGGGCTACGCCTTCAATCACTCTGCTGACTTTGAAACTGTGAGGATGATGAAGGAGAAGCTGTGCTACGTGGGCTACAACATCGAACAGGAGCAGAAACTGGCTCTGGAGACCACCGTGCTGGTGGAATCGTACACGGTAAATGTTGACATTGATAAATCCCCCTCCTATAGAAGTTACCTACAAATGATTAATACCGGTTTTTAAACTCAAATGTATTTTCTGCTGCTCCTGAACTAATTTATGTGATCTGTATTTTGAGGTCACCGTGCGTGCAGTGTGAATCAAACCTTTTCCCCTAAGAAGATCATGGTGGAAAACCAGTTATTGTTTGACTGTTTAGGGATTTTTAGTTGTTACCCCACTGAAGGTTTCACGTTTTTAAGAAAATGGGATTTCTGCTAATAGAAGGTTCTGCAGAAGTGTCAGTGCCGTGGAGTCCCACAGGGGTTAAAGCAGGCTGGGTAGCCTAGCACATGGCTGCTGTTGGTGGTGTTGGCAGCTCCGGGCCAGGGCAGCGCTGCTGACTAACTGTTTTGTCTGGGACTTAAACACATGGAGGTGCAGCCTCCCTCCGTCCACCCTGCTTTTCTTTCCGAGGCTCTTTTCCTCACAGAGGGAACCGCAGAGTCTAAATGCAGCTTCTGCAGTCTGCCTCGCTGCACGCTTTAGCGAGCCCGTGTTGTGTCTCCGAACTCACTGGCCATGAGTGTTTGGGCTAGTGGAGCCGTGTGCGCGTGTGTTCGTGAACATGTATGTGCAGTTATTGTTTGTGTGCATTGGTGTGCTTAAACAAGGAGGGCAATGTCACCGTGGTCGAAGGTCTCTGAACCGTGAGTTACATCATTTCCTGTGCAGCCACTCTGCGGTAGTGGCTGGGCTCCACTTCCTCCCACCAGCCTTGGCTGAATGCAGCCTTTTTAATAGTCAGACACGCGTTCCCTCCACCTCATTTTGAAGCTGACACACCAAACACAACATTCGTGTTCAGGACTTACATTCTTCTAAGCTCCCCTAACACAGAGAGGTTATCGAAGACTAGTCACGATTGCAGTGTTGGTTTCTGATTCCCTTCACCGTCACTGGTGTCATTTTCCTCTTTCTTTTCATCTCAACCCTCCCACACATCCCCAGCTGCCAGATGGCCGTGTGATCAAGGTGGGAGGGGAGCGGTTTGAGGCCCCGGAGGCTCTGTTCCAGCCCCACCTCATCAACGTGGAGGGTGTCGGGGTGGCTGAGCTTCTCTTCAACACCATCCAAGCGGCTGATATCGACACCAGGTGAGTGAAATGGAGACATGACCGGTTTCCTCTGTCAGTTTTAAGTTTGGCCACCTACTATTTAATCCAGCTTTGTTCCAAGTTTCGTGTAATCTTTTTTTTTGTATTTTTAAACTTTTTCTTAATTCTCTCCGCATTGTGTGTTTCCATCGCCAGGCCCGAATTCTACAAACACATCGTGCTATCAGGAGGATCCACAATGTACCCTGGCCTGCCTTCTCGACTGGAGAGGGAACTCAAGCAGTTGTACCTGGAACGTGTGCTCAAAGGAGACGTGGACAAGCTTTCGGTCAGATTTTAAACCGATTTAAAACTGTATTCCCTCAGAATGGTTGGTTAGAAACACACCACTGACGTCACAGGGATGTGAAGTACACGACTCCAACAGCAGGTGGCACCAGATGTCAATAGACGTTCATTTAAAAGCTGAATATCATCTAAATCACATGCTCCTAGATCCACTTCTCAGAGATACGTTCGACTAAATTATATTACAACATGATTGACTTTCACTGCCTGTGGCCACATCAACTCTCTGACCCTGCTGATGTCCTTTTAAATATTTTTATGAATTTCTGGTTGGATGCTTTTTCCCACTATGAATCAGAAATTCCATATATCTGTCCTGGTTTCCCAAACATTTGCACAAACATTTGTTACAGCTCACATAGTTCATTGTTTTATGTAAATCTGATGGAGCCATGCAAAGTGAAGCAGTCAGTGACAAAGTCTTGGATTTTAGGCTGGATTGTGTGAATTCTTACCTCTGCCCCTCTAACAAAGCATTTAAACTCTAGGACAGACCTGAACTCATGGACTCTGTTACTTTGACTCTTAGAAATTCAAGATTCGGATTGAGGATCCTCCCAGGCGGAAGCACATGGTGTTCCTGGGTGGAGCTGTGCTGGCCGACATCATGAAGGACAAGGACAACTTCTGGCTGACCCGGGAGGAGTACCAGGAGAAAGGAGTGCGCGTGTTGGAAAAACTTGGAGTCACCGTCAGATAAAGCACTGTACGGACAGACCGCACGCACACACGCACACGCACGCAGACACACACACACACACACAGACACACACACAGACACACAGTACAGTCACACATTCTCCCCTCACCTACATGGCAACACATCTATTTATCCCTCTTCTTTTGGCTCTTCATACTCCTTGCACATCAGGAGGGAATGGAGCTGTCACCTGTCCCTCTCTCTTCCTCACTCTTGCGCTCTTTCTCTCTCTCCCTCTCTCTCTCTCTTCTGCCTCTTTCTTCCGGTATGGAATCAACTCACACTCTTCTCACTTTGTAAAAGCCCAGAGAACCGCCATCCTTTCAGGTCGAAGCCCGTCTTTCTCTCTAACCATGAACGGGGTCGATTTCTGCCCTGCTGCTGTCCGTTTAAGCCTAATTTTCAGAGAAAGTTAAAGCCAGGGCAGTGACTCATAATTCTGCACGTTTACCTGCAGATATCATAGATGCGATGAGGTGGGTAAACAGGGCAGTAACAGTTGAATAGAATGAATTGTACAACTCAGATTAAACAGCCACGGGCCGCTTTCAGCATCTGTTCAGGTGACTGATGGCAGATCACACTTTCACATCAGTGAAAGATTTTTCTTTTCTGGGAGTGGGTTAACTTTGTTTTGCTTTTTTTTGTTGGATGTATGACTTCATTTGAACCTTTTTTTTTAATTATCTTTTTGTTTCCATTGACTTATTTCCTTCTGCTTTGCACGACGACCATTGTAAAAAGAGTGAGTCGTGAGAGAAGAAGTTCCTGCTCTTTTATTTTTTATGACGGTTGATTTATAAAAGGGATAAATGCACAAAGGATTGCCCCTGAGCATGACACGGGGCGCGTGGCGGTACTTTGGGGTTTGCTGTTTGCTCTCCGTCACACGACGTTGCCGCTGCGCGTTAATCTAAACGTGAAGGAACGGATGTGGTGTCGCTACAGACCGCAGCAAAGCCATCGCGTCTCAGATGCAGCGAAAATGGGGGGCCGTCGAGGGGGGAGATGGATTTGAATCTGGACGCAGAGCAACACAAAAGTGGGAAAAATTAATGGTAATTTATGGCTGTTGAAATGCTGTCGAGAGCATAATTAATCTCTCCAGTCTTTCACTCCCAATGGTTGACTTAATGATTACTGGAGGCACTTCTATTTCAGGCATAATAAATGTGTATATTTTTTCCCCTCTTTCCATGAACGTCTCCAGTGCCAAGTGCAGTTAATATTAACTGGATCTCATGTTTTAATGTCTTTCTCTTTGTCACTTTTTTACTTTCCTGTATTGTTCATAGCATAACTGCCTCACGCTGATTTAAATAAAGAAAATGATTTATAAGGTGGATGTGTGGGGGGAATCTTTTTTTTTTTTTTTTTTTTTTTATATACAGGACCCTTCCAAATATGTGATTACACAGATGAACATAGAAAATCAGTTACACAGCTGGTCAGATGGGTTTTTTTTTTTTTTTGGAGAGTTGAAATATTGAAAAATGAGACTAATAAACAATCTTTGTTCAACAGGTTTTTGGGTCAACAGTCTTCCAACATTCTTCCTCTTTCACTTTTGTTATAGCAATAATTGTAATTTCTTCAGGTCTGTTGCAGGGAGGAGGAAATGTCTGTTAAAAGTCAGTTTCTCATGTCTGTTAAAAGTCGGTTTCTCATGTCTGTCACATGTTTAACAACCATCGCAGTAAAATGAGGCTAGATACAGTAAACGTGGCTGTCAATCCAGGAGGTAAACGAAGGTGACTGAAATTGTCAACAGACCAGGAGGAGGAAGAGGAAATGGAACAGTGGCAGAGGACTGGCGCCACCAGAGGAAGAGGCTCTCTTTCCGTGCCTTCCAGCCAGACTATTCCGGCATTGTTCCATTTTAATCCCTTGACTTTGGACACTTCCCTCTCTTAACCCTGAACTCTGGAACACCATGTGAAGACACCCACCCCCCACCCCCTCGGCCTGTTGCCTTGCCGGAGGCAACATCAACTCACTCCCCCTCCTTTTTATTAAGTAGGTCCAGTTAGGTTTGAAAAGTCTGAACATTTTATAACAGTTTCTATGCCAGATTGCCCAGAAACGGTACAGGCGGCGATCATCTGGTTCTTATCACATGGTTTCCTCAATTACTCCAGGAGCCTTAGAAAGCTAAAGCATCTTCCAAGTAACAGGTCACTGCAGGTGAGAGTAGTTTCATAAGATTAAAGGACCTCGGGGCTGTACCATATTTAAATTTGATCATTTTAATACATGGTACAGGACAAGTTTACCATATTGACGAAACAAAACCTGTCACATTCATCGCCTCGGGTGTTTAAATGGCAGTAAAATGTTAAAAAACTAAACTGTTAAATCTGCAGCTGGACAGAAGGACACGGCTCTGGTGCGGGACAAACCATCCACTCCTGTAAACTTTACCGGGAAATGAGCAGGGGTGCTTTGTGCACCCAGAGAGGGGCCACGCTGACCCCATTACATGAGCAGATATCTTAAATGTTTGCACATGTGGACTGTGATGCTGTTTGCAGCCGCTGAGCTGCTTAGCAGGCCCCCATAGGCCCTGAGGGACCTTCTTTTTCTTCTCTTTTCTTCCTCCTCCATCATTATCGCCCACATGCTTTTCCAGAGACATCCTGAGTGAAACAGCTCGACGTCCTCGATGGCTATCACATGTTCCTGCTGAGGAGGGAGGCAGCAAGGAAAAGACATCTTGAAGAGACTGAAACGGGTTATACTCACTCAGGCAGATTCTTTTGTGCGCTCCTTTTTGTCCAAAGGTTTTCACAGTATTCTAGGAACTTTGTCACTTCAGTTTGTCCTTGTTTTTGAAATCCTATCTGATAAAAAAATTAAACTCAGTACTAAAACCAAAAGGTGAGAATGGGTGACCTGTGGACTGGATGTGAGAGTAGCCTCTCTGTCGTCCCCTAGTGGTAGGCTGTGAAGCACAAGACAGGACTCCTCCCACTGTTGAAGGCTAGCTGCTCTACATATCAGTGGGAACATCAAAAGGTCGTGAACATCCAGGCTTCATGTTCCTGTTTCTCTCGAAACACACGACTCACAGGCAGATGTGAACTGGCCATCACCCCTGGGTGTCCAGTCATGGACAATGGTTCTCTGACAAGTTTCTAAAGATTATATAATAAAACTAAAATAGGAGGAAACATCATGACTCACAGGTGAGGCCTCTACAAAGTCAATGTGCTTCCACTTCCTGGTCAGTGATGCCGACTGAATCGTGTCCAAATGCTTCACGCTTGTTCCAATTAGCTGACCCACTAGTGAATATTCTTATAGAAGCATTCAAACATTAGCTCAGTACAGGAGGTTCAGAAAGCCATCTGTGATACAGGCCAGCAGATGTTGCCTCAGCCTGTGATTGTGCTTCACTTCTGCAGGTTTTACACTTTTGATCCTTCTCTCCGCAGACGTCTGCAGAATGGAGAAGAAACAAAACACAAGCTCCCCAAATGCAAAAAGTGCTTCAGTTTAATGGGGAAGCAGCTTTGATCGGAGAGTAAAATTAAGCAGTGGACTCATGTGGTTTCACGGTTTTTGCTCGTTTTATTGGAGGCGGAAGGTAAGACACACATTTCACTTTAGTTTTCTCACAGACCTGACCACCCTTCAGTATCTACAAAGCACTTTCTGTTCCTTCTCGAAAGCAAGAGCTACATCCATCGTACATGTTAGAAACTTATTAAAAAAAATAGAAATAAAAATGTACAACATACACTTGATATATATAATATAATTTTGCTCTTTTTTTACAGAGGTAAAAATACTAAGTGTAAAAAATGGGTCTAATTCATTACAGGGAGGCTTTAATTTTCAATTTAAATACATAAGTAGATAAAGACAATGCATTCAGGCACTTGTAAATGGCTCTGATGGGAGAACATACTTGAGCATCAGATTAGACAGAGATAAAGGTTTGAATGTTCTCACACACGCACACACAGAGGTACACACGACAGGATGTATGCAACAGACACAACCAGGGTGGGGAAAAGGACATCCTCAGGCATTCTGCATTTCAACTACAGTGAAATTTCCTTGGCAAAACAATCAGGGATGGGTTCCCCCCCCAGATGATTATTTTCCCAAAAACAACCCCACGTGATGTCCCACTCCTTTTCAGATTTCATCTGTTTTTAAAAGCTCATTGTTCCTGGTTGCATCTTAAACGCTGCTGTCAGTGAAGCATGAAGTGCCTGATTGGCTGAGAGTTAGTGTTGTGCTCTGGGTGTGAAGCTGTGATTGGCTAGCTGAGGTGCCAGTCAAATGGCAGCTGCTGCAGGCCAGCGAGGGCAGTGGAGTTTTAAATGTTCGGCGTACACTGCGTCCACCTAAAAGAACAAACTTGATTCCTTCTGCCAACAGCTGGCGTAGGCCAAATTTGGGTTGTTTTCTGCGTGATCTGGAGCCCAGACAAATAATATTCCCTTTCACCATCCGTCTCACAGGTTCCCAAAGTCATAGTTAGCACAAGATCACAACAAAGGCATCAATTGTCTCATTAAAATGCCACATTTCCCAAGATCGATCCTAAAAAAAACCCAAGCAATTCAAAGGCATGTGTTTTTAAGCTACATTTAACATGAAATGGGAAATCAATACCTTTACTTGTCTTTAAAACCCTTAAAATCAACCACCTTTGCGTGTGTGATGGGATGGATTTAGGGAGGGGGCTGATTGTACGTCGCAAAGAAACTGGAGGCCTTAGTCTGTTTGTAATTACAGAGATAGTTTAAACTATTAGAGGAGGTTGATTGCTTGGAGCTTCGTTGTAGCAGACATCAGAAGAAGAGGGCTGACGGGTGGAGCAACGCACCATTTTTAAGGCAACTTCAACTCTGGCGGCAATCGCTGATTGTTTTTTACAGAGCATGACAGAGCGCTGAAAATTCAGAGCCTTAAAACACACTCGTATGTATGCAAAGTAGAATAAAAAGAGAGAAGTCGGACTGAGATCCTGGATGATTCCTGGTTCGGGTGAGAGTTCAGGCACCGTTTTACGTGGAAGGAGCGAAGAGACAAACGCTGGCGCAGCGTTCACGGTCCAGCACCTCCGGCTGGCAGAGTGAGAAAATAAATAGGATAAAAACATGAATCTTTGGGCTATTATTAGAAGATTAAAATGAGTACCACATTTGTTTCAGTCAACAAAGAAAATGTTGATAGCAGAAAGCTATGGTGACTATATACATCAGCTTTACTATAAGCCACAGTACAGAAAACAGAAAAGGCCTCGGCGCACATTGCAAAGCATGCACGTATGTCACACACGCTCACACACACGCGCAGAAGAGGTGTAGTGTCTGATCTCTCATGTAGCTGGAGTTGAGCGGGCCTGATATTGGAATAGAATATAAACAAAATGGCCACACATACATGAAAAAGGCAAGAAAAAAATAGAACAAACAATTCAAGTTCTTTCTACGCTGAGACGGTGTACAACGTATAAAGTACCTGCATATGTGATACATGACATATAGGTCAGCTATAAAAAAAGGCCCCCTGAACAGAGCTCTCTCTAAAAACAGCATGAAAGGGCCATGTGGAGAGTTGAGAGAACTGTCTGTCACCGAGGGTGAGCTTATCTTCCCAGGCTGTTCAGAAAATGCACCAAAAAAAATCTCCTGTTTCGTTGAATTCAGCGTCTGGAATCTGCAGAGAAACCAAGGCAACGAGAAGGTGGCCGCGATGGCCTCCCCATCCGTCCCTTTCTCTGTGCTTGCGTTGGGTTTAGGTCCACCTTGCTTCTTCTCAGAGGGTTCTGGGTGTGTGTGTGTGTGGGGGGGCTCAGCTCAGGGCCTTGTGTCGACCCCCGCAGCACCCACACCTGAGCCCCGCCTGGTGGCAAGCGTGCAGAGGCGGGTAGAGGCAGAGGCAGGGCGCCACCACAGACAGTCCCAGCAGGGCCAGCCAGCGCGAGCCCAGCCGCCCCCCGCCACCCTCGCCCCTGTCGCACGAGCAGGGGTCCAAGTAGTCCCCCTCGGGGTCCGACATGCAGTGGTACAGCATGGTGTCCGCCAGCCACATGCAGCTCGCCCTACGGATGCACACTCTGACGGGGTCGGGGGCGTCCTGGCAGCGCCCCCTCCTGTTGTCAGAGACGTAAAAGGCCTCGCGGCAGTGCTCGCACTGCGCTCGCTCCGCCCCGTCTTTCTTCCGCCTCTTGCCACCGTTGGTGGACGGAGAGGAGCTGGGGAGGAAGGAGCGGGGCTGGGAGGAGACGACGGAGGAGAAGCCTTGGTTGTACAGGCCACCGTGGCCCTTGTTAACCAGGGACGCCAGGGCGGGGTCGGAGTCCGAGGGCGACAGGGCCGGCGCCAGCGGGTAGGTGTAGTCGTGCTTGGGAGCGTCCGGCTTGCCGAATTTGACGTACGACCCGGAGTCGTCCATCTGGATGAATTTGTCGCGCACGTTGGTGTGGCGGTAGTCCTCGTAGCCCGTCAGCCAGGGCCGATCGCACGGCCGCCCCTGCTGCCGCTCGGTGGTCCGCTCCCAGCTGCGCTCCCGCGGGTTGATCCGCACGATCTCCTCATCTTCTTGGAAGGTGACATGACGGGAAAGCCGCGGCAACGGCTGGGGGCGGGGGGGGGAGAGTGGAGCCAACGTTGAATAAAGGTTTTTGAAAGTCACAAATCAGGTTTAATCATCACGGTAACATTGACTTAACGGAACCGGTTTGGACTCTCAACAGTCGTTTGAGCCCCATGCAAGAAAGAGCTAAAAGTTTTAAAGATGTTTCTTTTTCACTGGGAAAGTGAGGAATCTGTAGGGATAAAGGATCTAACTTGGCAGAAGGAATAAATGACTCATCTGCACCCAAATGTGCTCCAGAGCTCCAACGTGTGACCCCTTTAACCAAAAGCTCATGGTGGTTCTGCGTAAGTCGAGTCAAATGATGCCACCATGTTCACGTGCACTTAGCCCAGGGCAGGCAGCGTGGGTGCACGAGGAAACACGACAGCCTCTGCATTTTCCAGATCCAACACATAGAGAGACTGGTTTTGTACCAGTTTACCCCCCCCCCTCTCACCTGGTCCAGCAGGTAGTGGTCTGAGAGCCTGTAGGGGTCGTGAAGGTCGTGGCGGTGGCCCAACACACACTTGTGTCTCTGCGGAAGAGGGGAGGACTCCAGCGGTTGCAGGGAGCTCTCGAGTTTCTGGGAGGAGTTGGATGAGCTGTCCGTGGTGTTCTGTGGGGGGGTGGGGGGGGCAAACACAGGATGAGGGCTGGAAGCTCTCCGGACACACCAAACAAACAGTCATTGTGAAAGGATGCTACTGCTGGACAAACACAAAACAGGAAGTCGCCTTTCAAAAACAGGAAGGGTGAGCTGCGCTGTATCGTGACAGCTACGGCGGCCGCAGGTACGAGCGCGGGCGGCCTTTTCGAGAAATGCTGCCAACTCTTTAAACTCCTGCTTTCCCGTCCACCTGCTGAAGTGTCCTTGAGCAAGACACTGAACCACAGACTGCTTGCAATGCCGAGTATGCCTGTGATGAAACTGGACTCCGTGGGGCCACAAACAGTCACAGAGCTAAATGCAAAAGCAAGCCTGGCGACAAAGGTGTCCCAACACCGACGTCCCCGTCAGGGCTGAGGGGACAGATGTCGCGTCTGCAGGTACCTGCCCTGGAAATGGTGATTTATGAAACCACACGGGGATTTCAATTAGACACCGTGCAGCAGGAGTTCCCAAAAAGCTTCAGCCTGCGCGTGAAAACCTAAAAAGCGGGCGTTAAATGACCCAGATCTGCTGTGTGTGCGACTGTCTGCTCAAGCCATCCCCGTTATATCCCGCTCCCCACATGGATACTGCCATGCTGAGAATTCCGCCCCCCCAGTTTTCTTACAAAGCCCTCGGAGCAGCCGGCCAAAAATAACATGACATGCTGCCTCCGCTCAGCGCTCCGCCCCCCTGGAGAAGGCATTACTTTGGGGGGGGGGGCCTGATACGGTTTAGAACCAGTCCCACTCTGGACTCGGTGGCTGCAACTAATTCAAAACGCAGACCCAAATTTCTGCAGCGAGCAGGAGCAGCGCGGGAGGACAGGGAGACAGTTGGGGGGGAGATTTTATATTTTTGGACATCCTTCCTCTACATACTCTGGCTGGACGGAGGGCATTTCAAGTTATTTTCTGACACAAAACATATCCCGAGTCAAAGCTCCAGAGAATTCATCCTTCAACAAGCCGTCTCACTCTGCCGGGATGAGCCGAGGGTCCCCCTGACAGCCCCCCCCCCCCCGCCGTGAAACGAGCCGCAACAGAGACAGAGGGACGCGCCGCGCCGAGGAGAGCGGCGGAGGAAGGATCGGGTTAAGTTTAGGTTTGGCCAACGAGGAAGCATTTTGGGAAGTATGTGGATCCCAGCTCTCCCCCACCGGGCCTTCGCCATCCTCCCCTATCACCCCCCCACCCCCCCTATCACCCCCCACCACCACCCCCACCCCCCAAAAGGCTGTAAATCTGCTGGAGCATTTCACCCTGTCCGCGACCGCCCGCCCCGCAAACGCTGCCGCCACAGCTAAGTTTAGAGAAGGTCATTAGCACAGGATAAGCAAGCGAAGCTAAACATATTCAGTGGTCATCCCAATGGATGTGGAGGTCACGATCAGCCGGCGGAGGTGTGCAGGAACACAGGAAAAGAGATAAATCCAGACAAAAGGCACCGAGTACCAAGATTCATCTTGTAGCTACAATAAGACGAGGATTAGCGCCGCCTCTTAAAATATACGGTGATCACCGCGTCGAGTCCTCCTGCACAAACGGACGCGTCTCCAGCTGACCCCACCAAAGGATCTGAGCAGCGGAGTTATATTTTCATAAATGTAGCAGATATATAAAAGCGCTGCAAGGGTGCCGCCGGGCCGGAGGGACGGCTCCACCCTCGCGCAGCGCTGCGCCCCCCCTCTCTGGGTGTTTGTATGTGTCTCAGCGGTGGCTGAACCCTCCCAGCAGAGCACCTATTAGTCTTGGCTCTTACAGACGGCTCGAGTCAAAGATGAACCACGAGGCACTTCCTCTCGTAAATCAGCGCTCCCGCACTAAGCTGGGAAACAGCTGCTAGTTTGGTGGCGACCCTCTTTTTCAACTGTGAGGGAGGAGAAGGATGGTGGGGGGGTGGGTCGTCGGTAGAGACCGAGGTGGTGGGATACAGGAAGTGACCCCATGACCCTGCCTACTGCTCCTGGTGTCTAGTTACCGGGGGGTGGGGGGTCCTTCATGCTCACTTAAAGCATGGCCCTGACACACAAGCGACACACTCACCAGTACCGGAGGTAAGTGTGTCACATCTGTGTGTGTGTGTATGTGCGTGTGTGTTGGGGGTGGTGGGGTCCTTCCTGATTGAAAAATTAAAGATGTGTATTTGGTGCAGAAAATTAAATGTCTCAGGTTTTCGCAGTGTATTTTAGCACCAATTTGAACGAGGTGACGCTTGGACGAGTGGATATAAACCCACAGGGGATCAATGTGGAGCACCAAAGAGACGGATCAGAACAAGCGTGCACAGGTCCAGCCCGGCGCTCTCCAGAGCTGACACGCGGCCGTGAACCCAGCATGACGTCGCTCCGGCGTGGACCGCGCTCGAAAACCCGAACCCCCCCCTCCGCCCGCGCTCGCGCAGAAAAGAGGCAAACACGGACGGGAAAGGAGAAATCCCGCCCACGGGGGTAGCGAGTCTGGAAGGCAACCGGGCCGGTTACAGCGAGGAACCAGAGTTCTGACTGGGAGGGTCCGATCGTGGGAAGCCCGCTTACGGTAAAGACGTCGTCGTCGCCCAGCTCGCCCTCGTTCTGGAGTGCTGTGGATGAGGTGGTGGAGCCTGCGGAAAGGAAAACGACAATCACTCAGCCACGCGCTTCGTGAGGGCAACGCGGACGTCGAGCGGCGCCTCGGCTCCGCCTACCTTCAGCCAGGTCCTCGATGGCTTTCCGCACGCCCCTGTCGAACGCTCTGGCGTCGGCCGGACTCTGAAAGGACAGGCCGCACTTCCTGTCCTCCACCTTCCAGTGGTGAAACGTGGGGTTGGCTATGGTGTACACGAGGTCCTTCCTCAGCGGACAGTCCAGGATCACCTGTTCACGTCGCACAGAATCAGCCACCGCTCACGGCGCCCAGCGCGAGGCCCGCTTCGACGCGACTTCAGCCCTTTTACCTGTTTGTCGCGCAACCGCTCGCCACGGATGAGGAACTGGGAGAGGCTGGAGGCCGGCACGGGCGCCAGCTCCGGCGGCAGCAGCCGGCACACCCCCACCCTGGTCAGAGCACCCCCGTCCTGGGCCAGCCAACCACCGGTCGAGTCGTCCCGCGTCATGACCACCGCTTTCACACGTACGATGTAGCTGTCACTGTTCAGAGAGAGACGGGGGGGTTACCAGGACGGCGGTCTCAGGAGGTGGCTGCAGACTCACCAACAAAGTGAATGAAAGTCAAAAGTTAGATATTATTGACAGTTTATTCGACAAAAAGTGGAAATGAAACAGAAAGGAAATGGAATTTTTTTGCCTTTTCCTCGCCGGCTGCATATTAGTCGAAGACTTTGATGTTCAGAACACTCACAAAGTCGACGGCACGAAAATGACATAGCGAAGACTCAAAAGTGAGTCAAGAAAAAGTCTTCATGTTGACAGAGTAAATGACGAATACTTGCACTAATAAAACCAGCAGACATTAGAATAACAGCTCAGATTAAGCTATTATTATTATTAAGCAGCTCCGCATCTGGTGGAGCTCAACTCCAGTTAACACATTGTCCACCACCACGCGTTTTCCTCGCAAGTGAGCTGCTAAAAAAAACCCAAAAAAACCAAGGCTTGAGTGTTGCTGCCACTTCGGCGCACAATGAAGCACATTAACCAGCAGCGGCTGATCTTTCGGGCTCTCACGAGCCAAAATAGAACAGGCTACACTGGAACAGCCATCAGAAACGAGCCCACACAAATTTAAAGATAACGCAAAGGAAGTTGAGTCGACACATCAGCAAATGATTAAGAACTGAGACGGCACAATGGAGGTAAGAGCAGAGACGTTGAGAAGCCTCAGAATGACAGACACCACCCCGGTGGGGACAATGAGCGTGGTCACGATGCACATGAATGAGCTGACAATAACAGGATGTGCCTCTGTGTTGCTGCTGCACTGTGTGTGTGTGTGTGTGTGTGTGTGTGTGTGTGTGTGTGTGTGCGCAGGAGGGGGGGGGCAACAAAGAAGAGAGAAAAAAGGAGGAGTGTATGTGAGAGGAGTTGTTATATAATTAGCTTAGAGACAGTCCCAGGGATTTAATGCACACATGCTAGGCCACGCTTGCATCCACACAAGTGGTGGAACTGGTTGGGTGGCTCCTCCCACGCATTCATAAAAGCGAATGAATGACTGACGGCAGACAAACAAGTCACACGGAAGCGAAGGGCAGGATCAGTCACGGGTCCTGGACATACCTGTAAACACGCAGCCCAGCTCGCCTGCTCATCCAAACCCACCGAAAGCGCTCAAGCGGTTCCGCCGCCGCTCCAGAACCGACTCGCCGTCCCCACCGCCACGATGCCCAGTGGCAAAAAAAGAACCGTCGACAAGTAAATCGGGCTGCTTCAGACGCTTTGGCGTGTCTGCATCCCATTTGGAGACATGATCTAGATGCATCAACAGTCCTGCATGATGAACTTGAGGGCGAACCTCACGCCGGGGAGGGGAGGGGCGGGGGGGGCGTCTGGTGCCCAGGGCCCAGTTTACCCACGGGCCTGTAATCTGTGGTCAGGACACACACGCGTCCAGCCAGCAGCAGCACGCTACTTTAATTCCGGTCTGCTTGGAAGTGACCGCACATTCTGGCGCAAATAAACATGCACACGCATGTATGCACGAACACACTCACTCTCACACACACACACACGTATATTTGGGAGCCGTTAATCTAATTCTGTCGACACAAATGTGGCGTGAGGTACTGGCGCTAACCCCGAGCGGGCCAACTGGTTCGTTTTTGAGCCGTGGGGCTGTTCTTTTTTTTCCCCTTCCCATCTTATAGAGCGACAGGAAGTGCAATTTGTCAAATTAAACTGATGACTCAGTTTAGAGCCCTGTGAGCAGGTAGCACTTATGTCCCCTTTCTGACGCGAGCCGCTGCCATTAGGTCTGAATCGCAGGGTGTGTCGCGTCTCTGCGCCTTCAAAGAGGGGGCACGTCAGCGCGCCGGGCCCCCGCGCAGCCTCCGTCGCCTCGCCGCAGCGTCGCCTCTCGGTAGTAATGACTTAAATGTTTTTTCTATACGTCTGTAGGCGAAGTTTCTGCGCGGCTTGCCAGCTGACTTCCTCCCCAGCGTGACTCACCGGCTCCGCTTGCGTGGTGCCGCCTCGGCTCTCTGAAGTTGCAGAGGCTCGGAGCACCTGCGAAAAATACAAGCCAATGGCCAAAGTGACACAGATCAGATTTTTTTGCTGAGGCCGTCCATGCGAACAAATCCTGTTTTAGTCCCACAGATCAGATCTGAGCCCCTGATACAAGGTCATGTGACTCCAAAGTCATGTGGGAAGAAACACTGAGGCTGTGGGCGACCAGCAGCCACCACACTGAAGCTACGTTGTCCCATTTTGATAAAACCTGGACTTTTAAGCTTTAAATCATCCACAAGTGGTTCTGACCATCATTGGTGGTGTAAACCAGGTTTTATAGCAGCGACTGTATGACCGGTGATGACGATGTCTGAAGCATCCTCTTTAGCACCGTCACACCTCACAATCAGAACAAATGTGCCTGCAGATTCCCCGAGAGGCGCTTTGATTCCTCCCAAACTCCACATGGCTCAACCTGGAATCATGTTTGAGAAGAGCTCCAATTAGCCAGATGACCTGTCTGAAGTGGCGGTGTGCAACAACGTCGCAATAAAGCAGTAAAGTGTCCGCGGAGGAGGCGCGGTTATCGGGCGTGGAATCCAGCGCGTGGATGACGGATGAAAGGCGGGCAAGGGCAAGAGCGGCCGTGTGTGATAAGGGCGGCTATACTTCCTCTGATAAGGAACAACTGGCCGCACCTCTGCCTGATCGAGAGAACCGCACACACCCGAACAGGATCTGCCCATCCTCCACACACGCACACACGCACGCACGCACACACGCACGCACACGCACCCTGCAGCAATCAGGAAGCCAATAAAAGATGCTTGGCGACCACAGTTATATCACAAATGATTCATAGTTAAGGTCACAGAATGCTGACAGTGTTTCACAGCTCAGGCCACCAAACTGGGACACACTCGTGTCACAATCATACACTTTACTTACAGTCCGACTTTATTATTTCCTTTATTCTCCATGTGATTTATTAGTCTGAATTTGTCGTAGCCGGCTGCCGGCTCAGTTTCATGTAAATGTTAGCCTGTTTTTAATCAGCAAACAGCTTTTCAGAAGTTTTTTTTTCCACATGTAATTTAATTTTCTCCTAAAGGGAACACAGGAAGCAGCAAACAGTCGGCGTAATGGGGTGATCAGAGTTCATTCACAGCTATTGGCACCGGAGGCTCCTGAGGGGACGTTTGATCAATGCTTCTGTCAATAAGCTGTAGTTACATGAGCGCTCACATGTCGGAGCAGCACAAGACCCACGCTGCCCGTCGCCACCGAGCGTGTCGCTCGCCGTCAGAGAGGCTGCCATCACGCAGAGCGGGCTCGTGCAAAGCATCCGACAAAAGGCCTCGTGGAGCTGGGAATCGATCACTGTCATCGTGGCGGGATTAGAAGGGACCTTAATCTCACAAATTAAAAAAACAAAAAACAAAACAGCAGCTAAACAAATGTGCGAGACGGGACCGAGTAGCGGCTTCGGAGCGCCATGCCAGAATACTTTCTAATCGCAGATAAGCTGATTTGTTGTAAAACTCCTGGAAAAGCCGACTAAAGTGCCTCATATCCCATTTAAGGATAATTTACCCAAGTCAAATGTCAATGAGGAGAATCTCATATTTGCGCACCTCCTCTCCAGGCCACACTCATCAAAATGTCAAATCTGGTGCGTTTGATCACGTAACACCGTTTCCACCAACCATCAGGGGCACAGGTTTGTCCCGGAGCTGCGCGGCCGCTGGTCCCACTCCAGGGCTCGTATAATAAGATTTATATAATGAACATTGGGAAGCCTGTTCTCTCAGGACTTTAGTCTAAACATGCTATTTAAAACTACACATGACAGGCTGCTCCGTTTCCTGGTGCCATTTGTGGTTCATCTTAAATAGACTGCAGTCTTTTTTGTTTGATACTTATAAATCAAGATGTTGACACGGACACGTCCATTTCTGAGTGCGTCTTCATTTGTAGGTGAACCGTAGGCCGGGACCGATCCTTTGAACCGCAAGCAATATTTCAGCCCTTCACGGCCGCTTAGATTAGAGCTTCATGGTTGTGTTCCAAACTCAGCTGAGCTTTTAATAAGACCAACGGCTTCATTGCACTGTTGGTGATGATAATCTGCGCTTCATACATCTTCGCAGTTGTTCAGCAAACACTCGAGTTAGCTTTATTCACAGGTAACCATGACCATGACATCAGTTAGAAACGACAATGAGAAAGAAAGCCACAATGTTTTAGAGCAATTAGGGAGGAGCTTTACGTTGCACACATGCTACTGCCGCCCCGAAGGGGAACGCTGGGTCTCTGTCCGTCGGATTCATAAAAAGAAATCTGGTCCGAGGGACTTTTTTTTTTCCAGGGAGGGCTTGGTGCCGCAACAAAATTTAAACACGAGGTCAAAATATCATATTAAGGCGCTAGTCGGGCGTTAAGAGTCTCAGGTTTAGTGGAGCCGCGCGTCACACAAACACTAAACTGTGTCCCACAGAGAGATGAGACAGTTGGACACAAGGCGAGCGGAAACACCATGGAGAACTCAAACAATTCTAATCTTGGTCATCCAGTCAGCTGATGTGCAGCGATACGTTTTTTTTAAAAAAGGCGAACAATCTGGTTCCATTGTTTGGTCTACAGATATAAACAGCTCAAACCGTTACGTAACCGGTCCAGATATCGACCAATGATGAGCTGCTCTGTGAAACACAGGAAGTGGCAAGAACAACGAAGGCGTTGAGCACGATTGTTGTCTTCTTGTACGCACGACGCGAGAGTTCAACGGGATTATCTGAGGTCCCCCATCTCTGCAGCCTGACGAGAACATTCCCATGAATCTGACTGTGTTAGGCCTAGAGCCATAGCTGGCTGGCATTAGGGTGTTTCATCGATGGGGATTGGGTCCAAGCCCAGCAGAAGGTGCCAGGCCTCGTGCCCAATCCTATCAGAATAGTGACAGCGGAGACACCAGAGGATTAATGCAGGCTACTGCTAGCAGCTACCTTCATTCTGAATGTGCTGAAAGTGAGGGCTTTTTAGCCGGTACTGCTGCCCGATGGGCCGCTAACTCACTCCCACTCGTGAATGCTCCCAGTTGGACCCGACCATTTTGTTTCGTTGCCGCGTTGACCTTAGCTGAATGTCAGCGGGCATCTCTGGTCCAATCCTGACAAAGCACATGCTGACCCCGCAGCAGTGCACATCAGATCAATACATCCTCCGCCTGCACACCCACTGCACATGTGAATGCCAGGCAGGAAAAGAGAATGCCCCGACCCCCCCCCCCCAAGCGCCTCTAATCAAATCCCTGTATCCAATCTGGTTGCTGACGACCAGTTCAAGTGTGTGGCTGACTAAAGTTCAAGGATGAAGGCCAGTCAACTTCATCCACACAAGAACTCCAACAGAAGCTGAGCACTGATCACACGCCGCTTAACATGAGTCAGGATATATAAAGGTGTGTCTTATCAACCAACAAACGGTGCTGTGAGTCAGCGGCACCAGCCAGTCCAGTGCAGTCCAGTGTCCGTGTGTTGGGCCCCACTTGTATGATGTCGATATATTTGACAGCTTCTAGCAGAATAAACCACGCGGACACTCGAGGAGGAAGACGTTGATACACAGGAGTGTAAATATCACATCACCGAGATCACTTCCACTGTGCTCGTCACCTCTGTGTACCTTTAAGGATAAACTGGAGCGCTGAGTGGAAACAAATACTGTTTATAGTGATCAATGTTCACTTAAATTACAAGAAATGATTGACTTTTTCCATCTTAGCTCACATTTTGTCATCACAGAGTTTAATTGTAATCCAGTTAACCGACCAGAACAAAACTTGTTTTCTCTAAAAGATTTAGGTTTTGACAGACAATAAATGCAACAATTTCTTTATGCCACCACGATTTAACGTCACAAGCCTTTAACTGGCCCAATAAACTTGCTCGCCGCCGCTTTATCTGCTTCCCAGTTGGACAACTGGTGGAGGAGCAGGCGGAGCTGGAGCTTGACTGGGGCCGGCAGTCATGAATGGGGACGCGCTAAAGGTTAGAGGGCTTTTATGAATGAGCTGGCGTCGCGTCACGGCGGCGCACACGGCTCCCACTGCGCCCGTCGCCCTTCCACACCCGCCGGAGGAGCCCTGCCAGGCGGGCATACCTGCCGGGCCCCGGCCCCGTGCGGCCGGACGAGTTCCGGGCTGCGGGGTTTTGTAAAATGGCAACCTGGGATCCAGCCATTTAAACGGCTATCGCGGCAGGAGCGTGAAAAAGATCGCGCACAGCCTCGGTTTTTTTTTTTTTTTGCGCAATGCACGCTTCCTCGGGAGAAGCGGACCTTTGATCTGCAGTAAATATCACCCGGGGCAGCCGCTGCTGCTCCGCGTAAAGCTCGCTTTTAGATCCAGACGCTTCCAGATCGGCGTGCGGGTCCCGTTCAGACAGGTCCGCGGGCCTGCACGCTGCACACGCACGCCGAGCCCACGTCCCCGTCTGGAAACCCGAATAAACGCACATTTTCCGGTGCCACTCGTCGTTTATCCAGGGTATTTTTATGAATGGAGCGTGGTAGGCTATGCAAATGAGGCCGATTGAGAAAGAGATGGCGGATGAGGCATATCGGATATCTCATATCCTGTGAGACTTCCCCCTTCGGGTTGAAGCAAACATACAGATGTGGCCGAATAACGAGGCCAACTCGGCGCTAGGGCTTCTATTCACGCACAGAAACGCGCGGAATGGAGCCGTGCGTGCGTCCTGCGCCGTTCGCGTGTTTATAAAAGGTGTAACTTCGGGGCGTGTTTGAGTTTCTAAGTTACGCTGCAACAGGGCCTGCTCTCTCGCTTCAGATCCTTTCAGAAAATGTTTCCGATCCACCCACGCTTATTCCCCTCCTCCTCCTCCTCTTCATTCTCGTTCGCTTTCTCCAGATCAGTCCACACGAATGTGGGGCCCTTAACCCCCCCCCCTCTCCCACGGAACCGACGGCGCGCCGCGTTAGCGCGAACCCGAGCATCAAAGCGACTTAAAGCGGCCGAAACCGTGCACGAACGTGAACGAAAGCGTGCGCGGCGACGGGCGGCTCAAGCCCGTGCATTCCACCAAGTTGCTCGAATCATCTCCAACTTGTAGCTAGGCACTGGGAGAGGCGAAAAAAATGGCAAAGAGGAAGGTTTAAGGCAGGGTACTCACTCGTTTGGGTGTGTTTCTTCTATCATTTTCTCGTTTCACCTCAGGTAATGGACCGCGGTGCTTGCATACTTCTGGCTCGTCATTCTTTCACCGCGGATCCTCCGACTCTGCATAAATCCCCCTTGCGCCTTTGTGCTTGGAGTGTCGGCTCTGCTGGTTCGCCTTCGCCTGGCCGCGTCTCTCTTCCTCACTCCTCTCCTCTCCTCTTCTCTCCACCCTGGTTCCGCGGGATCGCAAAACGCTTTCGTCCGGGAACTTTAACGCACCATCGCCTCTGGTTGGTAAGGTGAAGCCTAAACAGACAGTTTGGTAGCCGAATCCAGCTCTTCTCTCCACCCCCCACCCCTTCCCCCCAAAACACACGCGCACACACACACACACACACACACACTCTCTCCCTCACACACACACACACACACGGACACGCAGAGCGCTCGGTTCCACTTCAGGTCCTCGGGCGCATGTTTTCACCGAAGCACCGCGGGACGAGCTGTGCGTAAAAGGCGCGTCGTCGCTGGCGTTCCGGTGGGGTGGCCCCGCTAGAGCCCCATCTCCCTCTCTACTCCATGTTGGATTGCAGGCAGCCGAGGTGCTCCAACGACGCCGGGGGAGGGAGGGGGAGGAGGGGGGAGGAGGGGGAGCCAGGGCGGAAGCAGTGACGTCGGTCCACATTTTGGTCGAGGGCCCACAAGCCGCAGGGGCCCTTGATAAGTGACCCTCCTTCCTCTGCTCCGGAACCGCGGTTTTAAATCCGGCCATGTCACCTTTGTTCTGAAATTAAAGGGAAATAATTATATAATAAAATCGGAACAGAGAGCTCAGGGCGTAACTAAGATTGCGACTATATATTTTTTATAAAAGGAAGAGGATAACGCAGCTGCACAGACGAGCTGTTGGTATATTTGCATGAGATGAAGTTGTACATCCTAAGATAAAATATAATTTTACTGATAAACAGACGCAAAACTCGAGTTATTTTCTTCTCCGGTCCCGGGGACGCAGGAAAAACTTTGACATGAACTAGTCTGCGGATTTATTTTTTAGATCTCTCAGGAGCGAGGAAGTTGGGTAATTAGCCATATTTGCTTTTGCAGACTGCTGCCAGATTTGTTCCTGACTTCAACAGTCGCCAGCTTTGTTTGCAAGTCGGTGCAGAGTCTGAGCCGACAGCGCCACCATGCCGTCGTTCCTGGGTGGCGCAGCGAGGCGGCGCTTTAAGGTGAGTCCAGACCTCCTGGACAGTTTCTAAATGACGCCGCGGATTCTACTTTTAGCAATAAAAATCATCATCTCTCCCCTTAAAATGTATTAATCTGTATCCTATTTATTAACCTTATCCAAAACAGATTCTTGCAGATTCTTGAATAACACAATAAATAAGAGTGAACGTTTTTTATGGAGTCACGTGTGTGAACAGTTATTCAAGCTCTTGTCCGTCCCCTCCTGGTTCTGATTTGTCACTGCAGGCTGTCATGAATTCAAAACATGCAGGCTCAACATGGATGGATATTAATTCTGTCTTTGGTTGAGAAATATTGATTATTATTAGGTTTCTTTTTTGAATTGTTCAGTATCAAATTGTACTGACAGTCATTTCTAGTTTTGAGAAGTTGTTTTTTTATTTGTCAGCTGTCTCCAGCAGATCTGCAGACAGGTACGCTGTATGTGGCTTCTTCATACTTTGCTCTATCTAGTTGCTCTTCTAATATTTCCGTTATGTTCAATATAAAATCACATCGGTGTTATTTGAAGCCTCCTCAGTCCACACCCAAAGTCAGCCACAGTCAGCCACCGTCATTCATCATCACAGCAGTAAACACAGCAAATCCATCAACAACTCAGACTTCCCAGGGGGTTGTGTTCACAGGCCCACTTGTTTGAAAATGAATTTTAGAGGCCAGTAATGAGCAAATATTCTTCCTGAATGCAACTGAACAAAGGCACTGCCTCAGTGAACAGCATACACATACACAGACGGTCACTTTAGTGTTAATTCAAACCACACCAGCCCTCTCAGATCAGACCCCCAAACCCACCCCCAAGTATCACAAAACATACATCAACCTTGACTCAGTGACCTTTCTGACCCTGCCCCATCAAAATCAAACCAGACTCTCTCCCTCTCTTTCCCTTACCCCCCCGACCCCCTCCACTTCAAATCCCTCCACAGCCAGGTGATAAATGAGGCTGGTTTGTGGTGTCAGGTCAGAGGTCAACCTAACAATTCCTAAAGCTGTTTAGGGCAAAATGAAGTCACTGGGACTTTTGTTACTGCGACCTCTCCCTCTGTCTAAGTCTCTCTCCTACTCTCTTAGAGATCACCATCATCATCTTCATCATCATCATCCTCCTCATCATGACACTCATGACACACCGAGCCCTGTGGGTCAGGATGAGACTGCTGAGATAAACAGAGGTTGAGAATTGACAGAGTCAAAAATGTAGAAAAGTGACGGAGACGGTTGCAGCCTCTGTCCTCTGTCCACCTTAATCTTAAATGAATTAAGTATTCTACAGTACTGTGCTTATTTCAAATTCTTGACTCTACTTAGAGTTGTAGCTTATACCTACAAACAAGGAGAGCAGGCTGTGTGTGTGTGTGTGTGTGCGTCCGTGCGTGCGTGTGTGTGTGTAAGTTCAGCAGGTCATCAGTGTTTAGTCTGTGCTTCTGTGTTGGCGACTCCACTCTGCAGATAAACCGTCTCCTCCTCCTAAAACGCACCAGTGCAGGGCCAAGAGTCCAGATGTGGCCCCTGGCTGCTGCATTCTGCTGCATGGTTTCTCAGACGGCCTAGAAGCTTGAAAAATGTCTGATTTGGTGCTGTGTCCTCAGCACCGGTGGTTGCTGTGATGGTGCCAGGAGCAAGACTTAGTCTGAGCCCTTCTTCTGCAAACAAGTGCTGTAAATCAAACATTTCTGGAGTCCTGGAAGCTCATTTTCCAGGTCATTTATCCTCAAAAGGATTTAGACACAATCATCACGCAGATCGACTCCCACTCATGAACAGTATAAAAAACTACATTTCAAATCTATAAAAAGAGTTTTGCCACCTCCTGGCCGCGCTGGCGTGAAGCTCCCTCACATGTCAGGTTACACGCATCAATAAGCTCAAACATGTGCAATTATTCATGACAGGTCTGACATAAACGGCTAATTATGTCAGTCTGGGCGCTGCTGTAAACAAACCCACTGGTGATCAACCAACCCGACGTAATCTCCTGCTTAGATTTCCAAACAGACTCGTGTAGACCCGCCCGTGCATGCTCGCACGTGCGCTTGACAGATCTTAAATCGCCGGTCTGTCAGCGGAGAGCAGGCAGAACTTTATGAGATTAGACATTTGGCATCAGCCATCAAAGCGCAAACTGTGTTTTTAAAAAGCTGTCTGTAATTCTGTGTGTGTGTGTGTGTGTGTGTGTGTGTGTGTGTGTGTGTGTGTGTGTGTATGGGGGGTGCATGTATGAGGCCTGAGTCCTAACAACCTCTTTTGTTGGTGAGCTGCTCCAGGAGAGCACATCGATGGAATCGCTGTTGGGATTAGGCCACGCCTCTGCGATGGAGCGCTGGAGGAGAGCTATGGAGAAGAGGTTTAATCCTGGATAACAGGTTTATAAATGGAAAGGTCCTCCCAGGCTCACTGAAGGGGACCAGGGCTCCAGTTTGAGCTTTTGAGATGCACAAAAGTAATAAACACTAGGGAGAAAGTTTCAACATCGCAGAGAACAACAAGAAGGTTTTAGGGTCATTTCCCTTTCAGGCTTTACTAAAGGAGTTTATATGCTCTCCCATTTTACCTTCACACTGCCAAGATACTTCCTGCCTGTGAGAATTTGGTAGAATCTTGTCTGACTTAAACTAAAGACAGAATAAAAAAAAACCCCTCATTTTAATCTTAATCCTAATTTCCTCCTCTTCCCTGCAGCGTTGTCATTTCGAACCATTAAGATCTTCTGACCATCTTCCTCTTCATTTTTCCATTTCCATGTTGCTGTCCTTCGTCTCTCTGTCTATTTTCACCCGTAGATTCGCGTTATTGTGCCTCAAAGCTGTCAGGAATGGATGTTAAATAGTCCAGATTTAGCAGCCTGTCAGCTCCAGCCTGATGTGTGAAAAGGTAATACGGAGGCTCCTCGCCATGGACGCTGCCCGACACCGCCCACCTTCCTCAGCGGCTTCGGTAGCAGCGGCGAATTCACACTCGCCTCCTCCAAACTGTCCTCTGCCCAGGCGGCTTCCCACCTCATCTCAGGAAAAAAGAGGGTCTGATTTTATTTGTTGCTGTCGAACTGCTGGCGACAGCTCAGTCAAAGACGGATGAATGGGTGGAGGTCACCACCCAGCAGCTCCACATGGGCCGTGACAACGTTGGTGGAGCACATCCTCCTACGTGATGCTAATAATGCTGACTCACAGGGCTGGAGGATCAGATGGATCCCCTGTAGGTTTACACAAACCTCCAACCCTGATTGTCAGAAATGGCAATTAATGAATGAATCTTGTGGGTGAGATTTTTAAAAAATCTTTGTGTGGTGTCACTCACTCTTCAGCTTTCAGCACTTTTTCAGTGTAAAATGTTACATTTCTAAATCCAGCTCTGAATTCCTGGACCATCTACAAGCACAAGCCTCCTGATTTGTGCATCAGTTTTGCTCCTCAGCAGCCCCTGCAGGCTCTGGTGGCTCTGGTGGCCCTCTTGAAAAGGGAGACGTCTGACCCGTAGATGCGTCTATGGTGACAGCAGCAGTGTCCCGTTACCGCCCGAGCCTTCCTCGGCATGCTAACATCCTCCAACGTGCACCCACGCTTGTCCCGCAGACCTTTTTGCCTCATGAGAACGCTGAAGTCCTGGAGCTCCATCACTTCCCCAGTTAGCAGCTGTTGCGCGTCGTCCCGGTAGCTTTTAAGCCGTCTTTAGTGGAGCTGTGGGTGGAACCTTTACCTTCACGCTTGTCACTGATGCGTTCAGGGGGGACCGGGCGTGAGTGGGCCTTTCTTCATTTTGACCGGGTGCACCCCATAATCGGTTAACAGAAACACACTCCATCCACCACCTTTAAAGATTTTGTTCCAATACACTGACACAAATGTCCTCTCAAGGATGGGGAAAGCCCTGGAAACATCCATTTTTAATGGAGCCAGCTTGTCCTTTCTAAAGTCATCGGCTCAAAGCCCATAATTAGTGCGACATGCGTGTTGACAAGAAGCTCGTCAAAGCATTAGGTTTTAGAGCTGACAAGCCCTGAGCGGCCTTCCAAACAAGCCTCGTTAATTTCTGCCTCTAGATTAAAAACACCTGCGATAAACAAGACAATTATTCTGTTCATTCCGTCGGGGAGCCGCACGTTAATCATACACGTACCCTCCCCGTTAAAAGGCAACTTGATATTCCCCCACAGGATTGCTGCTGATTAACTCGATACTCACGACTGTTTAAAATTCATCCCACCAATGAGCCAGAAACTGATCTGCTGCACGTGCACAAGTGTGTCCTGTCCCCAGGATCCTGGAGTGAATGCATAAAATATCCCAGTCCCTGGTGTCAGCACAATTAACTGTTAAATAAAAGAGCTTTGGCTACATTTTAATTAGACAAAGCTGCTGAATTAAGGGCCCGTTTCAGTAAAATAAACAGGCCAGGAAAAAAAGTTCCCAGGAGGGAGACGCAGCGTGAGGCCTGATTGTGGCAGGAAACGGAGAGATAGCAACAGTTCACCACAGAGATGCTTCTGATTTGCTCAGTGAAGAAATAAACTTCTCTCTTAGATGCAACTTTTCTGTTTTCATGGCATGATTGCATTAAATAGTAGTCTGTGTGGCCTTCCAGTGGAAACATTTAAGGATATATTGGGAAATATAATACAATAATATAGAAAAGGGTGAAATAAATAATGATTATAAACCTACTGAAGGTTTTTTCATGATGTTTCCATTTAGCCACCAACGTGTCCTGTTGGTATTAAACTTCAGCATCAAGTTCCTGCATACAGTTTTACGCAGAACTGTGGGTAATCTGGTAATCTGTGAATCTGAAAATATGCTTGTGAGACACAAATGCTGCAGATGAAATAAGAGATTAGCAGCAGACACCAATTATAATCATATAATAATCAATAATAAACTAAATACAGTCTGACACACCAAATCTGCACCTTTCTAGATTGAAATATTCCTGATCCTGTCAGACTTTGTCTGTTGGTTACATTTAAGAAACAGAAGCTCTTTTTTCTCTGCAGAATTTTTCAGCACTTCACTGCCCTTTGTGGCCATGTTCACACATATATTAATATAGAATATAGAGACAGATTATAGAGACAGATTTATGTCCCCACCACTTACACCTACGCTCTGCCCTCTTCATCACCTGGACCCTCCTCTCCATCACTCATCATCACCATCATCATCTATTCTCACTACGACCCTTGGAGAATCCTTCTCCCCTGCCGATTGTTCCTCCCATCCCTTCTCTTCCAGATTTCCGTGGATGTGCCAACCTGCCTGCTGTCACATCTGTAATCTGGTTGTCAGCACCATTTTCAAACAGTGTCAGTCGTTTTGTCCTACTGAGACAGAAATATGTCCACAAATCAAATGGGAACGTTGTCAACAGATGTGGAAGACAATATGTTCCCTCGTCAGGATCTTTTTCTATTTCTAATTTAAATTTAAAAGCTGAGTGAAGCTGTTAACAACGGAACAAACAATAAAGTCTATTTTAACATTACACTTGTGGTAAAAGTTTAACTTATGTATACATCTTAAGTTAAATGTCTAATTAAAGCATTGATCAGGCTGTCACACCGCCACATCCGTCGGGTGTGACGGTGTGATGGCTGGAGGCTGCGTGACAATAACCCAGTTATCACAGCGTCACATGGAGAAATGATAAGAGCCAAACATTTCTAATGAAACGCAAGTAAAAGTCTTCACAATGCAACATCACCCATGTCTTAAGATAAAGCAGCCCAAATATGAAGACAGTCTCAAAATACGACAAATATCACGTGACTCTCATTGAAAAACGACTTTTGGTTGAATGTGGCTCCAAGAGATTTTTGTCGTCTGTCTTGATACGATACATGAACCCACCAACATTCACCCATGTAGGTCGACCTATATCTGGGGACCTCTCTGAAAACTTGTACATAGATTACGTATATTTTTTTCATGCCTATGTGGATCCATGAAATATCTAATTTTGCACCTGCAAACTGAGTTTTTGAGCATTTTGGGTCCCCTAAAAAGGTAATTAAATAAGGGAAAGAATAATTTTAAAAGAAGTGAAAGAAAAAAAATTAAAAATAAAAATAAGAAATTCAATGCAAAATGCAAAAATGCAAAATTCCAGTCGGTGTTCGGACCTAACAACAGCAATAAATCTGCATTTTGCAGTCGTGCATTACGACACTGCTGCACATCCGGCAGCCGGTTTATTCAGGAGTAAGTGTAATTGTATATTCTGACCACTGGAGGACAATATAAGCACGGCAGTAAGACACTGGTGGGCTGATGAATGACCCCAAATTCAGTGTTTGAGGGCAAAGTGGAGGGTGAACGCCACTTAGAACAGTTATTATGAGTGAACATTACAGCCACAAATGAAATTAAATAATGAAATATAATTTATTCTGCTGGTGTTGGTGATTTAATCCGCTCCAGATTTGCTTTATACACTTTATCCGCTATCTGCTTTTTAAGATGATACTGATTTATTTATTTATTATTTTTTTATTCTCAGAGAAACATGTTAGCAACAAAGAAGACAAAACACACTTAAAAAAAACATTTAAATAAAAAGTAAATGTTTAGTTATTTTTTTATGAGCTTTGTGTATCTTCTGACAGTTGCTTTCCAGTTTTAGGAGTATTTATGAAAATACCTTCACTTTCTTCACCCTTTCTCCTCAGAAGGGCTCACGTCTGTGCAGCTGCTATTTACAGTACCGTAATGACAGCTAGATAAACTCTTTTGATGTGCCGCGATCTCAGATCTCTTCCCTGTCTCTGATGGAAATAGGTTTAGACATGGCAATCAGGACGTATTCACATACGGGGCAGTGATTGATTCTTAGATTATCTTCTGAATGCAAAGTTCAGATTTCTTTCTCTAGAGAGTTTTTTTTTTTTTTTTAATTTTGAACCCAGTCACAGTCCGCCAAAAAACTTTCCATGATAGGAATCAGCAATGCAGACGAAGGTGGTGTGAGGTGAATTCAGCCTTTTTTCCTTTGCAACTGCTCACACACAACAGTTTACACCATTTAATGAATAATTATAAAACATTTGCTGTTCTTTATTTATGCAGACATAAATAAAATACTGCCTCAGTCATACAGGAAGTCTGGGCTCCACTCCGACTTAAATAAATAAAAAGATGGCCACACCGACCCGGGCTCCCAGAACCTGGAACATGGAACCGTCGGCGCACGCAGAATGTGGAGGAGGCGTTTACGCCGCCATGTCAGGCTGCCAGCGCAGGTTCAGCATCTGGTGACAGATCCTGTTTTTCAATATTGCGTCCCTGCGAGAGAGCGAGAGTCCAAACAGAGTCATAAAGTGCTGCATGGTTAAGCCTGATGAATTAATAACAGGGAGGCAGATGGGTCCCCGGGGCATTGTGGGAGCAGAGGAGCATGGAGAGAACGTTGATATCTAACACACACACGCGCGCACACACACACGCGCGCGCGCGCGTCAAAATTCTACTCGGTCTAGTTAAGAAACATTTAATTTATGTTTTGTCTTTTAAATTCGGCATATCGTTACAGCGACAGTTAAAAGAGTCTGCTGTTGCTTTAGCGGTGCTCGTGAAGGTCAGGGAAGGTCAGCGTGATGCTGACTAAACCCATCAAAGAGCATCCATGTAGTGTGAAGGCATATCTTTAATTGCACGCACGGTCATCTCAGTTTTCCATGCACAAATCTTTCTGCGTGTTCAGTGAACCTGGAACCCTTCTGCGTAGGAAAATATGAGAATATTGAAGGCCCGTATCAATAATCTACATCTGAACAAAATTAAAGTTAAAGGTGCCTTTGTCTTATCATGCTATTTCATAAAATAGCTGCGGCATCCTGTTGTCTGTCTGTTGGCAGGGTTTTCTCTCCTGCCAGGTATTAAACTGAGATCCCAGGAGAAAACCCTGATAGATTGTGGCCCTTGTAGGACTGTTTGGCCTCCTGATGGGCCCCTAGCCTGCTCATGCAGGGTTAAAAATCACTGAACCCTCATTGGAAAGTCTCATTTTACCAAAAGCGGACTCAACAACTGCGACAACAAATTAATGGTCACGAAAACACGAAGCTCTCTATGTGATTGAGGGTGGCTTGTTGTCACAACATGCTAAAAGGACTCTGCTCCGTCTCCATCGGCCACGCTGAATAATTGAAAAAGTGGAGATGTGGAGTCGAGGCGCCATCCCGTCAGTCTTTCAGCTCCTCTTCTCTTGTTTTCTTAAGCTCTGACACGGTGTTGCAGCGCGCCCCTCTGCTGGTGAGCGATCGCTCTGTTGGGTTATACATGGCACCAGTATGGGAGGTACTGAGGCTGCCCATCTTTGGCCCAGCCGAGTGACTCCACGCAGCCTCGGATGAATATGTATGGGCAAATAAAACACATACAGATGACCGGTATGAAGTCAGGGAATGTGCTTTGGCACAGAGAGAACCCTGAATGTAAAGAACATTTCTCTCTCCCTCTCTCTCTCTCTCACACACACACACGCGCGCACACCCACCCACACCACATCATGCCGCTGCACCAGACCTGCATGTCTGTGAGTCTGAATTTGGGCTGTCAGGCCGTTGGCAATCATGCATTTATGCATTTGTGTGCATTGTTTATGTGTGTGTGCCAGTTACTCCATGTGTATGCATATGCATGTGCGTCTGTGTGTCGGCGTGTGTGTATGTGTGTGTGTGTTGGCTCCCAAATGTGGAGAGCAGGAAGAGGAAGAGGCTAAATGGTTAGAGGGGGTGTTTATTTATTCATTACCCAGTGGCCTTCTGTGGTTTCAGGGGGACATGGCAACACTTGTCCTGGGCCCTTTAGCGCTGGTCTGTTTGTGGCCCGCTCCAGCCCTGCCAAAGCCCTCAGCCCTCAACTTCTTGGCTCTCTTCTGTTCTCTATCCCATCTATTTATTGTTTTGCCTTCGGATCTGGCTTCGGTTTGCACAGTACTTTTTCCCATAGCGCTAAGCCTTACCTGTCCTCCTTCCCTTCTTTCTTAAGTTTTTCCTCCTCTTTTCCTTGTTACATTTTTGACAGTTTACACTGTTGCTCAGAAAAGCTTGCTTTATAATTGTACCACCAAACACTTCCAAAACAACTTCACTGGTTTTGAACAGCAGCTGATAAGTTGCATATGGGGGGAAAAACCTGGTTTCCCCATCCAAACCACAGCCCCATCAGTTCCAGTTTGGGTCACTGGTGGGAACATCGTTTTCTTGGCTCCTTTTGAACCCAATCCTAAAGAAGAAATGTTTCTCTCATCACAAAAAGTCCCCAAAAACATTCAAAATACAATGAATCTCACATCTGTGGCAGCCACTTATGCAAACACATAACGTGATGGAACCTCGTGCGGTGCCCTACGTGACCTGGCTGGGCTAATCTCTCCCATGGTGGAGGATCATTGATCCCGGGACAAAAGCACCGAGACACGCACACGTCTTCCCCCTGACCCTGCTCTTATACTCGGCCCGAGCTTGTGTTCAAACCCCAAACCGATCAATGGCCATCCTGGGGGGGATCAATTTCTTGGGCTTTGTGATGTCACATCTGATACGACGTTGCTGAGGTTTGTTGGCATGAAGGAGCCCGGTCAGAGCGACGCTTCAAAGTGGCGTTTCTCCTCAACAGTCGAACCATTCAAATCAAGTCAGATGAGCAGCAGGAGCTGGCGAGAGCCATGTTTGATCTGACTTCAAGCCCTTATTTTGTCTGTTTCCTTCTTCTTGTACAGACACAGCCGGCATTGACCGATTCTTCTTATAGATTTTATATATTGCACGCTGATGGTTTCTGAAGTGTAATTATAGTGGAGCTGTAGTCTGAGACTAATCCAAGATGGATTCAGCCATTCAAAGTCTGATTTCAGGGTTGGTTGCTATGGTTAGCATCCCACAATTAAGATCCAGATGAACTACTTTATTAATTACAAAATAAAACAAACCCTGTAGGGTGAAATGTATGCAATCTAACCTCAATTTAAACTATGAATATTGACTTTTGAGTTTGATTCTGACTTTGCAGCTATCCTAATGCTGTGGGCCAATGCTGACATCAGCACATGGTCTAACAGGCATAGAGGTTCTACACACACATCAGTGATTCCTGTCAGAACATGGCTTACATGTTCAAGTCCATTGTTCTTCTCCTTATTATTGTTATCAGTATTATATTTTATATTACAGTCATTCCAAAATGGAGATAGAAACTGAGTTTTTGAGACAAATGGGTCAGAGATGGCAGATCATTACATAAAGAAAGTGTTTGAGGTAAAATAGTAACCCTTAAAAGAAGAAAGGGAAGAAACACAAAAGTATAAAAATTTCATTGAAAAATAAAAATGATGTTATCCCGCAAAAACATCTTAAATGGGCTCGGAAGGGCTGTGTATGGCGGGAAGCCACACAATGTACCTAAGGCACTGCAAAGTGTTAACATGAAAAACACATCAAGGGAGAGGAGGGAGGGGCAGGCGGCGGCCTGTGGGGGTGTGCACGCATTGAAATGCAGACATGTGGCCAATATGTCCCACTTTGCAATTAGCGTGCCTGATAAGAGCGCGGGTATGAATGATGTGGGTCATCGTTTCAGCGAAGGTGTTTTTGTTCTGAAAACTGAAGCTGAACAGTTCAGAGAGGAAATTTCACATCTGTTTGAAACTTATAATTGGATTCAAATTTGTCTCTGATGCACATGTTCACTCTATGTTTTCGAAGGTTCTTCTCACCTCAGTATGCTGTGATTGTGGCTGATGATTAGAAATGAAAGACACCAGGTCAACAAGATTTTAGGGCTAGATGACAGGATATTTCTGCTGCTTTGGGTTCAGAGCCCAGAACCACTGCACCACCATGTTCCCTCACAATAACGGCAGCCCTTGAGCCAGAGATCTGTAACCAATGAATGTGTCACCAGAGGAAGCGATCAGAAGTTTGCAGCACGCTCCTCCTGCAGCACACCATCCACCCCTCCACCATCTGCCGGTCCCATTCATTTTATTGACATATAAGCATCTGTTGTTTGTCCTTCAGCCTTCATCACATCAGTCCCTCCTTTTAACTTATTCCACCAGTGACATCTCAACCATTTGGCCATTCAAGGGGACATTTGTGTGGTTGTGGATTCTAAAGTTACAGACAAAATCTAAACAATTCACGCTCTGAATGGGTCTGCAGGAGCCAACCTTCCCAGTTTGACACTTTTTAATTATGACGTAATTGTGTAATTGTGATAAACAGCATCTTTGTTTCTGTGATGTTTTTCGGTGTGGAAGACAACAGTTTCAGAGACGGCTTTCCTAATTCCTCTTTGGAGAAAATGAAGCTGAAACTTGACAAGTCTAATTGGAGAAATGAAACGCCTCAAGCAAAGTCTTGACAACCAGGGATGTTTGTGAGGAGAAGTGTGTGTGTGTATATGTGTGTGTATGTGTTCTCATATGGCATCTTGTCTCTGGCACACATTTGCAAACTTTTATTTGATAATGAGGGAAAAGCACACGCTTGCATCCCCTGACTCTGCTGCCACAGCGGAATGATTGTGACAAGAAAGTAAAAGAGGAGCAAAGTGAAGAAAAAAAGGCTAATGAAGGAATTAGTCAGTTAAATATCTCAGGGACGTTCTCGTCGTTGTCTCCTCTGAGCCTCAGAGTGTTTACAGCAAACCTTTTAAAGCCTTGAAGTTTTCAGGAAGCCACACAGGAGCGGCAGCCACGGAGCAAACACTGGCACGAATGCCCTCAAACTAGTATCAAACACACACACACACACACACACACACACACACACACACACACACACACACACACACACACACTATTGTCTTTCACTGACACAATACATTTCCCAGATCCCTACCCTAACCCAAACCATCCTCAACTAACTCCTAAACCCAACCCCAACCCTAATCTAAATCTAATCCAATCTCTAGCCTAAATCTTAAAACAGGTCTGAACCCTCAGACAGACTCAGGCCTCTTCAGAAACATGGCCTCATGGTAATAGTACAATGAGGGTTTTTGGTAGTCAGTATGTAGTAAATATGAGAACATGCAAACACACACACACACGCACACACACAGACAAACACACACAGACAAACACACACACACACACACACACACACACACAAACACACACACACACACACACAGACTTAGACCCATGAAAGCACATTTCACTGGGCTGTTACTGGTGCGCCGTTCCACATTTACCACAGCCAATACATCCACTTAAAGAGGAATATGTCAGAGCGATATGAACCTCGGAGACCTCTTGTTAAGAGCTTCGACTCTGTTGTTTAGTCAACACTGAGGTCATATGAACCTTTAACCCCGTGACTAAGCTCAGATTACACCACCTCTCGTTCAACCCATCACTGCCTCCAGATCAAATAATATCTGAGGATCTGATCCAGAAGCTGTGGCTAATAGCTGCCTGACTCTCGGGCTCATAATGGAATGAACCGAGCTGTGGACTTAGCTTTCCTGCCTGGAGGCTTTAATCAATTTCCCCTCATGAGGGGCCGGGCCACAGAGTTCACTGTTTGCAGGGTTTGATAAAAGAAGCCGGGAGGGGACCTTTAGTTTGGCCTAATGTCAGGTTCACCATCAGATAAACACGCTGATTTGATCTCAGTGCTGCAGGGGGACGACTGCTGCACTCACAGGAATTCTTCCAATCTGACTGTATGAGTCTGCTGAACAGTTTGCCCGTCCCACTGCAGCATCTGATTGCACCTAAATGTGTTTGTGAATGTATTAGATTGTAGCGTATGGAGGTTTGTACCTGCACGGATGTCAGATAGAATCCTGTTTCACTTTGTTCATTCACACGTCAGCGCTGTCACAAATATACATGTTCCCCCCATCGTGAATGATAGTTTTTAGGTAAATTCATGGATAAAGCTCCTCCAGAGACTCTTCTCACACTGCCACGGATGTCTCAGAGTGTAAAGTCACTCTTGTGTGTAATGCTCTCATCCATCTATTCCCCCTTTGCTTCCTCTTTTAATTGCCCCAAACGCTTCCACCACTAAACCCTCAACCTGTTCACATTAGATGAGCTGTTTGCTGCTCTCGTAACCTCTCTCATGTGGCTTCTCAACAGGAAGGCTGATGAGAGGGGATATTAAGGCTGTTAAAAAGTAGAGGAGGACTGGGGGCTTCTGGGAGCCTGAAGAAGCAGGAACCTTTATTGGAAATGTAATTTTTGTTTGTCTGCAATTACCTCCCTGCTCATTTGTTTTAGCGAGGCTGTTTCTGCAACGAAGAGTGAGTGTGGTGGATTCTCCCAAGGATTGCTCTTCTGAGAGGCTGCACTTTATTACAAATAGGAAAGCTTTCATTGCAGATTGCCCCGGCGCTGCATGGAAATACACGAGCCACCCCGGCTCTCTGGTGCCAGAGTCAGTGTCTCTGAACAGGTCAAATACATGCAGAAATTTCACTAGATGAATGTACGTATGAGTTAGTGTGTTTAGCTTTGTGTGCTCTGTAGAAGACCTCTCCTGTTGTCATTTCAGCTTTATAATACCAAATAAAGTCATTTTAATGATCAGCTTAATTGAAAAACACAAATTTTCTTTTGTATGAGCTCTTAAATAATCAATAAATAACTAGTTTACACACACGGCAGCGTGTGCCTCTGTGGGCATGTTATCCAGTTAGTAACAGCCAATCACTTTGTCATCACTGAAAATTTCTTTAATAAGGTCAGTGGCCTCTGATCTCTGCCCCCACAGAGCAGGGCGGTTGCGGTTATAAGCCTGCCCCACACTGGGAGGCGCCATCCCAGCTCTCAGGATGTCGTTGGGCTGGGGGAACTGGGAGGGTTAGGGACAGGTCTGGGAGAAGGTAATTTGATTGGTGCAAAATTAGGGACTTCTCTGCCGAGGCATTAGTGGAGGGTTCCTGGTGGGTCATTTAAGCTTCACTTCCTCCATATTTCTCAGCTTGATTAAAAATTGATCGGCAACAGCAATGTGAATATATTATTGGGGCCATTACTCACCCCTGACAGATAATTGGATGGTACACACAACTCTATTTTCTTTGGGGGCAATGCCATCACTTGTGTGAATCCAATATGCGTGTGTGTGTGTGTGTGTGTGTGTGTGTGTGTGTGTGTGTGTCTGTTGTGTCTGAAGGAGGGAAAAGAAGATGGGAGCAGAGTGAAGATGGGTGTGAGGAAGTAGTAAGTGGATTGATGGTTCAGATTTAAGATCTTTTTTTTAATCTAAGGTAATAAATCACAGCCCTTCTCCCCATCTCGACCCCACAGTCACAGTCTATGGGCGTGTGTGATGGATATGGTATTGAAACATCAGGAAAGCCATTTCATTTTTTTTCCTGCTAATCATTCAGAGGCGATTTTCCCAACCATTTGAAATGCTGTTGAAATACATGGTTGAATAAAAGCAACATGGATTTTGGATTTGCTTTTAAGTTTCTGCTCATGCTCCTTCTCAAATTGACTTATTCCTGAGAATGAAAACGCGCGAGAGCGGCGGAAAATATCTGTGAATAAGCCAGTCTGATAGCAGTTAGCTCGCGTCGCTGCAGGCACACATGGATATTGGAATGAACAAAATGCAATGTATGCTTGGCGGCTAATGCTATTTGCTCTTTGCCCAGGGCTTAGCATGCTGCTATTTTCATGCCTTCTTAATGTCTTAAATTGCATGAAGGAAGAGACGGTGTGCACAACAAGTTATGAGGCAAAGGAGGAGATGTCTGCTGGTGTGCAAACATGCAGCAGCCACAAACAACCTCTTTTGACATTTTATTGCATCCTGCAAAAATCTCTGCTCTGCAAACAATGATTTCAGGTTATTACTTTAATTTAAAATAATATTTAAAAAAAACTATGTACCGATATATAATTAGAATAGTGGGGCTTTTTGATTGTTGCATGAAGCATTTTTTCCACCACATAAAATACTCATATTTGCAGGTTATGCAGGAATATGAACCGGTTCTCCCTCCTCACCTCATCACTCGTAGCAAAGTGCTGGACCTGCTGACTCTGCAGTCCACAGCAAGCCAGGAGCAGATAATCTCACTTGAAAAGTCTAACTGGAATAATTAATGTTGCACCCAAAACCCAAAACTCAGATGAAGAGACTACACGCTCTGATTATGCACACAAAAATCACGCACCCTGAAGAAAAAAATAGAGGAATAGAGAGAAATAAAAAAAGAGATTTGCCTTCACATGTCCATCACAAGTGAGCAGCTGTAGCCACTGAGCATGAAGAAGCCATTTTCTACAGTGTTAGTGGTCTTTATAGTTCTTCTTCACTCCGTTTTCTCTCTACTTTCTTCATTCTGCTGATACTTTTGTCATTTACTCTCAGAACTTTCAGCACTTCTCCAGCAAGACTTCAAAACCATCCCTCTCCTCTCACCTTTCTAACTGCGGGGGGAACATACTGCTTTGCCCTGACAAAGATGCTCCTCCAGAGTGGAAATTACCGGCAGAGATTAATAACGACATTAGGCAGTAATGATGCTGCACCGAATGAAATATTTATTAAAGATCCCTCTGCTAGCAATTAGTGTGGCATGTAATCGTTCAGCACAAGAAATCAAGATGATTGTGCTGCATTCCCCTTAGCGTTCTCTCCTCAGCCGCCCACTCACCCCCCCCCCCACTCACCCCCCCTATCCCACCACCACAAACTCTACAAACAAGTGCTACCTCTTCTTCTTTCCATGACAACAGTCCCTGTTTGGGGTAGCAGCTGTGGTGGCCCTGCCTCCAATCTTAATTACAGACACTCTTAATCTTGAGCTGGAGAACGATCCACCGGGCAAACTGTTGATCGGCTTGGGAGCACGCCAAAATCAGACCCTGAAGGCGTGTCGAAAAAAGGGCCGCCGTCTTTTTCTTTGTGCCGGTTTCCTGCCAAGTTTTCCAGGGCAAGAGTGAATGCTGAGGAAGCCTTATTATTGGATGTCTGTCTCGCAAGTCCAATGATTTCACATGCCTAAAGGGACAGGCTATAAAAGTTACGTGGAACTTCCTTTTTCATTTAAATAACTTGACAGAGTTTTAAAGGTGTCCTGCATAGCATCTATTTAATAAAGATAAAGTTTTTAACACTCAATATAAAATCCAATCTGAAGGATGTTCCATTGACCTTGATATGTTTAATTATATTTAGACATGAGGATGTTTTATGTTTGTTTTAATGTTGACATTATAACTGATATAACTCATTCAAATTTACATTCCTGCTCTTAAGTAAACAATAACAGAGAAATTTGACTTATTAAATAGATTTATATACTTAAAATAGTGATGATCTGTCATCAGTACTGGCTAAAAATCAAGATTCTAGGTATCAGTCATCTGGGAGTGTTGTTCACCAGAGCTGTAAAGTCCTGGACTACCATTTCAAGGATGGAGCGTCCTTCAGGATCTCTGCCCTTGTTTGTGTTCATGTGAGCGTGACCTCATTTTCAAGTCATCACCTGAGAAGGACATTGATGAGAAGGAGGAGGCGGGAAGAGGAGGAGAGCGAGTGTTGTTTTTACAGAAGAGGTCGGAGGTCAGATAATCAAAAGTGTCCGTTTATTGGCTGCATCATCAAACCTGAAGGAGTTCATCAATGCAGCCAGTGAAGCGCGTGGATCTGCTAATCAGCTCCCAAACCAGTGTTTAGCCGTGGTGATGCTGTCCAGAGAGTGAAGAAGTGGAGCGGAGGAGAGGGCTGGGGTCACGATTGGGAGAATGGGCTAATGTAATAGCAGATCACTTCATAAACCTTTACAAAGGGGGCGACGGATCAATTTGCAATATTGCGCGGCTGCCATCAACAAAGGCCCGCACATGAAAGCAAGCACATTAAGTGATGCTCGTGTATGAACCCTGACAATCAATAAACATCAGGAGCGAGGGGAGGAGGACGAGGGCACACGAGGCAAACACGGGGGAAATCAGCAAATCAGAAGGAAGGAACAACGAGGGTGGAAAAGGGGATGAGAGAGAACAATAAAGCAGAGATATCTGATCTGAGTTCTTTGTTTGACAGAGTTTGCCAGTGTTCCTCACTCATACTGTTAATTAGATAGTTATCTTTAGCCCTTTGATGGGTTAGATAAGCTGTTAATTAATCTTTGAATCTAATTAACTTTCTAGCTATAAATAGATTTGGCCACATAATTGTACCTTTGAAATGAGGAAATAAAGTTCAACCATGAAGAGTCCTTTCCTTCTCCGCGTGTGTTGTTCCAAAAACTTTTATATTCCTTTCAAAGATGCTTTTTCACAAACTTCTGAGAATGGATAAAAGAGAAACACGTGAAAATGAAGCCTAAAAATAAACAGATACACATTATTTCAGAAAATTATAAAAGCAAGAGATAAAGGGGATGTTTTCCCTTTAAATCCATAACACGCATGCTCGCACACATGCACACACATACACACACACACACACACACACAGACACACACGCATGCACACGCACACACACAGACACACAGACACACACGCACACAGACACACACGCACACACACACACGCACACACACACACACACACAGACACCCTTGGCAGGCTTAGAACAAAACTGGTGCCCAGTATACAGAGTACCAATCCCATTATGTGCCCCGTCCCTTTCAACAGAACTAAGGACAGAGACAGCGAAGGATCTAAAACCTCCCTGAATCAGGCAGGAGGAGGAAGAGCAGAGCTGAGAGACGTGAGGAGAGAGGAAGAGATGAGAGGCGGTGAGGGTGTCAGGGTGGGGCGGCTGCTGGAGAAATATCTGACAGGCAGCTGGAAGGACTGTAAGCTCATTTAGATAAATCGACATCCCCAGCTGAGATAAAACCAATGATGATTTGTACTTTATCTCCAGGGATAAAAGCCGTTCTATTGGATTTCATAGGGCCGCGGCATCCTGGGATTTCTTGGGTCTCAGTGTGGCGGGACGGGCTGCCAGAGAGGGGAGGAAAGGGGACTCCTGCGAGGAGAGGGGAGAACATTCCCATCGTTAACGGCAAATGTCAACACACAGGGAGGCGGAGGGGGTATGGGGAGGTGAAGCCGCACACCCTGGGACTTCCTTTCACTTCCTGCCTGCTTCTCTGTCAGGCGCCGAGTAATCCACTGTACATGTGCAGTTGAGGTCATTCAGTGACCTTTACTGACCCTTTGCAGTGTATTCAAGTCATAATCAGGGCAAAAATAATCAAGAAAACAGTTAAGCAGATGTTTTTGCAGGACACTCTTTACTCTGATAGGCTCCTCTGCAGCTGTTTGCTCCTGATGGCAGCACTACTTTACTCATTAATATTAAAGGTAGGGCAACCATTCTCGACATTAAAAACTCTCACATTTAGATTTAGATCTTCCCCTGCTGCTATTCGTGGCCTCAGGTAAAGAGCCCAGCATCTGAAAAATTCAAGAGTCTTTAAAGCCCTCCTCACAAATTAAAAAGTAATTAATGTCTCTTTCTTAAATGTACAGCACCGACCTCGCTGGCTGGAAGTACAGTTGCAGCATAAAGTGGTCTGCTCACGGTGAGCAACCAGCATGCTGGGAGAGGGAAAAAAAAATCAACTCCATTGCATTAAAGCAATTAGACCAACCTGGCCTAAATAATAAACTTAAAACCACACAGTCTATGTTCAATATTTCATCTTTTATTCAGGTAGTGGGAGTGCTTCTATAGTGAATAAGCTTTCTCAACAGCATGGCTCTGTAATGCAGGTATTTCCATGGGAGGCTTTTAGGGGCTAGTTAGGTAAAAGCCAATGGACCCCCCCCCCACCACCCATTCCTGCGGCTGAATAATGAATCTTTTACCTGCGTCCTGAGCAAAAGTTTCTTAAGTAACTTCGTCTGGCCCATGCATATGAGAGTTAATATTAAAGCTGTTTCTCTAAGCTGGAGGTGAGCTGTGAATTAAACGTTTAGTTTAAGGAAAATAAAACCTCAAATTTCTCATTTTTGTCCTCATTTTTGAGGGAAAACACACATTTTCTCCCTAAATTTAACTGTGAGGTGGTCCAAGGCCTGTCCACAGTTCAGCCTGTCCACCTATTCTCCACGGGCAGGGCGACAGAGGAGCAACCCTCAGCCAAAGTCCTTCTGCAGCGACAGTGGCTAAACTAAATGCAGTGGAGGTTAGCAGCAATTAGCATCGGTGGGTACCCCGTTAAATTGAATTTAACGACAACACAGCAGCCCTAGCGAGTGGGAACTAATCCTGGACCTTGGAACATTATGGTTAATGGGCCTGAAAGAAAATGATGGCCTTTCAAAAGCAAAACCAATTAACAGAGCGGAGATGTCTAGTGCTGAGCTTTCCAAATCTCATAAGAACTTCTGCCCCTTGTATTATATAACAAGATTTCTCTTCATTTTGAATAATGTAGGAGGTAGGGAAGCGTGACATACAGTAATATAGCTATCATAACTCCAATGGGAGGACAGGGGAACGTGTTGGCTGAGAAACGTCCAACGTCCTACTGCTGCAGGTGGGGACCCTTTGGAGTTTGATGGTGTTTGTTTGAATGAGACAACAGGTCCACTGTGGTTTCAGGAGGAGACTTAACAAAATGTAGATGCGTTTATTAGTGTATGTAAAGTTTTAAAAGCTCCTGAAAAAAAAGTTTTTCCTGTCACCATTTTAATCACAACTCCAGCTTTTCTTTCTTTTTCTGCTCCTCCAAAATTAAAGGAAACATTCTGAATTAGCCTCATGAATAATGAAACACGACAGCACCTTTTTCTTCTGGGCCGATGTCTCCCACTCAGCTTGTTTTGTCCGATCTCAACAAGGCCTGGCCTCGTTTCTCGAACTGTCCCGAGGTTCCCTCTCCCACCTGCTGTGCCGGGGCTGAAAACACCATTTACACTGGGAGCAGAGCTTTGAAGGTGGTCTAATATTGTGTAAACAGCATTTAGCCCTGGAACAAGTCTGAGATCTACGTTTTTATAGACATTGATTGACATAAATGTGAATTTAGTATGAATCTGTGTTGATATCTGAATATATCAATTTGAAAAGCTCGGGTGTGGTAAGACTGTGAGTATTTGCAGGTCCGTCCCAGTCATATATCAGCATAATTAAAGGCCGGGGTAATGACACAGGGCCTCGGCAGCATGATTTCTGTCTGATCACCACAGCGCTTCATTAAGACCACTCAAGCTAACGAGCTGTGGCTATCATAAAGTCCTCCCCCTGGTGTGCTGTGGTGATAAAGGAGCTACCTAAAGGAAGAGGAGGAAGTGGCCACTATGGAATTAGTCCTGGAAAGACTTCAGCTGAACTTGTTAGTGACTGTTGGTGGAAAATGCCAAGGTGCTTTTTCTCTGGACAACTGGTCAGTATTAAGCTCGTGTGTGTGTTATTGTTATATTGTCTTCCTCCTTCAGATGAATCCAGACTCTTCCAGGTCGGCACAGTGATGCCATCAGTAGCCGCCGATTTTCAACATGGAGGCTTTTCTCATTTTGACCCCAAGAAATTTTACTTCTTACATACAAACAAGCATCAATTTAGCACCATGTTTTATCTTTGAATCATCTGTAGATAATTCAAAGATAAAAAAGCATTCTTGAAAATTGGAAATTCTAAATCAATCAGTTCAGTTTGTTTAGACTGACAGATAGAGATGAATACACACACACACACACACACACACGTGTGCACACATGTGCACATACACACACATATACGCACTCATGCACACTTATAGAGTTAATTTTAAGCTGTCAGGGAAACACATCTCTAGTATCATCTTGGAATGAACCCTGTGTGAGTACAGTGCGTATTTTTACATATTGAGTGTCAGTTTCCATCACAGCTTCCTTGGTTGGCTGTAATTAGTCACACAATATAACATTAACCTGTAAATTAAAATCCCTCCATACAGTTTGACGGGTGATTTAATTCTATCACCGCGCCCTCCCTCCTCTGGCCCTCATCCTACTGATAGCTACCCACACACCCTCTTGTCTGGTTCTTTTTCTCTGTTTTATTTGCCGTGGGCTAATCCCATTATAAATTCTTTATATAGCCTTTTCCCTTAATGATCAGTGGGGCTTACTCCAATCCTGATTACTATTGTACACTTAGCACTACATAAAGCCGGGAATTAATATGCCCTGCTAGGATAGTTGCTATGGATCCATTGGTGTCTTCCGAAGGATGTTGCTGCCATTTCCATTGGCCATAAATTGCTCTCCCCAGTGGCTTCCCACATACCAGACAGGGCATTGAAAAATAGGGGGTGAATCTCTGTCTCACTCGTGGTCTCTCCCAGAGCCCAGGCGAAAGTGATCCACTCTATAATTCATGATCTGCTGTTTTCTTTTTCTTCTCTTCTTGGATTTTTCTCTGTTTCCCAAAAACACTGTGGTAACCCTTCTTCCTCTGTAGCCTTTGCCCTGTGATCTGGACCAGTAAGAGTTGGTGGACATCGCACATGGATGCGCACGAGAGTGATTCTGATGTAAAATAAACCCAACCGAGGAATAGTTACCTACACTGCCTTCCCCTGCCAATTCTAAAAGCTGCAAATGCTGATTCAGATATCTGGTTTAAGATCTCCAGTTGCACATTTTCAGCTGTCTCAGGTGGATATTGAGTCATCCCGCAGGGAGATGTTTATATGACTAAATCATTCAAAAGAAAAAAAGGGGAGCCCTTGTGTTCTCTGGGCTTCTAGAGGAGCGAAGGAAGATTTCTCTTTTTCACACATCCCTCCTCTTTCTTCTCTAAGAACTGAAAAAAGTCGAGCAGTGAAGTTTGGGGCGAGGCTCGGAAATCTCTGGGGACACCTGTCGAGAAACAGCCTGAAACACGTCTTTTTGATTCCAAGTTCTTTGTACTTAAACTTCAGCCTGTGAGCATCTTCATCCAGTTAGTCCTGCTGGGATCTCTTTTTTCCAATCTGTGTTCACAACAGGCAAAGACTTGACATGTCTGAACTCTCTTTTACCATTTGTGAGAGATCTTGTGCAGCCTGAGATTTTCTATTTTTTTATGGCATAATACGTCATCTCTTGTAACGTTTTTTTTTTTGCATTCCTGTTCATGTTTAAAACAAGTGTTGCTCGGTTCTTTGTGCAGGATTAGTTTCGGTTTCCCCGGCTCATGTGACACACTTCACGCTTCCTCATGTCCTCCATTTTCTCAGCGCGGCGGGATCATCCGGGCTACATTAGCTTTTGAGCGGTGGCCAGGGCAGCAGCTGTGTTGGTGTCTGCATCTGGCCACTTCTCGCTGACACTCTGGGTCACGAGATGGATGCCCAGGATGATGCGAATGAGCATAAATGGGAAGAGCAGGTTCAGATTCACATGTGGCACTTCTGTTGGCCTGGCAGCATGAAGCTCCATTACGTGATTACTATACCTGCTGTTGGGTCGTTCAGTTTCATGTTTTCAACTATAAAGTCTTGTTTGAAGATTTTTTTTGATGTTTCATATATTTAATGTTAAATGAACTGTTGTGTCATTGAAAACACTATTCTATAATAAGTTGACATTTAACTATTAAAGTGATTTCTACCCACCCACCTCTCCATCCCCGGAGCATCTGCAAAGCTCTGGACCCGACTGTGTCAGGCCTCGTTGCCCTCTGTGGGTGTGACTGAGTGTGGTGGCTTCAACAGCCGACAGTTAGACCCTCCAGTTGTGGTTGTACAGTATGAGCAACACCTCATAAAACACACGCATGCATGCTCTCTCACTGATCATCGGGGCCAGGTTCAGCACCTGCCCTGGCCCATGTAACTTCTCCCCCAGCCAGGGAAGCTGATGCCAGGGCACACTGGGCAGCAGCCCAGCCTTTCACATCCAGGTCCAGGGCCAAGAGACAGGGGCCAACAGCTGGCGGTGTGCAGAAGGAGCCTGGAGGCTTCCACAGCAGATGAATCACCACGGATTAATATTTAACTCCAGACTCCTGCTTCCCTCCAGCATCTCTCTCCTTCCTCCCCTCTCATCCTTTCACCTCTCTTTATCTGTACTCTGTCCATCAGAACCCCCCCACCCCACCTGCAGGTAAGTTTGCCATGCACTGAATAAACTTACATGAAGGGATAACTTTCTTCTCATGTAAACTTACACGTTAGAGCAGCATGGAAGTATGGACAGGTGATTTTAATGAGGTTTAAAATCAAGCCGCACAGGAGTCCATTTAAAATTGTGCTAAGTTACTTCATGATCTATGGATGTTGGATAATCTAGGATGTTTTGCATTGGATTCTCAGAAGTCAGATTTTACTCTGTGTTGTTTCAAGTGGACCCGTCGCAGGGTGAGAACGGATGAGTTTGAAGCAGAGGCCGCTTCTTTTAGCAGGTATTAAATGCAGATCGCGGCTGAAGCAGAACGTTTCTGCTGGCCCGCCAGCGTCCCGGCGTTGGGCCTGTAATAGCATTCTCAGATGGGATCGGCCATGATGACTGCCCCGTTCCTTCACTTCTGATTTTGCCATTAGAGCGTTAGTCTGCTGTTCCTCCACTTTTGTTCCTCTGGCTTCTTTCCACTATACCCCCCCCTTTGCCTTCTCTTCATCTCTCCTTTTTCCATCTCTCTCACTTTTGTGTATGTCTTCATGTCTCTCTGCATCTTTCCTTCTTTCCCTCCCTCTCCTTCAGTGTGCATATATGTTTGTAAAGATATATCGGTCCCCTGTGGTTGCCTCTCATTCGCATGCGTGTTTCGTGAGCCTCAGCCATTCAAGTGTACATAAAACCCAGTCTTTATGGCCAGACATAAAAGAGAAAGGAGGGAAAGAGAAAAGAGAGAGATTTTCTTCTGTTCCTTAAAGGAGGGATGCTCTGATCTTCCATGTAGCGGATTAACCTTTGATGCACCCGCTTTTCATTTGGCTTTTTGTTTTTTCTTCTTCTGCTGTGACTTCAGACACAAAGGCGATTTTGTGCTGACTGAAAAAGGCCAATATTCTGTTATCTGGGTCATGTTGTGACGGTGAAGGAAATAGAATTATTTTTTGTCTCCCCTCCATTACACTGCCCGACCCCCCTCTCGTCCCTTTATGACCGTATTCAAGGGGAGCGCGGCGGCACATGGCTGAATAAGTAACCAACCAACGGGCCAGTGGAATTATGGGAATTCATGGGAATCGCTGTGGGTACGGGGCCTTTTGCAGGACCACTTCCTGTCTGCCTGATTCAGGGACGCTCAGGGGTGCTCCAGCTTCTCTCCACGCCATCTCGGACTAGGCCTCAGCGTAAAATCTGTCTCTTTGTGTGGAACAGGACTGAATAGTCGTAGTGGGGCCAGAGGCCTTATTGTCTTTGTCATGGACCAGGGTCCAAATATGAATATGCATATTCATTAGAAACTCTTCAGTTTCTGTGCACCCTCCTCTCTCCACCTCCTTCTTTGTTCATCTCGTTATAAAGTCTTTACACTGAATTTTCATTTCCATCTGTGGTGTTCAGCACATGAAAGGTTATTGTGCCGCACCCTTAAGGTATTACAATAGTAGAAAGGATAAAAAATATAATTACCTTCATTTCCTGTGTGATTCTGTGATTAGCTTTGGATGATTATTCCTGGAGATGTGTCGATTAAGACCACAAGGTGAGTCTCAGTAGGCTCGGAGGAATAAAGGTATTTAAAAACTTAGTTTATCGTGAGGTCAGCCTATCACTTTCCTCTGAACTCATCTCTGTAGTTAAACTGTGAGGGTTCAAATAGCACGCTGTCTAGCTAGGAGGCTCACAATGCTACCAATCTGAAAGCCCTTTTACACAGGTGGTTTAGAATTTTGTACCTCATCTTCCATCAGTATTACAAGGAAATCAAAGGTATGACCAAATTCAGTGTCTGCACAACTACGGTGATTTAAAAAGGCAGAACAGCCGATGCTGATGCTGCACTTGATGCTGCACTTGAAACATCATTAGTCACCGCACAAGTATTGTTCCAATATTAAATATCTTGTCCAGCAAAATAAGACACAGTGGCGTAAAGTAAAAACTTCAAAGTAGACATCCAAGTATGTACTCCAGAAGTTCACAAGTCTGCGCCTGCTAACTGAGTATTGAGAAGCATCTTTTATTTCATTTGATGGCAGTAGGAGGAGCAGTAAATGTCTTCATGGATGCGTGTAGGTGGCTCTTTAAGACATTAGTTGTGTCTGCGTTCAGACACGACTAATTATATATCCTAATTATATATCTTAATTATATATCCCTTCAGAAATAGTTAGGATTCATTTACACTTGTAAGATTTTCTTCCTATAGCTTTTAAAATGTGACACTTTCCCTCATAATCTATAGAAACATTTTGTGTTTTCTTTATCAACCACGTTAGGTCTTATCCGTGTAGCCCACCACCCTATTTTAACCTACTGCCCCACATGAAAGGAGAGATGACAGTGCTGAGATGGATGCTATGGTGTGCACAAATGCAGTTGGCTGCGTGGGTGGAGTCAGACATTAGCACTGACAGTGGAAACATGGATGTTGTCATTACCGAGCCTTTGAGTCAAGGCCATTAGTGCCACTTTCCTGTCCGCTGGATTACCGGTCGTCTGTCACGCGGGCCCAATGTCCGACGCCTGTCACGGTGAAGGATGAAAGGGTCCTTGCAGTATCTAATAAGGTGTCCACAGAAATGCCCGTGAGGAACAAGCTCTGAGCAGCGACACACCCTTCATCAGTAAGAGTGATTGGAGTAGCAGGACCACTGTGTGTGTGGGTGTGAGTGCAGCCATAAACAATGGCAGAGTGGAGCTGACCTAAACAGTTAAGGGCGGTACCGCCATCTGTGGTCCGTAGTTTTTCTTAGACTAGAAAGAGTTTCTTCAAGGAAACACAATGTATCTCTTTGTGTCATCTTTGGCAGTAGTGTCAATTTCCTTCCTGTTAATGTATGCACGCAAGAGCCTCTGGAAGAAAAGCTTTTAGCAAAAGCTCATATTTAGGTTTACAGTCAGGAATTCCTCTGCAAGGATCAAGTTGCTTGGCTGAAATTCCAGATTCTCAAAATGATTTCATATCAAGATGCTTGAGAGCGCTTCAAGGTCCAAAGTGGAGGAACTAGGAACCGGTGTCACAACAGCATCAGCATTCATGTGGGAAACAGTCACAGAGGAACTACAGTTAAAAACTAGAAATGAGCAAAAAGAGGTATTTATAATAAGCTAATTATCAATGAAAATGCAGGCAGGAGCTTGAAAATATAAACACAAACTTTGTTAGATTCTTTCCCATGGAAAGAAGCTGATTCTGAAGCTGCCTTCTATGCTGAAGCTGTTTCTCTCAAAATTAATTTATTACTGAAACGGTGTTATTAATTATGTTATAGTTAAACTGTTTTCTCTCTAAAACGGTTTCTATGTGTTGATTTCTTCAGTTCAATTGCTCTGTTTGATATAACTAATTAATCCTGATTTCTGCAGAACTGATGAGACATTTCAGACTGATATAATTCAAATGTCTCAGTCGGTCATTTCTGTCTTGCAGTTTAATAATGAAAGGGTTAAGATATTAATTTTCATTATAAAATGTATGTTTCATTAACCCTTAACGACATGTTGCTTGCCATGGCGACACATTTGCAATCAGCAAACTATGAGAGGTACAACATATGGAAACATGATTCATGGAGTGATTTTATACACTCTTTGGGTGCACACCAGCCTGATTACACCCCAGATTACAAATCTGCTAACTTAATGACTCACAGCAGTGACTGAACATATCAATGATCAGTGTATTTACAAACACAGCGTATATCTTGCAGGTAGAACCAAACATTTATGGTTTTCTGTCATGCGTGTTCGGAGGAGGCTCGTTCACCGCCGCCGTTTGTGACGTCATTATTTATTTACGTACTCCAGGTATCATTTTTCATCCTGTCAGCAGTGGTGGAGTACACACATGCCTCAGTGTGGGTTGGGGCAGCTCGGAACATGCCTCAGGAACTTCAGGCAATAGGAAGTGGCACTAACTAATGTGCTTATTTGGAAAAGACCCCCCCACACCCCCAACTCTGTCTTGGCAGGAGACCCCCGTGTTGCACTGGTTTCTATTAGAATTCATCTGACTCTTTTTCTCTCGATCCTTCTCCCACCTTCTCTCCGTGTTTTCTGAATCTCAGCCTCACACAGCGGGACTTCCTTCCCCGCCACATTCCTCAACTTATTGTTCTTTCAATCATTATCCTCCTCAGAGTAACAGTTTTTCTGCTCTCCCGCGGTTGTCTTTGTTTTACCCATCACAAATTTCCCCGACTTCTAATCACACTCCTCCACCCTCCACCCTCCTTCCTCCACCTTTCTGTAGAGGTGGAATGTGTGGATGGAGCCGCGGTACGCTCTGGGCAGAAAAGTAGGCCAGGATTACTTTTGCTGGCTTGTCCCCAGTGAAGCGTGTGTTGCATGTGTGCATATCTGCGTCTGCGTGTGTGATGAAGCCTGGGAAAGAGTGGGCATGCAGACAGGCCAGGCAGCAGTCAGGCCAGAGTTGGGCATATGGAGCCTCAGCATTGGGCCAGCAGGTATTTTTCCGCGTCTGCTCTCTCCTCCTTTGTTTAATATTTCCCTACTTCTTGGCATTGCAATGGCAGGGGCCCGTTAGTGCTGCCAGACCTACACTGTACACTCAGATGGAATATCTCTGCTGTCAGACGCAAACATGCAAATTCTTGTAAAACAGTATGTTTTTCAGGCTTTGTTTTTGTTTTCAACCAGAACCTTATAATCGTATCACATCACAAATTTTAATTTGTGCAGAACTATAATGGATACAATATAGAATAAATATAGGAAATATCTGAAAAGTTTGCTCATTTTAATGTCCAAAAATCAGAATTTAGTCATAAACAAATCAGAGGTGTATCTGCTATGATCCTGATTATTACTGTACACACACGCACACACACGCAGCCTTCATTTTCAATCCTCATCGCTTCAAACCTAATTGTTCTCTTAATTAGGTTGCAGAGCTGCGCTCATGTCTGCAGGGAAGTGTGCGCACTGCAGCGAAGGTTTGACTTTCCATCACTCTTTATTTTTATGTAGATTCTGTTGAGTTGCATCAGAAATGGATGACAGAAAGGCCAAACTCGTTTGTGTTTGTAATCTACTTCTAGTTTTTGTCACATTCTTCATGGTTCGGTGTGTAAACACAGCATATGAGCATATGTTAAAAGGACTATGTATTTCTACATTTGCCTGGAGGAAAATGAGCTCTGATGTGTGAATCCCCTCAGAGAGAAATACATGACTACATGACAATCATTTAATTATGGAGCTCTTAGTATCTGCAAATACATTTTTGGTAGCTAATAATAAATATCTGATTTCATGTGCTGAAATAAGATAAACATATATGTCAAATGTAGCCTGTTTTTGAGCCTTAAACCTTGTTCCTAATATCTTATTACTGGAGTTATTCCTGATACTGTACTCCTGATACTGACTTCCTGATGTGTACTTCTGCTGACGGGATCATGCATCCTACTGACACATATTATGGTGTTTTCCTTTGTCAGCATGTAAATACAACACTGGTTTGGTGCTCATAGAGAATACAGCAACTTGTGGAGGCATTAATAAAAGTTACAAACATTCCTCTGTCCAGGTGAAAGTGTTTAATGCTCAGTATTGCATAGCTGTGCAGGTGAAAGTGTTTAGAGCCTCTCCTGGCCCCCCGCTCTTGCAGCTGCACATAATTACACTGGTTCTATCTCTTTCTCATTTTGATTGCTTCCCTGTGTATGTGCAGATAATCTGCCAAAGGCATTTGAAGTACAGTAAACAGTACAGTATGCACTTCTGCATGCATCATTGGGTTTTTTGTATTAACAAGTAGAATAATATCTTTTTATAAATCATTTTGCATTTTATTGTTTCTGACTACTGAATCAGGTCAGCTTAGACAGACATTTGCTAACTTGCATTGCTTCCTTCTGCTTTTTGAATGCAGTAGAATGACTGTGTGTGAGTAGGGAGGGCAGAGAGCTTCCATCAGCCATCAGCCTGTGGTTTCTCTTGGCTAATTAACTATTTTATCCACAGCCAGAGCTGCACTGATGGGGGATATCGTGGTCTTTGACAGAGCAAGGCAAGCGTGCCCATTTCTAATCAGGGTGTGTAAGTGGGGTTGAAAACACCTGTTGTGGGTACAGGTGTACAGCCACCCCTCCCTCCTCCATGCTGCTCTTCCTGCTCTGGTACTTTATGCAGTATTGCTCATTCCTGTACTTGAAATGAAACCCTGAGATCTTTGTTGTTTCTGGGATATAAGTCTAGAATTGACATTTACACTCAGACAGGAAAAAATTGCAGTCAAACGTAACTTGATATAGGACTTGGTGTGATATAGTAATTTGATATAGTGTTGGTCTTAAATATTTTCAGAGCTCATCTTCCATCCATGTGCCTTCTTCATCTAGATAACTGTTTTTATAGAACACACACTGGGAACATTTCCAGCCACTGTGAATGTTTCCTTCTCTATAGTTCAGGATGCTGTCTTTAATCTCTTATGTAATTCCAGTTTACCAAGTTTGACAAACTGAGCTTGAGTTGCGAGCAGATTTATTCAACAATTTATTTACAGCTTTGTGTCATAATACGTGCCATCGGTTATATATAATATGCGTTAATCCGTAAATGAGCACAGAGGGAAAGGCCCAACAGCAGCACAGACGGTGATGTGACAGATGTTTTCACGGTGCTGATGACAAGGCATCGGCTCCGTCAGAAAAGGCGTGTGCCCGCACGTCTCCATCATCTTGTCTCTTCGCTCCTGCATTTCCCTCCTCTTTTGTCTTCATTGGACACAGCGTGCGTTTTCCTCTCCACTGAAGGAAGCAGTGCATGGATAATACGGTTACGCTGTTACTGATGCATAAAGCTGCGTGTCTGGTTCTTGTCAAGACCTTGCCACCAAAGTCAATTTGCCCGTGCCCTGGCAGAATGTAATATTTCTTTAATCGGATCAACACGGAAATTACGTCGGTGGACTGTATTGATACGAGAGGAAATAATTAAACTCGGGGCTCCAGGAAAAATTTCACCCTCTGAGCATTACTGTAAACTGCATAAAAAAATAAAACTCCCTTCTCTTGTCTGTTTTGCAGAATGAGATAAGGAGGAAACCAGGAACGCAGATAGATGGAGGAGATTCCGGGCTCTGTCCTCCCTCCAGCCTTTCGGCAGGTTTTTCTCACCCAATCTTCCACCGATGCACCGACCTCTTCCAGCATGACGCAGGTTTAACCGCTTGGTACTCGGCACAGACGACAGTCTGAGGTAACACAAATGCACGTGGAGCCCCTGTACCATCTGTGACACAGAGTGCACGACAAAGAATTCCGAAGCTGTTGCTCCGCGATGCTCTCAGATGTGTGGCTCTTTACTGTCCCACTCTGGATCCCAGTGCTCCAGATGGCTCCATCTGCAACCTCACCCTTTATGCTGCGTCCCTGCCCTGATCGATGGCACCAAGGTAACAGCATATACAGCCTCCATGCCGTCACTGAAGTCATCCAGTAACACACAAGCCTGCAGAGCAAACTGCAGCCTATTTTTATTCCTGCAAATATCAGATCTGATAATCATCCATCAGTGCTTTTCCTAACAATCGGATTGTTGCACATTTTCAATGTGTGGCTAGGATTTATTTTCAGGTTGTCAGGTTCATGTCTCACATTCATACTAATTATGCACTTTAAGATGAATAAAGGCCGACATGGAATGTAAGAATTCATGTGCTTTATTTATTTTATTTTATGAAAAATTCTATTTAATTCCACAGCTTGGCTTTTTCAAGAGAACTAAAAAGTTTGCGGTGTTATTATCATTGTTATTGTTAGCATTTAATATTTAGTATATTCGTTAAATAGGCTCCAGAGGAAGCACAGTCACAGTGTCTAATGGGTTTAGTTGTGACCTGTCTGCGTTTGTGTCCTCAGCTGCTTCTGATCCAGCTTGTTATGAGACGAAGATGAATATTGGCAGGGAGAAAACACAATGCTCCTTGATCATGCGCTCAGATGAAGGATTCATTTACCATTCTCCTGAATGAGCCATTCAGCCTGCCCTGTAATTATTTAAGTTCTATTTTGGGTTAATTATTGTCATTAGCATTAAATGTTCTAAGTGAGGGTCTAATTTCGAGACAAGTGGCTTGAGATTCAATGAAATAAAAGAAAAGGGGGGGGTCACACATGAGGATGTAAAATGAACCGATCATTTGTTACTGGCTGGAAATGGAGAGGAATCAGCAGAGAAACAGCAGAGGAGGGAACAATTATTCTAATGCTGTGACAAATGCAGATGCTGCAAATTAGATTTATTTTAGAGATGGTCCCACATCAGTTTCCAAGATGCAAGACACAGACAAAAACCTGTGACCCTGAACCAACACAACCTGATAAATGAGACTAAACCAGTCCGTAGTTGAGCATATAAATGCCGTCTTCTGTGTACTGATGTCAAACAATCGAATCAAATTCACCAGGAACACATAAATCAAATCTACTGCTCTCTTTTGATCCATTTTGCTTTTCGTGATGTGAAAGTTTTTGGAATCCTCAGGTTTACCGGAGACAGAATAGAGATTGCTGTGTGCAGTGAAAGGAAAGTTGCAATGGACAGGATGATGAAGGCTTGTTTGGCTTCCCCATTTCTCCTCAGTAGAGCAGCCCAGCGTGAGGAAAAGCTTGTTAAAACCCTAATAGTAGCTATCAAAGGCTATTGATTATCTTTCCCGCCCTGTTTGGGTGACAAAGTGAGCATTAGCTGGAGCCATAGAGAGCTTTTTAAGACGTGCTTCCTCAGGGCCTACTGGGTCCCATGGGCCGTGCACTACTGAAGACACACACACGCACGCACACACACACACACACACACACACACACACACACACACACACACACACACACACACAAACACACACACACACACACTTGTGTTTTTTAAAGCTAACACACTACTATCCTTTCACCCTCCTGCCACCAGATAATCCATTTTACAGCCAGGGATCAAACACTGAAGCCTCTGGCTGTGTGCTGCAGTGGCTACCATAACACACACGCACACACACACACACACACACACACACACACACCCACACACACACACACACACACACACACACACACACACACACACACACACACACACACACAATCATCCTTGCACACATTCACATGCACTAAATCCTCATAAAAGTTGATTTGAGAACTTTTCCACTGTATGCAGTCCATTTTCTCTTTCCTTTTCTTGCCTGCTGTCCTTGGTGAACCCAAATGAACATTGCGCAAGAAACAATGAGCACCATCTTGCAAATCCTGACCGATGATGTAAAGCTGCATAGCCAATGAGCTACGACTCTCATTCTTTTTGTTTAAGTGCATTTTTCCTCCAGTGGTGCCAGAATTCTCAAGCAAATTTGGTATGTTAGGAACAGAAAATGAGGTTATGTGAGGCAAGTTATACATAAGGCATTATAACAACCAAATTAATGGATGTCTGCTGAAGTATTCATGCGATTAACCCCCAGATTTAGTGCAGGCTACATGGAAATTCGGGAAGTTCTGAATTGTTTTTGCATCTTTTTTGCTTGGTTGGTCGGCATCTAATCTAGAGGAGTGGAGAAGTGGAACTACTTTGAATACATTTCCTGTGCTGGGTTTGAAGGACCTTTGCCTGTTGAAGGCTGAATATGACAGAGAAGGAATTTATTCCTGTTTTTCTGAAATGCTTCATTACCTTCATGTGCTTTTATTTCAAAACCTTGAGAGTCTGACTTCTTGTTGATTGATTCATTGTCTGAACTGCATTGTTTTCGCAACTTTGAGCTGGCTTTGTGTTCACTGCTAGATAATAGATAGAAACTTTCAAAGCTCTGTGAGGTTTTAAGCTACAGATTCCACACTGCACATCATTTAAACACCTTTATATTTAAATTTATATTTAAATTTAAATTCATGCATACATTTTTATCCAACATATTGTTGGGAACTGGGAAGCAAAGACCTGTATAGAACAGTCATCACCTAATGTGGTGTGACACCACAGATGTATTTAGTAGCTTTGTTAAAATGATCTATTCAATTTATTAATGGTGTGTGTGTGTGTGTGTGTGTGTGTGTGTGTGTGTGTGTGTGTGTGTGTGTGCAAGCATGTGTGTGCTTAGGCCTGGTGAGAGTTGAATCAAGCATGAATTGAAAACACCCTACAACCATTTTGCTACATCTCTCAATTAGGCCATCATCCCTGCAGGACACACGAGTGGTTTCTTCTTTATTTACAACTGCATGCTGCTCTATGGCAGAGGGGCCAAAGCATGTGTGATTCTCTGCAAAATTATCTAGAATTCATGAAAAGACATAAAACATGGACTCGATCCTGCTGTAAATGTGAGATGTCTTATCTTTCTTTATTTATACACCACAATTTTTTTACCTGCTTGATTCTGTAGTATTAATTAAACAGTTAGAAGTTCTGAATAATGGAAGTTCCAATAAAGTTTTCTTTTCCATTAAAAAGAGTGACTGTGTTTGTAGGGAAGGGCTGATTAGATTAGATGCATCTGATTCGACTTGAGCAACAAGAAGCACTTTGGTGAAATTAATAAATTGTCTTTTGTGCTTTGAGTCAAATACATTTGATTTAGTCTTAAATCAAGTGAATTACATTAATCATGCACTGTGTGTGCCTCATGGTTCAGTAACCAGATAATAGATTTATTTTTGCTGCAACAGGAAAGTGTCCACTTTTTAAAACAAAGAAGAAACTAAAGCAGTTTACTGTAGCTGTGAAGCGTGTCTTTAACGCTGACATGCTGACACATATCACTTGTTTGATCAGTGTGTTTGATAGTGTAATGGTTTGATGCATCTGTGGATACGAAAAGTGCCCCAAAGTACCCTCACCAACACCACATCATTGGCAGAAAGAGAGGAGACACAGCTGGACCCCAGCATTGGGTAGAATATAGCAGATCTACTGGGATAGTCAAGCTGAATTTAAAACATAGCACACTGATAGATGCCCAGTCAGGATTATTTGCAACCTAAATCTGGCTACAGGGGCTGAGAAATCCCAGAAGACAGTTTTAACTCAACTGTCCCGGGATTAAGAAAAATTGGTCCATGCAGGCTCATCACGGTCTGTTAAAAGCTGCGGGAGTGGCGCTGTAAACATTGCCAGTTCCAGGTGTTGATGTGCCTCATAAATTTCAGCTAAGGACGCAGCAGCGCATTCAGACTGCTTTAGAAATGCAGGACCACTCTATTCCCCTAATATTTTATACATGAAGTGAACCATTTACAGTCTGATGAGCAAGTCTGGCTTATTAATGATATGGCCGTGCTCTTAGGGTGTCGGGCGCCAAGCAAATACTCATGTAAAATTAAACACAATTTGTTTACATAGCCGTGCGAATCAGACCACTCTGGGCTTTTGTTGCAGAGCCTGATCAGGCTGCATTCCACTGATTTCAGTCGGTAGAAATGCTTTCTGGCTTTCACACATGGCTTTAGGAAACAGCGGCGTTTAAACGCACTCAAATGTTCTGGGAATCCAATTCCTGTTTGAGGATTTTCTGGCTCACACATCTGCTGAAGTGTAATCAGCTACAATGATGTCATAAGTCACACAAAGTCCCAACAAGACTAGAAGGCTGAATTATTCAATGATGGCTCCACTTTTCTGGAATTATTTTAAGTATTATAATTGCAGCTGGGCCTGCCTGCTGATGGAGGGAGAGCGGGGCCCTGTAGGGAGCGATCAGCATCAGTCAATGATATTGGGTTACTGCGAGCGCACCAAAATATTCCCTTAATGACGGCCTAATTGAAGGATAAGCATCGACTTGATCTGAGACCAAACAGGGCCTGTAGATAGTCCTCACATGGCCTCGCAGGCTGCAGAGTTAGAAAAACACAAAGCCAGACACCTTTGAAATAAAAAAATAAAATAGCCTCCGGTTCTCCTCCTTTAGCTCTGTGATGGAGTATGAACCTCTGCTCAAAGCTTTACCCGGAGAAACCAGAACCCATTCAGAAAATGTTGTTTTTTTTGGGGGGATTTACGGCTCCGTAATGTCTGAAAGATATGTTCAAAAAAATACAAATAGTTATTTTTGGATTACCACTTAAAATTAGATCATTTTGTTTTCAGCTACTACTGAGGCATTTTAAGAGTTTAATAGCTAAAATGCATGTGCGAACTCATCATGTCAGGTAAAGTTGAATTTAGATGCTCTTCATATCTGTCACCACAGCTTTAAACAGTGAACCTCCACATTTAACCACTTGTTTCTTTAACTCCGATGACAGGTTCTCATCTGACTCAAAGATAATTCTGTCTGGGGAAATTATGGCTGCATTGTGCTCTTGAGAAGATAATTACAGTGTTAAAGACAATATCACATGAGGCTCAAAGCTCGTTACATAAATTAAATGCATAAATGTCAGGTTATGTATGTATTTTCAGGGGTGCTTGTATTACACCGTGTAAATGTGTATTTTGACATATTTCCCCTGATGATAACAAATGAAAAATAGAGGAATTATTTTTGTGTTAATTGAGCCGTTGTCAAGAGATGAATAATCATGTATGTCAAATTCCTTGCGGGAAAACAGCAGTCAAAATTAACTTTAAAAGAAAATGTCATTTCCATAATTTAAAATTTCATTTTTACATTTTTTTTTCATAATTGAGTTTCTGACCCAAGAATTACCGGAATACACTCTGTAAATAGACAAATAAGATACTGAGTGAATTCGTCAGAGATTGCGCTCATGTCTCAGGTGGGGAAGCAGGTTGTGATTTAGGTTGATGGACGACTAATCAGGAAATCAATTAGGCCTTGACCCAGAAACTGAGACAAAAGGGGAGAATTCTTCAGTTCTTTCCTCTGGCTCATCATCTCTTGACTTGGACCCTCTGATTGGACAAGGAAAATCCTCCAGGCTTTCATATCTGTGCTTGGATCTATTTATAACATGTGACCTGTAGTAAGAATAATAGATCAGATTCACTTTTACAATAGTCCAAATTGCGTTGATGACAGTTTAAAACTCAATTTGTGGAATTTTGTCTTTTGAACCACCAACAAACTTTGAGTTCGCCTGTCATGATGTGGACAAACGCATGCACACACATCCAAACACAGACACACACACACACACACACATACACACACACACACACACTCACACTGGGGTCAGACATAAAGACTCACCTTTTCAGCAGCATCCACTTAGTGCTGAGCAGGCAGACAGACATAATATTCGTGCGCCTCCCTCCATCATATTCACTGTGCATTGATTGAGTCAAACAGAACAATTGCATTATTATATGGATGAAGTGAAACACACTAAAATTTGCCCCCTGAGTGGCTAAAAAAATGGAAGACAGAGAGCAGATCAAACAGAGTGTTTTATGCTTTGATTTGCCTCCCCATCTGTGTCTCATGTGATGTCACCATTTGGTCAACAGGCAGTAAGCTTTCCTATATTGTATCCTTTTTTTCATGGTGCTTGATGCTGTTTTTAAAGAGTGGCTCACCTCACTTCAGCAAAAGAATCATATGTGCATTTATTTTACACCACAGCAGCAGGGTGGTCCTGGGCCTGCTCAGGGTTTCTTCATGTTCCCATGCAATCATTTACTTTAGCAACAAGTGCTTCCCTGCCTCTTCTTGGAAGAAAAAACTTATTCTGGTGGCTGTTGATGGAAAAAATCTCTCCACAGCATTGTCTCTGATCACGTGCTAACCAGCGGTATCACTCAGCATTGCATGTACAAAAATGTGCAAACTTCCTGGAAGTGTTAAATTGTTAAGGCTGCTGTTACGCCTGGAAAAACAACGGGATTTTCCCACTTTGCATTTTGTGAGAGACACTTCAGATACATTACCCCTTCCAAAACGAGAGCTCCCTCGGTCCCTGTAAGTAAACCTTCTAAATCCCCAGCTCTCATCCCTATTTTCTCCCCAAAAACGAGCATTAGCAGGATTGCCCTGCTATTGTTGCTTCTCTTGGGAGCAAATCTATTTCTGCAGAGATGGAAATTGTCGGTCCCCACAAAGCTGCTGACACACTCTCAATGGAGGTGTCAATTCTCAAGGCCTCGCCATTGTGGACTGGATAATTTAATTGGAGAGGCACGACGGTGTGTCCCCGGTCGGGGCATTCAAATGTTGTATCGCTGCCTGTCCCAGTGCTGGCTCTTCTCCTGCTGCACAGATTCAAGATTTAACTCCCCCACTCATTTTCCCTCATCTCTCCCTCCTCTTCCTCACCATGCAGGTGGGGGCAACTCGCAGGCCCCGGCCCCTATGAAAGCCCTTTGTGGGGGGGGGGGTGATGTGACCTTGTGGCACCGGTGGAGGTGCCGGGGAGGAGGCTGAGCCTACACGCCATTACCTGGGAGTCGTCTTAGGGGCAGGCACAAAATTAGTCACCAGATAATGAAGCTGTCTTTGATTGCATGGGAGAGCGAGTGGGGCTTGGAGGGGCTGTGGTGCACAGGCGAGTCTCCTGTATGGGGGCCTCTGCGGGGCATGAGAAGCATGTCTTTGGAGGAGCGCCTGCTGTCAACGGATGCTCTGTTTTTCCAAAATCCTAGCATAGTTGAGGGTTGAAAGATGCGCAGCGGTTGTAAAGGGGCTGAACACATTCCTCTGCATGGCTGCTCCAGGTGAAAAGGGTTCACACACAAGTTTTTAGACATGCACAGGTAAGTACTTGTAACTCTGAACCATTAACTCTGGGAATATTACACAGACCCTCGACGGGCCCAACATTTAGCGTGATTTAAGTGTTTATCTTTGCAATTTTTTTGTGTGTCAATGCGTGTTCTGTGAATTTGTCACGGGGTGCAGTTGTCACGACAACCTGCATGCCTGACTCATGGCTGCCCTCCAAGCTCAGACAAAGCTGTCGTCGAGTGAACCAGGCGTGTGTCCACCAGACCTAAGGGGTGCCGCCACCGCTAACAAAACACACAAAGACCCTCGCCACTGGCACTGGCCTTCACCCTGTCTGCCCGCAATCCTACCCCCCCGACAAGAAGAGGAAGTTCTCTCTGGTATCTTTGTCAAAGCAGCCCTGCCACCCATGCCCATGTTTCAGGCAGAGTCGTAACTCTCATGTTTTTCTGTTTTCATATCGCTTCCCGAGACTTCAGAAATCGCAACTCTTTCCAAACCAAGCTCAACTCTGTTTGTGTCAGCCTCCAACAAAAAAAACATCAGGTCCTCCAAGTCTTTAAGATGATCCGCTTGTGTCTGTCCAGCTCCACAGCCCTTGGGTCCTAACCGATTTTGCGGCCTGATGAGCCCTGATGACATCAGCAGCCAGCGAGCCTTCACTTTAACGCCATCACTGAGTTGGCCTTTAGATTTGAGCCCAACTCCTCACTTCTAAAGACTGATTCTGCCCCACATTCATGGCCACATTAGATGTGCCGAAGTCTCTGCATTTGAAATGTTATGAGTGTGGACAGGCGGTGTCAAGTGGTGAGTTTACCGTCTTTGGTGTGTCCGACACTCTGCGTGATGAGATTTGACACCGAGCTGGTGTGATTGTCACAACAGCACCGTGTCAACTTATAGGAATACCTGTATTTAACTGGAATGACAGACGGTTCAGGACTTTGTGTGTCCAACCAGCTTCTGTTGTGACGGCTCGGCGGAGCAAAGCCATAAAAAATCTGTTAAATCTCCACTGAGGCTTTTGTTGCAGCTTCTTCTGTGTATCCCTGCGAGTCTTGTTCTTCACTGACCTTTTTCAAATTTGGAGCACATTCTGAATCAATCTTATGTTAGATAGGTAAACTTTTTTATTCAATGAAACAAAGAAGATTGTGATTCCATTGCATTTACAGAAAGTTGCAAAGAGTTTTAAAATAAGTGCACATTAAACTTTAAGAGTCTGGTCGACCAAACTGGTCAGTGAATCATTAACAAATGCATTCAGCACAGTTAATTAACACTTAAGCACCATTAATTAACAGTGAATATGTGCCTATTGACCCTAACTGTTCAAAAAATTAAGACAGGTATTGATTCAATCCTACTTCTACCTTTATATAATGACCAATAATGAGATATTTACCTTACTTAACAAAATATGTCTAATAACAACATCATTTTTCATTTACTGAATTACTTAATGATAATGGTAAATAACTTAATTAAGGAGAATGGTATTTAATGGTATTTATTTGATTTGAAGTTGACCTGCATAAACCCCAGAGTATGATATTTATATAAGGGTGTTCTAACGACATGGGCTCCTCTCCATAGGGGCTAAATGGTTCCTCTGTTTAGTAGAGCTTATAGAAATGTTCAGAAGCATCAGCAGCAGGAGAACCAACAACTCCTCACTGTTGAAATGAAGGTGAAGGAAATGGAGTTACACACAGTTTTGATTCTGAAGAAGACCTCCGACCTCTTAATGATTATGACCCCCGAGTCCTTCCCACAATTCCCCGGGTTCTCATTTTATCCCAAATTATCTATCGGTGTTTAATGATTCCAGGGACTCTGGGGTGAGCTCCAACTCTAATCAATGAGCCCTATCTATGGGGAGCTGGTTTCCCTGGTGACGCCATGGTGATGAGTTCCTGTTAGAACAGTTTCCCCCTTGATGTGGAACGTCTGTCTGAACTGGTGAGTTCTAACCCCTTCTGCGTCTGCTGCTTTTTTCTTCTGAGAACAGTTTAAACACGAGAGCCGTCAGCGGCGTTCCACAGCTCTATCTGTGAAAATGTGCAGCTGGATTTTGATTTACCCTTTTTCTTTTTGTTTCTCAGTCTTTGGGAGAGTTGTTTAGAATATCTCTTCCATTTACAAGCATCCACTGTGCTTTAGGAATGACTATTCTCGCCTCTGCCTCATCATCTCTGTAAAAAGGCCCCCAAAGAAAACTTAAAAATTAAAGGGACAAGCATCTTCCTCTGCTCTTCTCATTGATAAAATGTTTCCTCTTCCTCTTTAATTATTTAGGCCGTTTTCATTGGAGAACTCCCAGCGGCACCCAGTGAGATTTGCATCCTTATTTATTTGTCATATATCCTTTATATCTCTAAATTCTTTATACCTCTCCAGCGGCTCCATGCATCTTTCATGTGCTCCTCAGCAGTGTTTGCAGGCCTGATCCAGGCACATTTTACATGTCACACTGCAGCTGCTGGCTCGCCTCTTTCACCTCGACTGTGTAGGCCGGATGAAAAATTCATTGTCTGATGCCGTTTAATTTTCTCCCCACATCATGCGTAATTCTTTATTTTCACTTTTTGCGTTGTCAGTGTCAAAAGTACGTTTATTTCATTTCTTCCCCCTTTACTTTTACTTTGAAAACTGCAAATGAAGCACCCGTCTGACCTGGAAAGGGCTGTTTTGTTGAGGATGAGTGACTGACACAATTAGGTGAATATGGAAATGAAGTGACAAACATTTTCATGCGGCTTTTTTAAAAGAAAAAAAAATCACAATGTGACATCTTTTAAGAGACCCTGAAGTGCACATGTAAGACTTTAACCTTAGTGACCTTTTGACATGTTTTACAACATTAAGACATTAAAAAAATATCCACACGGGCTCAGATACACAAAAAGGGGTGAAAAAAATCCACAAAAAAAGAAATGAGATGCAGTTAAATACTTTGAACTGGTTTTAGAGTCCCCCCAGCCCCCCCACCACCAAAGAGCAGAGGGATAAAGATAAACATGTTTGCAATGGTGTAAATTTAATTCTCCACTCGGCCTTTGTTGCTGCGGCTCTCTCCCACATCGGATGGAAGAAGGCAAATGCATTCCCAGCTGATTAATTCCCCCCAACAGTTATTCCCTGTCTGTCTGTCTGTGTTGACATGCTGCCACTCCACGCCGTTCCGCTGATTTTTATTTCCCCAACATGGCCACAAGCTGAAGCAGCGCATATGTAGTGCTCAGTGTGGGAAACACAGCGGCCTTTTCCCCCCGAACGGGAGAGCAGCACGCCGAGACAGATTGCGATGCCGGAATGCGCCACCGAGCCTTACAATCCCCATCTGCTCAGGCAGGCCCTGAATGAGGGAAGGAATGATGCAGGGATGGAGGGATGGAGAGGGAGGAAAATAGGCGGAATGATGGAGTGGCTATTAAATATACAACATGCAGTGGAGAGTATGCAGCGTGTTGCTGGGGGTTTGCATTATGGCCGTGCGTCAGGGCTTCTCTTCCGCTTGTGGACATTTTCTGGGAAAACAACTTTTTTGAACTTTTTTCTGTTTTGTCTCATATTACCGGCATTTTAACCCTCTTATATTAGCTTTTATTCTTTCTGTTGAGTTTGTCCTTCTACGTGCCAGCACAGATGGAGGAGAGGAGTAGGTCTTTGAGTCTTTGGTAGCAATCTGAATCAAGTGGAATCTATCCTCACTGTTAATTCACCCTTTTATGGGGGGGGGGGGGGGTGTACAGCGGTGGGGGATATGGACACTGTCTCTCGACTTCCTGACAGCTTGCTAACGTAGCCCCACTGAGGTGTCTCTCTCACATTTTCTCCCCATTTGCCATCTAATTCACACGTCCCTGAAGTACACTCCGAGATAAAAAAAAAGGGTAGTAAAACATTGTGAAAACATCCTCAGATGACAGTCGTAGTGTGGTGGCAGGTGGGTGGGGTTATCGAATATGTGGGTCATGTGTTCCGATCAGTCGGCAGATTTTTCTTTGCCCTCTCTTCCTCTCTCAGAGGTTTCTTCATCAGGGTGGAAGGAAGGTGGCCTTCTGTCACGGAACATGGTGGAGGAACGTTGGGGAGGGGGCTGACTGGAAAACTGTGTTTGGGTATTTTTAATTCATGGGACACCACCTGGCTAATGGTGTTTTTGGATCCACCGGCTACCCGTGAGCCAGCAGCAGGACTTGTTTCAGATAATCCAAACTCCATCAAATGCACCAAAATTATTTATGCAACCTGCATTACAAGCAGTTGATCATAATACTGGAATATTAGAACAGATTGGGAACGTCAGGTAGCATTAGCGGCCCAAATGGCACAAATGACTTATTCAGCTTTGGGATTCTTTCTTTTTTCAAAGTAACGATATTTCATAAAGCTATAACAACTATTTTAAAATAAAAACATAATATGAGACAGCAGCCTTCAGTGAAATACGTATTACTGTATCTACGATTTTTTAACAACATTGTGATGTCAACATTACAGGAAACGTTAACACAGTCATGTGGAGCTTACAGTAACCAGCAGGCCCCTGATCTTATCCTGCCCCTTAAGTACTGACGGCTTCAGCTTGAGATAGCACCAGACCATAAAAGGAAGATTGTCCAAACACAGCATCATGTTATTATATGAAATATTGATAAGAGTGGTCTCCTCTCTCATCAGGCCTTATGGACAAACAAATGGACAACTGACCAGCCTGGGCTCAACTTCTGCCGCCTGTGGGAGGAATCCTGCTGCAACTTTTGCATTATTTTAAGAATCATTCAGATTTGACCAAAGGACGAACATTAAACTGTTTAAATAAGAATTAAAAAAAACAAAACAACTAGAAACTCATTTTCATTCTGTGGTAGATTGAGAACAAGGAAGGCATCTTGTAGGTGATGCTGCGTGTTCAATCGTTTCATCAGACTGAAACTCACTTTAGTGGCTCCTTTGTTCCTTTTGTCCCCAACCTAAAAGACACTGATGCACAATATTATCAAAGCTTATCAAGATGTTTATCGTGATCCACCCAGCAAAGACTGTAAAATCTGAGTAAAGAGAGATAAACTTATCTGTCTAAGCTGCATTATGTCTGTCAAATCGATTAGCACAGCTGTTATCTGCAGCTTAGCGGGAGCTGGAGCAGCTCTTAAAAAAATCTGTCAACTTTTCTTAAACAACAGAAAAATTTGGATGGAAAAACACTTCAATGTGAAACTTCAGATGTGATTATTACAAAAAGCTGTTCTTAGATTTATGGCTATTTTCTGAGAACAGCTTGTCATCAAACTGTTACGTCTGCATCATCTAGACTTTCTCACATGAGCTGCAGAAGAATCCCGCCTTTGGTAGCAATAACCTCAGAATCAAAGCTTCAAAGTGGCTACATTCTCCTTCCACAGAAGCAGCAATTTGAACTTCCCACAGAGAGCGATTCATTAGGTGCACGCGTATTTTAAGCAGAGCCCCCTTTTTAACAAGCCGTCAGTTGTTGAAGGGAATGAGTGCAGGCGTTCTTCCGTCAGCTGCACACGTTCCTCTGATGAGACAACAGCAGCACACATTTATGCAAAATGCACTTTCAACTTTCTCAGTCAAACGGGTGACAACTTTGATGCCACGTTAGATGTAATGCAGCAAACTTGATACGGGTATTTACCAACAAAGCCGGGCTCCCACTCGTGGGCTGTGCACAGTAAGAGGATTAGTTTTTCTTTCTTCTTCAGAGAAATCTACAACTTTCACTTTTAATTGTGGTTTAGTTGAGGTTTCAAGCAGCAAGATCTGAAGATATATGTATAAGAATTGCTCTGATAGTGGCCCTCTCATGTGAAAGGGTTGTTCTGAACATTTTGTAGTTAGTTTAAAGTCTATTATTTGTCACGAGTGTTGAAGTTATTAATTGAAATATTTACAAATATTACACAGTCAGTTTTTTTTTAACCTTTTCAAAAGGAAGTTTTCGAACAAAAGTCCTTAAGTTTTGTGAACGAGTAGCACGCTCATTTTCAATAAGGGTCAATAAAACAAATTGCTGCAGCTGTAAAATGTTGTCGGGCACATTTCAGCATCTTGTTCAAAACTGTTTTGACTTTTGGATGAATCTAAAGAGCAAGAAGAGAAAAATGTGAGATGACTAAGATGAACCACAGCGGGTAGTGGTGGGGTGGGTGTGGAGAAGAGAGAGGAAAGAAAAGGGGAGATGTGGCAGATTTTTTACCTGAAGGCAAAAGCAGAGAGAGGAACCCACAGGTTCAGCAGGGAACAGCCGTGCCCGCCCCAGTTCCAGGAAGGCCCTCTCTGCTGTGATCCATTATTCAGCAACAAGCACAATTAGCCTTTGTCAAGCTATTTTTACACGCTCCGATAAGATAGATTCAGTGTACAAAAGAATGTGCAGCCACCCCCCCCCACTTTCCCTCCCACACATCACCGCTCATTTATTTATTTATTTGGCATGTTAATGCGTCAGAATGGTATCGATGTAGCTTTTATCCCTTAACTTATTCATCAGGACTTTCAGAGAGTTTGTTTAGAGCTGTTTAGTGAGGCATCGTCGTCAAAGCTGCAGAGATGAGACGACTTAAGTCGGCTCTCGATGGTAAATGTTTCTGTGTTGGAGCGCAGTGATGGCATTTGACAATGAGCTGACCTCAAGGACCTTAACGAGCACTTAGCATTGGAGGCAGAATGCTAATATTCAGCCACGCCGAAGTGCCCATTTACAGAAGCGGCTGCGCTGGAGATGGGGATGGGTCAGACAGACAGATGCACTTGGCTGTCTCTATGATGCAATGGCACTTTTATAACTGCTGTTAGCCGCACTGTTTCATGGATGGTTTCAATTAAACAAACATTAAGTTGATTCTGCCCGTGTCAGCATAAAAGTAGACATTTCACCGTTCCTCAGTGGCTCTGAGCATCAAGTTGGAAACAGTCGTCATTTTCAGGTTTAATGCAAATCTAATCTTTTTAATTTTGCTTACAAATATACAAACACCATTTGAAATATAACCCCCAGCTTCGCTCACATTAGTAACAGGGTCATGTGACACATGCGGTTTTCGCCTCAGCTTCCTAGATTCACTTCATCACGTCCTCTGAAAACTTTGTGTTTGGTCATGCTTCGGCCCTCGGGCTGTTCTGCCTTTCTTTCTTGAAGTGGGATGAGGATTTTCTCTGCTCCATGTGTGCATCATTTTATCTTAATAAATATTAATTTGATGAGATAGGAGTTTAGGAGCTCCTCTATCTATGATCTGCCTCCATGCCACTGCTATCTGAAAATAGATTTTCTGGAAGCGTATGTAAAATTTAGCAATTTATGATACATGATGCGTATCTCAACCCTGTTTGGTTTTCTGGAAAATGAGACCTCGAACCCTTAAAACCTGTAAATAATTGCAGCTTGTTTGTCTTCCTTAAACCAGATCTTCATGTTCTGCCAACATTCCCATGTCTTGAATGCTAATGCTTATAATAATTGGCATCCCTGCATACATGTAATATACATTAAATCACGTAAAATCCTACAAGTTGACTTATAAAGTGAGTGGTTACGTGTGGCTGCTTTCAAGATGAAAGACAGTCTGTGCATTACCAGAGCTCTTTTAAGATCATATGCTGCCCCATTAGCATGAAACTAAATATGCAGCATTATTAGCTCTCATTAACATGAGGTATCTCTTAACAAGGTTCTTAGCACATCCCAACCATGCGCTTTGGCTCTTCGTTGCAGGTGCCGTCATTACAGCAGATCAGGCAGGTAATTAGGCTCTTAAATGTATGTGTGTGGACTCGGGTATTAGTGGGGTTCATTAGCCCACCCCCTTTACTGAAAGACCACCCCCCCTTTTCATTCTGTGCCTTCTTTCTAATCTCCACCAGCGGTTCTCCTGACCCCCTTGAGCCTTTTTACCCCCCCTTCCCCAGTGCAGTATAGGTGGTTATGCGAGGTGGACGGGTGCAGGGGCTGATCAAAGCCCTGAGCATCCCTGGGGAGGACATTTAGAGAGGGTGGGGGGATTCAAACGGCAGTGTAAACCTGGAAACCAGAGCTGCAGGAAGGCGGGACAGAAGATCTCAGCACAGCTGCTTCACCCGTAAATGTCCCTGATGTGCTACGCAGAATGAGAACCCTCAAAGTTGCCCTCGTGTTTTGTTCTTTAAGGGCAGAAACATGAGATGAGAAGAGTCTGGATCTGAAGGAAATGCGTGAAGCATATTGAGGATGACAGAAGCATCAAAAACAACAAAGTGGTCTCTGGAGGCTGACAGTGTCCCGTGTGTGCCTGAGTGTGTGTCCTATGTTTGTGCATGGCACAGACCCAGATACAGCTGTACTGTGTGTGTGTGTTCAGCCCGGTGTGTGTCTGTGTGTGTTCTATCACATCGGAGACATGACAGGCGCAAACACTGATTCAGTCTGGCGGTGGTGTGTCAGGAGAGCGCCAGGGAACCTACGGGGAGCAAATGATATTCATTGGTCTAAAACGCTCGAGTTGGCCGACTGGCCCTGTTGCAACCGCTGGTGTCGTGTTACATTATGACCTGAAGATGACAGGGGACGCCACCGCTGCTCTGAAACAGAGGGGAGAGAGAAGAAGAAGAAGAGGAGGACATGCAGGCAAGGAGGGACGAGGCTTCCTGCAGCCTGGCTGAGGTCGAACACAGCTCGCAGTGCTAACATGCATCCATACATGTTCAACGTTTTTGACTCGTCTTCTTTACATAAGAGAAGATTTTGAATTATTTTATCGCATGTTTGACTACAATTGTTGATCCTTCCCTATGTGAGCTTATCTCACATGCTTAATGTCAACGCCACTGAGATTTGTTTCATAAAAAACACAGAATAGGTTTGCGTCAACAGGGGGCAGTAGAGAGCATTTGTCTGAACTTTGGAGACATTTCAACACATGTATTATAGAAGTTATTAGGCACATGGAACCATTTAGATGTATTTTTAGATCTTTGTATCTGCTTTCTCCTCCTGTGTGTATTACTAACATGGTTTTTAGGTCAGTTTGAAGTGTTTGCTGTTGGCTGCATCCATCCAGAAAAAACATCAACTTTTAAGGAAAAGAGGAAATCATGTCATTTAATGTTCAGATGATCAAATTACAGTTACAGACAGGAGGACAGCAACAGCTGCCAATGTGCAGCCTGTGTGTGTGTGATTTCTCCTCAATCACAACACACACAATAAAAAGAAAATCAAAGAGTAAACATCATTGTTCAACAAGCAGAAAGGAAAGCTGAATGAAACTCCAAACAAAACACAGCTCCTGTGCCAAAGACGAGAAACTTTATTAAAGAATAAAACAATGGTGTCAAGGTAAACACAGATTTGTTGGTTTGTAGTGCTGAAGGACAGAGTTTTGATTGTGTATGGGGGGGTGCTGTGTGTCTTTATGAAGTTCTTATGCTGAAGTTCTCTATTTTCTGTTCATATTTTGGGCCAATCAGCTCTGACAAAGTGCCATTATGTGCCGTCACCTTGCTTGCGTGGTCAGATAATGAGGGAGGTTTTCACAGACAAACACAGTGAAAAAGTCATCAGATAAAATAATGTGACTGTGGAGCCACTGTCTGGGGTCTCTGCTGTGGGAAGGCAAACTGAATGGATTTGTTTGTGCCTTTGCCAATGTTGACATTCTCCGTTTCCTTCCCAGCCTAGGCTCCATTTCTGCCAAAGCTTCTGCTGAAGCCTATTAAAGTCTGCCCAGCTTTGCGGATGTAGATATTTCTAGATTTAATAGGACATTAGAAACAGCGTTAGCAATGAGAAGCCTCTAAAACTTCCCTTTTTGGTAGTTTAACTTGACCTCTGTGCTGACTCCGGATCAGTCAGGTAGATGAGCTTTCCTCGCAGCCACGGCACCAGTATCCCTCTCACCCAGTCTGTGCACGTCTACCTGAAGCCTTTAACCCAAGTATCTTCTCAGCGCTGCAGCTGTGCTAACATCTGTGCCCTGTGTATTCTTCGTCCGCCCCATTCCCTCCTATAACCCACCATCCCTCTGATGGCCATGAATAAAGGAGGGAACAATCTGGATACTCTGTTGCACAACATGCTGCAGGGACTGAACACACATCAATAATACATTCACCCTCGCCTTATGTTTTTCTTTTTTTTTTTCTGTTATTTTGTCAATGGTGACAGAAATATAAAATATACAGCGGTGCATATAAAACCCACCCAGGTATTCAAGCTTTAAAGTAAAAAAAAAAATCTCTCAAATAAACCAACTTTGAGTAGAAATCAAATGCATGTCTAGATTAATACATAACGATAAACATATACTTAATATTTACATGGTTAACATTTTTTATTTTCATGGAGTACCTATACAAACTATGCAGAAAGTTTTTAATATAGATCCTTAATGCCGTAATATAGATCAGTGCATTCTTCTTCTTTTTCTTTTAGCTGTGAAATAATTCAGCATAAAACCAAAACCTGTAATACGTTTTTTTCTTTTAATAAGTTATAGACTAATTTAACCTAAATGATCATTACAATAATTGAATCCTGAGGTTAGTTATTGTAACGTCATTGGGAGAGCCACTTTTTGTGTCCTGTTTGTAGAGGACAATAGCTGATGATGCTTTTGTGGGTGAAGGCCTTTTCCCTGTCTGAAATGCAATTTGCAATTAGCATATGGAAGTGACATTAAACTAGTGCGACAAATAAGAGGAAAAAGGAGAACGATCAGGGTACTATTATGAGGTCTAAAAAAGCCTGGAATCTGAAACTGAATTTCAGTTTTTCTATTAAAGGTGTTACATCACATTCGCATAGCTTCTGTAAACTTGTGCTTGGAAAGTATTATTTGTTTAAAGAGCTATAAAACCAGACTGCTTCAACTGTCCAATCCTCTGCAAGATTATACTGGCTGAAAAATACTGGAAAAAAAACCCAGTTGCACTTTGGCTGTGCACAAATTGGAATAAAGGCGGGACCCAGTTAATATGGTGTGAGACTGCTAATGGCTTTATGATTGGATAATTAGGGGAAGGTGTGTAATTAGGGGAGTAGTCTGCTCGGCATTGCTGTTGGAGTAAGTGGGAACAGGAAGACTCCCTGCTGGCTGGGGAAGGGTGTTTATGTGAGTTGGGGGCCGAGCGTGTGTTTTTGGATGTCATTTCTAGGGTAGTAGTATAAATACTTCCAAACCTTAACACAGACAGTGATATTTTATAAATATGTTCAGTTTATTCAGGTTTTTAGATAGGTTTTTTTGTCTTTTTAAGAAAAAAAATACTGATGTTTCCATGTTTTATTCCTTGTGAAATTGCTGAGTCAGTAAAAAGCTCCAAATGTAAAACATTTTTTGGTCACCTTGAGTTCAGCAGCCCAGCCTACTGGTTTAAGAGCGTGTTTTTAATCCTGGAGAAAATGACGGAGAAGCTAACGACTTCTCCCTCCACCCGTCCACCATCTCCAGACATCATTAAAGCCAGGCTATAGCCCCGGGCTGCACATGAACCCGTTCTTCAAACTGTACACTTTATCCATAATTCAGCCATCTTCCCTGAATTATTCAGGCAAATAGTGGGGAAAATAATGGAGTTCACCGAATCTTACTCACACATAAAACTGTTTTAATGTTGATTTGAATTTTTGAGGCTTTCTGTTGTGGTGAGAAAGGGGTCTTAACGTGGCCTCATTCTCTCCAGACCCGATCATGGGAGGATGGGTTGCTCGTAAAACCATTAGTTCATTGTAAATGTTCCAAATAAATACATTTTCAAATGCAGCTGAGCATCTAAATAATCCAAGACCATTTACAAATCAGTGATATCTATACACTTGAGAGGTTTTTCTTTCGGAATAGGATTTACCTGTAAAATATAAAAGTTAAAAACATCCTGTCGTTACTTTCCACACTGGTAGATTTGATGGAAAGCTAATCACTCACTCTCTCCTCCACACATTAAACAGGGACAGGAGGGTAAATGCAAAAACGACTGCTGCTTGATTCCCTATCAGAAAAAAAGGCTGAATTAACATGAGGGCCATACTTACCATGCTGTAGGTCTCAGTGTTAAATCATTTAGTCTCTTTGGAGTGGGTTAGTCCATGCAACTTTTATCGCAGGAAAAGAATCAGAATTCCCCAGATAGAAGAGGGGTGGCTCATGCATTAATAAAGCATACAGTACATGTTAGCACCATAACCTTGCTCAGGGGTTTTGCTTTGCACACAGCACATTACTGAGAGGGTTTATGTGGTATCATATGAAGGCTGCAAGCCCACACTCTGTAACAAGGCCTTATGTGGAAAGACATGCAGGAGAGGGCCTCTGGGTCATGCATATCCTCACAGTCTGATTTTTGATTCATATGAAGGAAACTACCAGCCTCTCCTCTGGGAAATTATTCTAGAAATAAGATATTTTGGAAGGACCATAATGGCACTTATTAGTACTTAACAGCACACAACAATAATGCTGATGATTACTATACAGTGTACCCTCGTTTATCGCGGGGGTTACGTTCCGGAAATTACCCGCGATAGACGAAATCCGCGAAGTAAACAGCTTTATTTTTTACAATTATTTTACAGGTTTTAAGGCCGTAAAAACCCTAACCACACACTTTTATACACTTTTCTCACAGGATTTAACATTTTCTCACAATTAAACACTTTCAAAGTTCAAACTTCTTCCTCTGCCTTTTGGTTGCGACCGCAGGTGCCTTTTCCCCTGCAGTTCTCCAATCTGGATTCAGAGCACAATGCACTGGAAAAAAAATCTGCGAAGCTGCAAAGCAGCGAATCCGCGAAAAGTGAACCGCGCTATAGCGAGGGTACACTGTAATTAAAAAGGCTTTTCAACCTTTATACTCAAACTTTACAAAGTAATTTTAGCAACCTTTCCTGCAGTGATGTCCAGTGCAGTGATGCTGCTCAGAACACCACTGCAGGAAAAGTTGCTTCTTGGATTTTCTGCACCTGCCACACAAAAAGCAAACAAAAACTATGGAAGCCTCAGTAACTTCAGCTGGATTGTAAGTAACCGTGAGTTGTGGCTATGGGGCATATCAGGGGGTGGAGGGGGGTGTAATTGCTTCCATCAGTGTCATGCTAAATTTCCACGAGTTGCACGCCCCAGCTTTAGCCTAAATTGCAGAAAATCTGAGGACCGCATTTGGATTGGGATCCCACAAATCCCACAGGACCAGAGTACGGTGGATTAGGATTAGGTTGTTTTAAGATCACCACCATTTTTCACAAATGTCCCTTTTGCTTGATTGGATACTGCTGTAGTTATCAGAGAGGGTTTGACGGGGTTGATATTTTCAAGTGCTACAAATGAGAGGACATACCAACAAATCGGTGCCACATGTGGTACTTTGGAATAAATCAATTAATCTATGCAATCATGGTTATGACCCAACTGTTTTGTGCAAAAGAATTTGTGTATACACAATATTATTGCCATATTTACTGTCAACATGAGGGGTCTGTATCAGAGTTTTTCTTATACCATTTAGCAATCATACAGGAATTGAAAACCAAAACCAGTCATACAGAAACCTGATGTATAGATTTGACTGTGGCCCAAAAACTGCTACTGTGGCTTACAGTTAGAGAGATCCATAAGTGAGGGGCTTACAACTCCAGTAATTCTTTGACTTTAGCCTCATGTCTTGACTTCCTGTCTGTGGGGACAGATGATGAGAGAGAGACTGAAACAAGAGCGCTGTGTGAGAGAAAGGCGGGGGACAGAATGACTGTGGTGTAAAGAGCAGAAAGATCACAGCGAGGTGTAGACGATGAGGCCCAGACGTGAAAGCTAATTTGACACATTTGGCCAGAATTCCAGCACCGTCTGACACTATCAACACGTTTATTCTCTTTTATCAGGAGAGATGGAGCCTTAAAGGTCGGGCTTTGGTCAGAAGGAAGTCATCCTAATCTTGCTCCATTCATATGATGTGGAGGGGGTTTCTTATTTCTTCTATAGGTATCACACAGGTATAACAACAATGGTCTGATATGTGAAATTTACTCTAATGTGGGTTTAAAACATCATCTGCTCATCAGTGTCTCTCAGGAGAAAGGTCTGCATGTCTGAAGGAGGCTGCACATTCAGAGCTACCTTAGTCCCCAGTGTGCAGAGGAGGGGACCATGCATCCCATTAAATAAGCACTGACCAAATGCAGCTCTTTGAGGATAAAGCAATAGCAGGTCTTTAGTGCTGGTTCCAGTCTGAGGTCAAAGGAAACACCAAAGCTGTTATCAATGACAGTTTCCACAAAGAGTAATCCTCAAGAGGAGTGGTCTCCAAACAATGCCTTCAGCATCAGTGGAAGCTCCCTTTGAGGGGAAGAGGCATGAGTCACTAACTCTTGGAGTACATCTTAAACTCCTGAAGGCACTTCCTTCTAGGTTTGGTGCCAAATACCAAATTGATTGTCTTATCTCAGCTCCCAGCAGGGTTAGCATCTTTATTACTGTTGTTTTATGCATTCAAGGACCAAAGAGGCACTGTACATGCTTTTCATGTTTCAGCCTTGTGTTCTGCTCCTTGTAACAGGAATTCCTCCCCTCATTTTTTGATACTAGTTTTTGTATGATGGATTCTGTCATCATGTTGATGTTCAGTTTTGTTTGTAATTGGTTATTTGATGCCATAAAAAAGCACTGAACCCTGATGATTTCCAGCTGTGATCTGCTCAAATTGGGCTCGTGAACTGGAACTCGACACCAATGCTCCACTTCTTGGTGCTACTATGCAGACTCTGGTTTCGAAAGGTTCAAGGTTTAGATAACAATTTGAGATTATTTACAGGGCAACAATATCCAGCAGAGATACTAAGATGCCAGTTGCTCCTTTTTTTTTATTAATCTTGGTCTCCAGTAATGAGATTTTCATGATTATTCACTAAACTCAGGGCTGACTGACTTTCAGTTTTGACCCCATTATGATTAACTTAATAACAATTACTGCAGTTCTGTGAAAAATTGGGTTATGTGAAAATGAGGCTGCGTTGTGGCAAACAGCCCAACTAAAACAAAGGAACTGTAGTTGTCACTACTGCCCAACGTGAAATAAATCGCAATCAAGCTCTTCTGAGTGATCATAATGATGATGAGGCAGGTTATTTCATCAGGTTGTCATCATCTGCTGTATATACCAGACATGTTTCTAGATGTAATCGATAGCCTTGAATATGTGTGAGAAGATAAACGTAAAGTTAAGCTGATGATTGAGAATAGGTGTTTACCAACAGGTCTTGATGGACAGCTACTTTTCACTGTTTGTACGGCCCTAAGTCCACATGCATCTGCATGAATCCAGCCTTGTTTGCCTTCTAATGCCAAAGATATTCTGTGTTGGCTCAGCAATGAATAACAGGAATTGTTCAGCCCACTCCCCTTCTATTCCCTTTGTGCCAGTGCCAGCTGGCATCTGGTGCCTGTCAAATGTAATATTCAGTCTCTGCCTTGCCATCATGTCCCCCACACATAAAACAAAACACACACACACACATACACACACACACATTGCTATGCACTGTATGTGATCACATGACCCTCCAGCTGTGTCCACACGATTACTCAGTCATGATACACTGCACTCACTCACTTTCTCTCTCTTTCTCTCTCTCTCTCTCTCTCTCTCTCTCACACACACACACACACACACACACACACACCTTTCAAGTCCCACGTTTTCCAATGATCTCATCAGATTAGCCCAGATTGCTACCTATTACAGCCTCACTACTTATTTAACAATTTAGCTAGGGGGAAAATTGCCCCCGCTTGATGGCTAATTTTCAGAGGTGACATTTTGCCACATTGGACTGTAACGCTGAAGGGCCTATTGTTGGATAGACAGGGGATCCAGTTGTAGTAGAGCCATTAGGACTAAATGATCCCTTCTGAGTTGATTTACTGACAGGGGTCTTCACATTGTAACCGGTGTGGACAGAGCAGTCTGCAAAATGAGAGGGCTCAGTGAAGGGGCCAAATCTGCTCCGAGCTGTGCAATTTCTGACTTAATGGATCTCTTGCTAATCCTGGTCAGGTGGTGTGGGTGCCATTAGGCCATTAATATTTTACATTTTTTGGCAGCATTAGTTGCAGGTGGTGCACGTGTTACAATGTTGGTATTGAACAAATGAAACAAATAATTATTGAAGTGAAAATGCATTTGGATGCATTTGAAGGGAAAGTGAAATGTTGACCCCAAAAAAAGTTAAAATAAATTTAAATGTTAAATGTAGTGTCACAATGTCTTTCAGTTTTCTGGATGAGAGAGCTGCGTATGTTTGACCTTGATTCCTGTGCACCAGCTAATTGCTGCTGCTGTGTTATGCTAACATTAAGATGCATCACAAAACTACAAAATGAGGCCACCTTGAGCTTACCAAGGTTCCTCTTCACCGGGTCGGGTTTTAAGGTAGATTGGTAAAGTTACTTTTGTCCATACTATGTCTGATAATCAATGACATTGACATCAGTTTGTTCTGGGATATCATACCAGACTCAGACTGCCCCTGAAAAGATCTCGTCAAGTGATTAGGACATCCAAACTTCCCCACCATGACAAGATGGTGCTGAGTTCTTACTTCTTAATGCAAATTATGTCTGTAGTTTGAAAACAAAGTTGAAAATTCACTCCTTTACAAAGATTTATGCTGCTCTTCACCACTTTAAAAGGGGTTCAGTTCAAATTGAATCAGGTTCTTAACTGAGTTATACATTCAATGAAGGGCCATTCTTTAATTATCTGTATGATGTTGAAGCACACTAACAGTAAGATCCTTTTTATATATATAGAATATACTGCATTGGAGGCACAGCAACACAATTATGGCCCTGATGATCACCAATTTGCAGACCCAGAAGAGCTCCAGCTGTGTCCAGACATATTGGCTAGGGCTATTTACCAATGCTGCTCCATCCACACACAGGCACATATGCATAATGGAGAAATAATGTGATCTTCCAGTAATTTGTTTTGGCCAAGGTGGAATGTAAAGGGACGGAGAGTCGGAGAGCGGCTTTCTAAATGACATGCCCCTATGGCCTAACACGATTAGAATTTAAACTACCAGCCCTTCTTCAGGGGTCGAGATGAAATATTGAGATTGCCGTCGTGGCTTTTGCTCCCTTCCCATCTTCCTGCGACATTCCCTCACTCCGACATTTGTCTGCCAATCAAAGTGACGGACAGCTAATGCAGGAGGGAACAAAGGCACGATCTGCGTGCTCAGTTTGTTTTCGGATTGTGGGTTTGGTGGAATGATGCATCCATGTTTCAGTACTTTACTGAGGTGATGTTCTGTAGTTGATGATGCAGGAAGCATCAGACTCAAGAGCCACAAACAGAGCGCATAAATAACATCATAATATAATGTTTTCTAGCCTAAAATATAACATATTGCTGTACCCTTTTACATTATAGGAGCCTTTTTATTCTTTATAATATCTTAACATTCACAGATGTTTTGTGGCTTATTGATTAAATTAATGTAAAATTAAAATTACAATTGAATGATGTCTGAAATAAGTGGTGGTTAAAAAGTCCCTCCCTTTCTGGCTCCTTTTTTAAGAATATGAAGCAAAGAAAATGTTTGGCATAGAAGCAGAAGCTCATAATTATTTGAATATTTTCCTTCTCATGAATAATAAAAAATACTGCTTGCTGAAATGTCTGTGCTGTGTGTGTGTGTGCACGCATGTGTGCTCCTGCACACCTGTGTTCAGGGATGACACCAAGACTGTGATTGTGTAAAGTCATAAAAGTGTATGTAAGTGTGAAAAAGGTTAAAAGGTCACCAGTTGCCTTCCTCTGTGGCCCCAGTTTGCCAGTGAACATATGTTTGCCTCTGTGATGTGCTGGCTACCAGTCAGACAGACTCACAATGTGTATTCCCTCAGACTCCATCACTGCCAGGAGAGCAAACATGCTAATGTGGCCTCAGAGCAAAGATGAGAGAGAGACACAGAGAGAGAGAGACAGAGAGAGAGAAAGAGAGAGCGAGAGAGAGAGAGTGACAGAGGCAGAGAAGGACTACATCAGCTACTTGGTCGAAGCATGCTTGGGCTTCAAACTCTGGTGTTGTTGCAGGAATGTCAATCTTTGTGATGCACTTCATCCATTCAGGGACATCTTTATCTGGAATATTATTATCCTATCAGAACTATAGAAAGTACATAAACAAAGAGACTCCTGTAGTTTTCATGCTAGCATCTTCATGGACTCACTGAAATGTACACTTTTCCTCCTAAATTGGAGAGACAGGAGCATCACCTCTCACCGGGGCTTATTTCCCCACAACATTTGTGGTTATGGATATAGTTTCAATTTAACTGCCAGCAAACTTCAGCGGTCCCACTGGGGGACAGAGGTCTGATTGTAATGCTTGAACGTGTGAATATTTTGCCACAAGAGGGGGCTAGGAGAGTTGGAACGGTCCTTGACTTCCTGACACATGGTCAATAAATGCTCCTAAACCCTCTTTGTTTTAGTATGACTCAGTTTTTAATTTTCGGTTTGATCTCTGCCGTTATTGTATACTTGAGTTTATTGGTCTCAGAGGACCTCTGATGATGAGTCAGATAAAAGACTTCTCTCCAGAACTCCTTCCAGACTGACGCCACTCATCCATTTCAGAGAGCTTTACAGCGACATCCATCCTGTTCTCAATGAAAGTCATGTCACATTTGCGCTAACTTGGCATCAATACAGACAAAAAAGACAAAATGGAGGGACTAGAGGGGGAGAGCAAAGTCTAAAAAAAGAGAAAGAACAGCTCCTTATTCAGTCATTCTAATTTGAATGTAAATTGCAGGCAAATGTCACGGTGGAGCAACATGTTCCTGATAATCTCAGAGGAACCAAGAGAATGAAGGCATAAAACCATATTTTGTTGGACAGGTGCATGACAGAACCTCTCAACATGACTGTCATTTCATCTGCACCGTCTATCCTGAACACAACCGACCATGACCAGCATACACGCCGTCCCACAGTCCAGAACTCAACTTCAATGTGATTCTCCGGCATTGAGGACAGAACAGCTGCGAGTGCCAGCAGCTTTTTCTCTTTCTGCTTCTGGCTTTATTCCCAAGAAAGACACATACACGTTCTTGAATGACTCTCCACCCTCATTCTACTCTTTCGTTCTTTGTGTTTTGTGTTTTTCTCATTTTGCCTGAGCTCAGTTTTCATTTTGTTTCTTTGCTGTGATGCCACGCCTGCACTCGCTTCAGCAGCCAGCACGCCACTGACCTGCCCTACTGTTCATTTTTCAACACTCTGAAAGTTGTGATGTTGTTTTCTCGTAAACGTGCACATTCCTCTGCTGTGTCCCTGTCTGATGATGTCAGCGGTGGATTGGTTAAGGGTTTTGGTTGGAGGCTGCGTATGGCTAAGTGACTGTGAGAGCCCCCAGTAATCCCTCTGTTCGGGATGGGGCCCGCTGGGGCCCAATGAAAGATGTAATAGGATCCCTCTGTATGCCTGCTCCCCCTGCAGGGTTAGAGATTAACACTAGTGTCATATTCAACTCTGTCTGCCAGGGCTGGACCTCTCTGTCACACTCCCTAACAAGCTGGAACATTTCACAGTCTTCAGATCAAATACCCGCTAAGATTATTGCAGCTTATAATACGTCAATTCTTTAAACAAAAAAGAAGCTTAATTTATGATAACTCACAATAGATTAAAACATGCCAGATTAAAAATACAGACTAAATTAACAATATAAGGTCATCATATTTATGTGACAATAACCTTTCAAAATGAACATCTTGCTCAGAAGAACAAAATGAAAGATGTTAACAATCATATCCAAAGTCCCCCCTGCTGGGTCTTATTTTTCCACATCTGCCTCCATAATAATTTCCTTTTGGCCAATGACACTTGTGGAAAAAAACAGAAAAGAAGAAACTTGTAGAGAAACAACCATGTCTCAATTCTGAATGGAGGATGGTGTAGCCTGGTCTGGCAGTTCCGTGTTTTGGATGCCATTGAAATGAGTGGACAAAAATGCACACACATGCACGTGCACAAATGTCCATACATACTTACATGAAGGGAATTAAAAAAAAAAAAATTCCAATGTTACAAGGCTGCCAGCACTTGCTGCCAACAGTTCTGGGGCCAGTAAAATGGCTAGCTTTGACCACTTTCAGTGGAAGTGGTGACAGAGTGAGAGAGCTGTGAGCATAGAGAGCCAGTGTGCTGCAGTTTGGCAAACCTCTGGACCTTTATAGAGTCTGCTGGCTGCTGTGTGCAGAGTCTCCAGCTCTGGATCGGCTTCAGAGGAAAGAGAAAAGCGTGTATTTGTGTGTATCATTGCATGGCTACGGTAGCCTGGCAAAACCAACATGCATCCATATTGACTTAGTGGTGGGAAAACTTGTCTTGCACGTGCGCACACACACACACGGGCATTCAAACAGTCAGGAGTCAGCTGTCGACCGCTGCTTCTCAGCTCATTAAACCAAATCCCAGGGACTGGACTGAACAATTTAAATGAGAACGCCCCATCCCCCTTTTGAAGTTTTATTCCCTTTAGTTCACAGTAGCCATGAGGCACTTTGGCACCAAGTAGTTACAGGATCACAGTTAAACAAACAAGCCACACAGAGAGCAACTCCAAAAATGTGTTTCTACTGTATTGTTCTTCCGGTGGCAAATAAATTATCTATTACATCAAACAAAATGAAGAACTGGAAAACAAAGGAAGCCATGAGCAGAAATAGTTGCAGTGGTCTTCGCAAACCATGGCGAAAGTTAAAAGAAGGGGCACTTCCTGAAATAGTCTCTGAACTGTGGAGTGGCCCTGTGCAACTATATTCTATCAGCTGCAGGTGGAAAAGCCCATTTTACTTCTTCAATCAGCAGTCCACCTGGCTTCTTCAGAGCTTTTGGCATCACCCTGGTAGCTCAAGCCAACAACTGGAACCACTGATGTCCCTTTTAGCCTAAGCTGTAACCTTGGGGAGGGAGAACCTAGTTTTAAACCTTGAAATTGTATATAAGTGTAAATCCGACAAAAATCCCCCGCCCAACACTCCCACCCAGCTCACTTGGGTCTGCGTCTTGCAGCGGACCTCGGTGGAAACTGGATAACAGCAGTTTTAGAGGAGCTTGGGATTGGGTTTGGATAACAGGGCTCGGCTGACGCTCCGAGGGACTGTCCACGGTTTCTTGCTAGGGCTGAAAGTGAGAGCAGATTAGAGACTTTCAGTGAGAGCAGTTGAAGTGACTGTTTTGAAAAACTGATCCTCTTCTTTAGCTCACTGATGCTACCCCAATACTGAAAAACACACAATTGTCTTGCTGCAGTTTGCAGAAGGGGAATTTCACAACCTCTGAGTCACAGAAACCTGCTCCATCTGATGATCTCAGGAACATTCACAACCCAAACCAAATGTAAGAGCAATCTGTTTGTTCTTTTACAATCCACGGACATGTTTCAGCTGTCTCCATTATCATTGTAGACTGAACTGTCCTAGTTCCCAGCATAAATATTGGGTCATCATGATTTTTCGATTCCTCAGTCCCTTCAGGATTTTGGGATGATGCTGAAGTAACTTTTCCAAAGCATTGAAAAAACAAGAAAATATCTCCCCAAAAAGTTCTAAAAAAGGTGTTGGTCACTAAGAAAAACATGCATTGTGATAAAAGTAAGCTCCAAATATGTAAACTGGACAACATTAAAATACATCAGTTTTGTTTTTGTGACTGCAGCTTGTAAACTGTTTCTTGATGTATGCAGATCTGTCCAGGAGACCACAGAGACAGCGGAGTCAAGAACCTGCATCTCTATTTTATCATCCGCTGCTGTGAACTTCAGCCCATCCCCGCAACCTCAGACCCAGCCTTGATTCCTTCTTTTTCGCTGTTCCAAACATTTTTTTGGAAGAGGCCATCCTTGGCTGTGTCTCTGTGGAATTATCCTTACCTCTCCTCAACCCCCCTTCAGCCAGGCATCATCCAGCGGTCCTCGTTCTCTGTATCAGCTTCTTTTTTTTCTTTCCAGGGATTTGCCTCCCCAGTCCCACAAATCAACAGAGGATAGATGCCTATTGTGCCTAATCAAAGCACTTCCTCCTGGGGTAATCCCTCAATTTGAGCAGGAAGAAAAGCCCAGTGAAGGGGGGGATGTTCTGGATCAATCCTATGAAGGGCCCATATTATACACTCTCATTTAGATTTCAGCAAAGAGAAACAGCCAGCCAGCGTTCTTAAACCCACTATACCCTCCCCTCCAACCACCTCCGACTGCTCTCCTTTTCTGTTTGTGTTTATCTTTATTTTACTCCCCTTTCTCTCTTTATTAATCTGTTTTTCAAGCACTGCTATTGTCAGCTAGTGTCCTGGCATGCCAGCCGGTTAGCACGTGGCAGCTCTTTTAGCGCTGCTTGTTTACCAGAAGAAGGTTGAGGATGATTGGTTCTTTGCTGGTGAAAGCGTGTTCATACAGTGGATGTATGCTGACAGGAGCATAAACCGCGATGTTTCAGTCACTCAGCGCACAAAGGTCTGGAGGTGGAGATCTGAAGACATTTGTCAGGTGAGCTTGACTGGGAACTTAGCACATGTCAGTTTGGTCATTCATGCACAGATCAGCGGCAAATGTTGTTAATTGCCTCCATTTTACTGCATATTTAATGCCTTTCACAATCTTCACCACTGCAAATCACACTGAGGATTTTTCCCAGTTATACTCAAAATGTTGTGACCTGAAATCCTTCAGTCACAACCAAATAACACTGGAGGATTCCATTTGCCAAAACTTAATCAACATGATTCGAACCTGGATAGATTTGCAGTTAACTAGATCTGTCAGTCAAGATCTAAAATCTTATGATTGCACCACAATATTCAGATAGCGAGAAAAAGAGCACTCGAAAAACATACAGATATAGAGCTTAATCCTTTAATTAGTTACAGATTAGTTCTTACAATGTGTCTTTCTAGGAGGGTACCACAAAGATACTCTCAACTTTGATCTACAATTGAAATGAAGCAAGTTTCAAGAACAGCAGGGGGCAGTAGTGTGTCTGATTGAGAAAAGACAAAAACTAAAATGCTAGCAGTTTCTATTGCTGACTTGAACTGTTTCTCAATACCAAGTACACAAGTACAGAGGTCTAGAGGACATACCTGGATGTCTATACGTTGAAATATGTACTTTCTGACAGTGCTGTTGGTGTAGCTGGCCATTATGGGATACCTGACTGTCCCATGTCTGCACAAGTCACATCTGATGCATACTTGATAAAATGGTCAGCAAGGTGACATGTACAGAAAAATGGCCTTGGTGAGTAAATACCGCTAAAGAACCGCTTAAGTGAGTCTCAGGTCGGCATAGACACGCCAGCCTTCTGCGACTCTCAGACTTTCTGAACATGTTGCCATGTCTAGACAAGGACAGATGTTTCTGTTGCGTCTGTTGGATCTTTAAGTAATTATTGTGTTAAGTCTAAAAGACAGCTGCTCGTTTTGACAGAAGATCCCAGCACTTGTCCCGGACCCACAACCTTATACAAATTTAATCCCAGCACCCTGTGTACTCCTCGCTACTTATACAATGACACAATTCCATTTATTTTGAAATCTTTGATGTTGAAGCCTCGTCTCCCCGGAATTTTTCTTTTCTCCAGTGATTCATTGATGCAGTGTAACTCAAACTCAGGGTGTTGGCGCACCATCAATGGATGTCATTGAGCAAAGATGACAGAACATGACCTTTACCGGCATTCTGAGGTTACTGTTCTCAAGCAAAGGAAGTCAAAATAGATGAGTGGATTAAGAGAGAGCCAGTGTCCCCGGAGACTCATTAGAATTGGAGAGAAATAAGGAGAAAGGGAGGAAAGGACCAATCCCAGCTGGACTGACTTCACATCTGACCTCATCATCAGAAAAAAACAGACTTGGCGGATGTTCATCCTGTCAGGTGCCCACATCAGACATAAAAAGCCAGATGAATTTCCCTTTTGGTTTTCTTTTATTTGATCTTCTTTATTAATCTATTTAAATATTTTAGGCAACTATTCACTGAAGAGATCAAATATAAGAATTCCTTAAATTAATATTGAGGGATATAACAAAACTAGGACCAGCGGCGGTGTACTGGTCAAACCAGTGTCCAGCAGCCCTTTCTGAGGTGATTTCCATATATTACCACAGTGACAATGACAGGCCTAGCTGGTTAAATGCTAATTCAGAAGATATGCAACCCCAATTTTAATCAAATTTCATAGCTACATTGTTTTTAAAGTTGATCGCAGTTTTTGCACATTTCCACATTTAATTCTGCAAAGTCAAGAAACATTCTGCAGACTGTGTATTCAAAGTCCTGTTCTGTCCGTCTCGAGTGGAGCAGTGGTCCAGCGTTGGCAGCCATGTGTGGTCCAGATTGTGATGATGTGATGGATGATGTGAGTAATTCTCATTAACTGGGAAATGGCACCTTAACATTTATAGCTTTCCAAAAAGCCATGATTACCTGCAGACCATTCTGTGGCCAGGCTCTCCTTAATTCCCAGATTACGCTATCCTCATATACTGTATATGGCCTTTGCCTTGTGAAACAGAACACACAGCTGCTTTATTTCCCAGTTTGCTGGCACTTCCAATAAGTGCAGTAAGTCCTCTTTTTATTGCAACTTCCTCAGTTTAGAGGTACATATTTTCCTGCACCAGCAACTAAATAAGTTCTGAGTCTGGTTCCCCAATATCCACTGCTACTGAATATGGTTCCCTCTGCTCTCGGAGGCCCTTAAGTGTCCCAATCCCTTCCTCTGGCCTGTTTCTAACCTAGACCAAATGTTAGGCTTTAAAAAGCTAAAGTGTGATGTGGATGAGCAACTGCCTAAGAAACACTTTAATCTGAAATGGTGTAATGTATTTAATTTCACACCCTCTGATGGTGTTGCCCCTTCTTAGGATTACCCAGGGGAAGCAGGGGGTGGGGATGAGGGCACAAGGGCATGGCGGGAGAAGAGGGGGTGGTCATTGGAGCCCTTCGTCGCAGAGAACAAGACCTAAAATGAGAGAGAAAGAAATGTTAAAATAATGCAAAAAAAAATTGGGAGTCAGAAAGGGAAAAATGCAGTTATGTGAGGGGAATAAAGCACCTCTAAACCAAGGAGAAATCTGGCGACACAGAAAAGGAAAAATGCCACTTTACAATTTGGAATGCTTGTATTCAAATAGGAGGTCGGAGCTTTGGAGCCCAAAGAAAGCAGCTATATCTGCATTGTCACACCCCCCTGCTTGGATAAGGGGAAAAGACACCCTGGCAAATCCCATTGTAGAGCTTGGGAGCTTCATAAAAGTTAAGGAGCGATGGATATAGTCTTGGCCCCCTTATGAGATGAGGATCTATCTGGCCTGGCTTCGGAAGCCCCAGACGCAAACGCAGGGATATTGGAGGCAATAATTCCCCGGGACGAGAGCACACACAGGCTCCTTTATATCACCCACTAATATCCAATTTACGGGCTCAGGCCCTCTGCCAGAGCAGCCCCCGAGAACTTAAAATGCACAAACGCCAGTGTGAGATGGAATTAGGGCCAAGTTCTCTTTTCTTCTGTTTGCCAAAAGTTTGAGGCTTACAGAAATATGAAACTATTTTTCTCTCTCTCCTTCTCTTTCCTCACAGCATCCCTCTCATCTGTCCGTTCACCCAGTTTATCCATTAAACAGACAAGGAACCGAAAGCGACAAAGAATCCCGGCCTGAGATGGAAAATGACCTGATGCTTTGTGGTTTTCACTTAATTTACAAGTTTTCCAGCAGAATGAGGAGGAAATGTTGTAAACAAGCACTGCTGATTGAAAGTCGCAGTCGTTTAATGCATGTGGTTTTTCTTTTAAACCCAGCAGTCTTGGGGCATTTGGGTATTGCCAAAGTCTGTAAATAAGCAAAACTATGGAGAACAGGGGGGGGGGGTGGGGCGGTCGCGCTCAGATGAGTGGGGATTTATTCAGATTCTGAGTGAAGAAAGTAAAAGTTAGAAAGTGTATACATGCTTAAGAGGCATGATATTCTCCCTCTGCTGATCTCCTTATCCTCTCCTTAGTCTCCCTAAGCAGGAGACTAAGACACACACGCAGGCACACACACGCAGGCACACACACACACACACACACACACACACACGATGAATCTCCCATGAACCTTGCCAGCCCGCCTTGCCTGTGGATGTATTTACTCATAACAAGGGCTTAGGCCAATAAGAATATATGGTGATTTATACTGTGACCAGCAGGGGATGGTGCTGCATTGATGCTTTAAGTATTTTACACTTTGCTAAGCTCTGTGACACCTCGGTGGATAAAATCTCATTGTTGTATCAGCTCCATCTGTACAAAACAACGCAGCTGACGTGACAACGCTGATGAGATGGTGAGAGGCAGCCCCCAAACCGCTCCTGCCAAGAAGAATAACCTAATGAGGGACTATTTTCTGACAAAAAATAAAAAATGATAGCATCAATGATATGTGTTTCTTATTAAAGTGACCAAGACCTGCAGCGGTGGCACGATAATGACAGTTTCTTGGCAGATAAGAAGGAAGTGAGGCGAGTGAGGCATCATCCAGCCTGTAGTTTTCTCCTGTGGAGAAAACTACAGGCTGGATGATGCTCTTCCAATTATTTAATATTAACACCGAGACCACTGGAGACCTCTGAACCTTGGTTATCTCCAAAGTGTGAACATTTATCCCAGTGCGTCCTTTCAGCGCATCCTTTCACTAACAAAACAATCAAATATCATATCTATATTTAACACAAATATAAATACTCTAGAATATCATTATAAACCACTCTGTCCAAACAAATCAACATGTTTTTTTCTTTTCTGTTATAATTCCAGAAGATTCCAACTTCTTAATATGCTAATGTCAGGCACCCGCTCACTCATTATCAGTTAATCTCCTTCTAAACCCATCTCTGTCTTAATTTACCAGCTCAGTCTGGCCAAAGTCTCTAAATGCCATCACGCTGGAGAACCCAATGCCAATATCATTCATCCAACTCCCTGGAAAGGTCAAGCAGAGTGTGTTTGAGTCATAAAAATCCACCATCTCATTATTTGAGCATTTCTCCAGCTGGTAGCAGTACTGAGGAAATGGAATGATGTATTGGAGCTGGTCAATAGTCGATCTATAATGACTGTGTTGTCGGGCTTTCACTTTAGAATAATTTATAACTGTGCTGATCAATAACTAATCTTCGGCATAGTCGGCACTGAAATAAAGAGGAAAATGATGACGGCAGGAGGACAGGAGAAGCTCTGCTGGAATGTGTGGGAAACTGATGCCCCTCTCCTCCATCTTCCTCACACACACAGACAAACACACACACACGCACACACACACAGGCCGGTCTGTAACTCTACTGATTATGAGTGAACCTAAAAATTTTTGCAGGCAAATTATTGATTTGTGTAATATTATTATGATTCAGATTTAATTTGCTGAATGAAAATTGATTCCTCGTGATTCCACAGTGTGTTGCTCGTGCACTGTGTATGTGCATGTGTGATGTTCAGCCTCCCTTGAAAGGATGTGTGTACGCAGTGGCCGAGTATCCGTTTGTGCATGAATCTGTGCATGAGTCTTTTACCTTTTGCACCTGTGTGCATGTATGTGTGTGTGTGTGCGCACACGCGCGTGTGTGTGTGTCCATGTGTGCATGTTGGCCTGTGGATCTGAGGGGGGCTGAACCCCATGCCCTCAGATTAGCCCCTGGTTGATAGGATTAGGCTCTAATGACTGGGACTTGGAAGACAAAGGGAGTTTCTGCAAAGAGGCTTAGATATGGAAGAATTAGCAGCAACCTTCCATTGCTCTTTCTAGCTGTGTTTCTCTTTTTTTTTTTAACTTTTTCCCTGCCTCGTTCACCCTCTCTGTCCCCGTTTTCCTCTCCTCATGACCTTTCCCCTCATTGTCTCTTATATAAACTCTGGTGTTTTCTGCTGTTTTTGTTTCGTAAATTTGTTTGTTTCGTAAAAAACGTGTGTGATAATTTTTAACATTCACTCCAGAATGATGTTGTTCTTGTACACGTGGTCATCTATTTTACTGATATCTGGTGTGGACAACGTGAGCTCTAGTTTTGATGTGTAAATTGGATTTAGATTTACTTCTATACATTTATTGTTATATAAAAGTTTATTACATAACAAAAAAGGCTTTGGCCTAAAATAGCATCTTTCTACTGCTGCTTCTATTACTTTAACCTTGCCATTTTCCCCTGAAAAAATTGTCTTTTAATATGTTACAGAAACAAATGAACAGGAAAAGATGACTGTTTCTGTGAGGTTTCTTCCTTTCACTCCAGAAAAATGATCCAAAATGGAGCTCTCAAGCATCTTTAAGCCCTCTGATACAGCTCAGTGCCACCGATTTGATTTCAGCTCTGCAGCACCGACACTTCCTTTCCCCTCTTTTTTGATAGTGGCCTTATTAGCGTCTATGCTAAATGGTCTGATGCCCAGAGGCCCCGCTCAGGTTCTAATTGCCCCGGTCTCAGATGCTGTCTGAGGGCGAGCACCAGCCGAGACGCTAAACAACAACGGCAACAGAGAGGGATTTAAGAGATTTTATGCCAGCTTATGTAAGAAGAGCAGCTCCTTTTGGCGGGGGCTGAGGGCCTACATGTGTGTTTATGACTGCAAATATAAAACCATTGGTGGATGGAACCATTAGAAGAGCGTTGCTCAACAAGCCCTGGTTCTTTAATTTAGAGCAGAGCATGTGTGTGACTGGTGAGTGTGAAGAGGGAAGAAGTGAGGGGAGAACACTAAGCCCGTAATAAAGGAGGCTACGGGTGGACATCAAGACTTGTTTGGGAAGTCAAGTATGTTGGTGTGAGTCCGAGTGTTGGTTTACTGAGCCCCAGCTGGGCCCTAATCTGACTGACTTTCATAAATCTGAGTGGGCAGAGCTGGCATTAGCACGGAGCAAGCAATGTGAGGTTGTCCACCAGCCGATCTCCTGTCACTCCTAATCCAGTTACTCAGCTGTTTATTTAGCTTCCTGCCAAAGTGCCACGGCTTCAAGTTAATATTTCAGGCGATTTTTCTATAAAGGGCCATATAAAGTATATTTAAGTAAGAATGTAACTGTAAAATTACTCTGCAGCCACTTCTGATTTTAGAGCAAACCTGTTTCACACGTTTACGGAAAATCAATAAAACACAGAAGAAGGGAATAATTAGTGGGCTGATATTGTGCTAATGCATCATTTTTTGGTTTTCAGTAAGAGGTTCAAAGGCTGGATGTGGACGAGGGATCTGCCAGACAGCCTCAGTGCACATGTCTGAGGGGCAGGAGCCCTCAAAGCCAAATCAAAAGCGTTTACGGAGTAATAACGGTGACATCATACAGTTTTCCTTAACTACCCCGGGAGTTCTGTTCAGTCCAATTTACCCTAAAATGCTCCACACACACACACACACACACACACACACACACACACACACACACACACACACACACACACACACACACACACACTCCTCTCCGGCTTTGTACACACGGCTGCGAGTGTTGGCTTTTATCGGCGGGCAGTAGATGAGGACCAGATGCAGCTCCAGTACAAATACAGTGTGGAGAATTGGTAGAACAACAAGAGAGCATTTTAACGGAGCACAAATGCAGGTAAGGGTCTTTATTGTGCCAGATCAGGTTGCACTGATGTTGTCAGGCTCAGAGTGGCTTTCAGGTAGACCGAGTGTGTGTGTGTGTGTGTGTTTTGTGTGTTTGTGCGCGCGGGTGGGTGTAATGGCACATGCAGTCATATGCGATACATTTTTCATGATAAATACGCAGACTGCGTATAAATCGGACTGATCGGCTTTACTTGTGGGGGATTTTAGGTTCCTGGACCAACAGTTTGACTGTTTCTGCCTTTCTGAGGAACTGACCCGGGAGCTGTAATGGGTTCGGACATGTCAGCCCATCAGGCTCGCTTTGCCCCTTTTTCTGAGGGCTGAACCCAAAGGTCAGCCACTAAAATGTTTAGTAATTATGCACGGCCCTCTGATGTCAGAGTCGAGCCCAATCACTGCAAGGTTTCAGATTACTGCCGGCTGAAAATTAAGGAGCGAATCTCGCTTTCATGTTGTCTCAGATGTAGAGCGACAACATATATAGACTGTGAATTGATCAGCATATATGAAATGCAGCAACAAGAGAAAATCCAATTCAAATTTGTTTTAATACACTTTTCTTTTGTTTAAAGATAATACTTGTTTATTATAGATATTTGTGAGGACAAACTATACTATATTGTCAATAATAATAATAATAATAATAATAATAATAATAATAATAATAATAATAGCACAATTACAATAATTTAATAGTATTGAATTGTAAAAGAAAACTACCTCATTCACACTTTAAATTAAAATATGGATATAAGTATACATAGACTGTCATTATTTAAGTGTGAAGGATGAGATTATGACCTGGTGAATGTTTAAAATAAATTTGTCACTCCTGTATTTGCTGCTGCGATGGTGGACGTTTTGTTGGTTTGAGGTCTGATTTATTTCAATGATGCCTCAGAACAGAAACAAAATATTTTTTTTATGGAGAAAGTCACAGAAAGTAACTTTCGCTGTATTTAAAGTGTGTTTGGTATTACTGTGAAATAAAAGAAAATATGTAAATTAAAAGAAAACACTGTTATCATCAGTTTTTAGAGTGATGGAATGTTTCTGAGCTTATAAAACCTTTAATTTGAGACAAGACTAGTCTTCCAAAAGTGGTAAATGTAAATTGGTTAAAAGTTATAACTCTGGAAGGGACATTTCTGCTTTATCCTGAGTAGCTGAAAAGTACGGCTGTTTGAAATAACAATATCTGAATTTATCATTTCTTCCTGCATTTAGAAAATCAAGGATGAAACAGAAAAGGTGGTGAATAATTATCTGAAGCAGGTGTGTCGGAACGTGTGATAAACAAAGGAGAGCAGGAAGAGTGACAGAACAAAGGAGAGAGGTCTGAAACATCGCTGTGTGCCAAGTCATTTGTTGTCTTTTGACAGTTCTGACACTTGTGATAATTAACAAAAGCTAAGTGGAATACATTTACAGCAATTCTGATTCTGAGACACGTCGCTGTGGCTCCAGAAGAACTTTTCTGCAGACAACAGGGATGACTGTCATTGTTGGTGGAGCCTTGGTGTGTGTGTGTGTGTGTGTGTGTGTGTGTGTGTGTGTGTGTGTATGCATACGTGTGTGTGTGTGCAGAGTAATTGCTTCCATTTATTGCAGCAGCGGTTCGTGCGTGGCAGCACCAGCCTTCTGTACTTTCGCGTCCTTCTGGCCCTCATTGTTATGACAGGAATTTGTGCTTTGAAAGCTCCTATATTGCGGCGGCGCGGGGTCGTACGGCGTGACCGCTGACCTCTTTATGATCCTCACTTCAGATAAGTTTATTTGGAGAGATGGCTGCAGGTTCAGCGCTGCAGTCAATCAGGCCCTTTGGTAATCTGATTCATGTTCCCCAGATGGACGGGTGCCCCTTTTCTGAACTGATATTCAAGTATGTGGCCTAATATTTATTTATTCTTTTACTTATTTATTTCAGGTTACCGTGGCAATGCCATCAAACCTGCCTTTCATCACCAGTGTGTTGTCAAGGTGAATATTTTCTCTGAATATATCAGCGACGTGCAGATTAACTACAGGTCAACTGGTAACACCTGGAGTTAATGGGCCTTTTTTCCTCTTCTTTTGTAGATTTAATAGTTTAATAGAAAAAATATCTGATATCAGATTTTCAGTCTGAGAGACTCAGTCTCAATTTTTAGAGGGGAAATACTTCTGCTGCCTCATGGATCTCGGCTTTAAATACACAAAACTTCATTAATCATACCAAATGTGGTTTTGTGCCAAGTACATTTGTTTATTTCTGAGCTGCGATCTCATTATTTCTAGATAAAATTAATTACGAATCAAATTGGCTCTTTGATTGTGAGGATAATTGTGAGATTCATACATGGAATATTAATAAAAACAGTAACGCTGTAGACTCTGTTGCTCCAATAGTATGTTTAATTTTAATCCCAAAATTGAGCCGTCATGTGAAATATAACTAATCCCATTAAACACACAGCTGCAGCTTTTATCTGCAGAGTTTGAATCCTGCAGTGAAGCTTTGCTCACAGACCGAAGGTGCCGTTTGAATCGAATCGCCTCATGTAATTCACTTGTAGATGTTTCTGGTCTTCCGTTTGTGCACCGCTCCCAGACCACCCTCCACTCCATCCTTAACTCACACCCATCCAGGAAAAGATGAGTCTTCACACCTCTGCCCCCCCCTCGATTTTACAGCACAACCACAACAGCCAGCCTTTTCCACTGGCTCGCTCCTCATCCTCATCCTCCAGCTCACTGCTTTGCCGCTCTCCTTTTTCTCACCCCCACCCCCCACCTCTCCAAGGTGCTGATCAATTCACAGTATTCCTGGGAGGTGTGAGAAACCCCCACCCTACTCACCCATCCACCCACTGCCACCCTTAACCATGCAACTGGCTGCCCAGTGCAGTCCCTCTCACGCCTTCGGTCAGCCGGATCATTCATCCATGGATTGTATTTTAGACATGGGGGATAGGTTCATGGGGGGAGTGAACTTCTCTTCTGTCCTTCCATGTCTCCTTTTGTCCTGCTCTTTTCACTCCATCCCTCCTCTTCCTCGCACACCAAAAGTGTCTGTGACACCATTAGCACACCTGAAATAATAGCCGTGGCGACAAATGCTGCAGAAAAAGGGGGCTGAGAGAGGGAGGCTCCTGTGATTGAGTGATGAGCTCTCCATCTATCTGTGGGGTTAATTCAGAGCGAGCAGCCTTTCAGAGTAAAAGTGGAGCTGGTGACCTGGTGGCCAGTGGCACAATGTGAAAATTGATTTGGCAGTATTCAGTACAGCTATAATCACAGACCTCAGCGTGTGTGTGTGTGTGTGTGTGTGTGTGTGTGTGTGTGTGTGTGTGTGTGTGTGTGTGCGCGCGCGTCTTTGTATATGCGTGTGCGTACATATATAATTCTATACGTGTGTGTATTCACACATTTCTCTTACCATATAGTACAGCAGCTGTTCTCCACATATGTATCTGTAGGTGTGATGTGGTGATGTCACTCGCACTGTCACACCCAATCAGCAATTCTAAACATTCAGGATCGGTTATTTCCAGTTATTTATCATCAGCCCACGGTTCCATATACTGTTTTTGTAGTAAGTAAGTACAAAATGAACTGGGATGTTGAAGTATGATATGTATAGGATGGTTGCTTAACATTTAAAAACGGACATATACAGGCTCTATTAGATCCTGTGTCATGGATGCATTCAGCTGTAAATTTTAAATATTTTAAATATTGGCAACCAAATAATAAAGAGACACAAAATGACAATTAATGCATTTTAGGGTGATGTTTAATTATGCATAGGAAAAAATGGAATATATATTTACCTCAACTATAGAATCAGACAACGAATAAAGAATGTTGAAAATATTAATTAAAAACGGTTTAAGCAGTTTTCCCTCAGTCTGTCGCGTAATCCTCAACACAGCCAGTAGGAGGCGCAAATGATTAAGCATTAATGTGTGTGAGAAGCAAGAGCCGCTCAGGAATTAACATTTGGGCCAAAAGTGGAGAATCCAGCAGGAGTGAAAACTCCCAGAGGAAAGAGTCACACTTAGCAAAGGCTGTAACCGATTTCATGCTTTGAAATTAATACGGCGACACGTTATATTATTACTATTGTACAAAAATATGGTTTTACTTCACTGACCACAAGGCAAAGTATTTACCATGGTATTTTTAGTGCCGTGAAATTAAAATCCTTAATAGAATAATGTTAATCACCCTCGCGTAATATTTCCAACCTTTATCAAACTTTATGATGATTTCGTCAGAGTTTGAACGTCTCCTGCTCTTTTCTATGCTTTAAAATAACTTTTTTTTTATGAGAAAAGGTTTAAAAGGCGATTTGGTACCACGACGCCGATCTTGTAATTCCTGACTAAATGACTGTAATTACACCGAAGGGTGTCTTCAGTCTTCTGTGGTGGTGGTCGCTGGTTCCATGCAGCTCAGATAAGCTGTGAAACTGTCCAGGTTTCTGCGCGCAACTGTGCCGCAGCAGCAGTGACACAAAGCAGAGCGAAACTGCGCCCTGCAGATCCCAACACGTTCGGGCGCAGAGCTGCGGGGCTGCGAAAAAGTTTGACCTCACTTTGACTCCGCGGGTTGCAGTTACTCCTTGTAAACGACGGCAGGAGAGACATCCAAATAAGTTGCTTTAAGCGATTTTTTTCTCCAAGTTGAACGCTGACGATAAGTGCAAGAGCGCGTTTATTATACCGATTTGCGTGTGTGTGTGTGGGGTGTGTGTGTGTGTGGTGTGTGTGTGTGGTGTGTGTGATAAAGCAACATGAAGGCTGTGACTTCTTTTTTGTCTCCAGACAGCACAGGTCATGGCGCACAGAGCCTCTGATGACGCATCCATTTGTTTGGCCATTCATATGTTCTGTCGGTTTACATCCAGTGATGTGAAAGCAATACCTGCTGCTTTTATTGAAACGACCTACAACATTACCGTCACTGCAAAGAGGATTAAACAGAAAATGACGGGGCCCCCCTCCCATTTAAGATGCCGACGCGCTGGCCCTCACGACAGACGCACAGGGGTTGACTTACTTGACTTACCAAAGCGAAGTCCCAGTTTTTAAAGTAAAGCCTGTTTACTGACGTGGCTAAATTGGTGAATAATTTATTTGCCATTATTTAAGGTGGTCGAGCATCGAGTCGACTACTTTCATGGAAATTATGGTGACTTTTCTTCCGTGACCCTCTTAAATGTAGCGTCCTGACGTACCCTCAGGCGCACTGAGCTGTGTAATCTCGAGTCCTTTCACTAAAGCCACCAAAGCGAATTTAAACGGCGGATTGTCTTTGATTAAAAAAAGAGAGAAATAAAATGTTAAGTGATTAAATACGCCTTAAAATTAAAACAACGGGACGAGAGCTCCTACTCACCGATAAATTATTAACTTTACCTCGAAGAGCACCCAGCAGCACATTTCACTGTTTGGTCCGATCGCTCTGTGCGTAAAAATCCGTGCGTCCTGCGCCTTGTCGTGGCTCGTCCGCGCCCCGGAGGCTCCGTGGCCGGACTGCGGGGCGCTTTGATGGTCCTCTCATGCCTCTAAATGTGTCTGATCCGTTGGCCAGCGTCACGTCTGACCGCAGGAATCGCCTCTGAACGTGTGAAGCCGCATTCTCGTGTTATGACAACGTCTCTGGCACCGGGGGCACATGATCGATGACCGGACGCGCCGCATCGGAAGGAAAAAACTTAAAGCTCTCTGTCACCGAGCAGCAACACTTTATTAGCGTGGCCGGAGGAGAAGAAGACCCTTTCACAGATGCTGCAAACGTTGAACAGTCAAAGTTTGGGGTCTTACACACGGACTGGTTAAAATAGAAAGAAGTTTGCTGGAAATTCGCCGAAAACTTATTCTAATTTTAAATGACTTTGTTGGTCATGAAGTATATGCTATATGTTTTGGGATATTTAAAGGATCATTTATATGTGCTAAATTCGTTCTGTTTTAATACACCCATTTTTATTCAGACGAAGAATCAACGCAATTAACTGCGTAAATTGAAAGTAATGATTCAAACATTTATTTGAAATTGTATCATTACTTTACCTGAAATACCCTAAAAGATCCCCGGAATCCTTTATGAAAACTTTATAAATATTGAATTTTCCCCCTGCAATTCCGTCACCGTAAAGCAGACAGAAAGAGCAGATATAATATTTTTAGAGTAACTCTGTTTAACTTGGGCGTGAGGATTAATAAGTAATGTGTGTGTGTGTGTGTGTGTGTGTGTGTGTGAGCGTGTGTGTGTGTGAGAGAGAGAGAGAGAGAGAGAAAGAGAGAGGGAGAGAGAGGGAGGGGGATTAATAACAGAGAGGATGTGAGCTCCGTGGAGTCTCTCTCAAATATCCCATGTTTTGAGGAATTTATAGCCTGTAAAAGTTCACTTTAATGTGGATCGTGTTTTCTATCCGCCAACAATGTTTTGCTTTGAGTCTCCTCGCAAATGTGGCCTCAAACCGATCAATCAGACGCGGATCGATCATATGGGCAGCCAATAGGGGGCTCCCATTCCTTAGCCTGTCTGCCATTGGACAGCGCGGGCGGACTGGAGCGACCCATTCCGCGCTGCTGTGGGGGAGAAGGACGGAGGACGCAGAAGATGCTCCAACAGGCTGACTACCGAGAGGGAAGACGCAGAATAAACCCCGACACTGCACATACTACACACCCAAATGCTGCTACTGCCCAAAGTGAACAATCGTTCCCCTTAAAAACAGACAGCCAATGCTGACGTGAAAACACGAAAACTGTTATTTATTCACATCAATGACACAAAAAAGTTCATTATTTCTAATTATGACGTAATTGGTAACTGCTTAGCTCACGGTGTATGCAGAATTCAGATCCTGTCCACACTGGAGGAACTATTGCAAGTATATTTGCAGCTGGAGACGTACCCAAGCGGGTCCCATCAGGTTGGAAGGATGCATCAAAAAGTGCTAATGAACTGATGCTGATCTGATCCCAGACCCGCCGGGCGGCCCTCGGCGCGGCGGCGCTGCAACCGCGTTAGACTGGAGCAGGAGAACAGTTGAAAGGAGAGAGAACCAAGTTGAATTTGCGCTCCTCCTCGCAGCGGCGCGGCTCGCAGCGAGGCTGGCCGGGCGCGCCTCGCAGGGTCCTCTCACCCCCCCGTCCTCCCCGCACGACTTGCTGCAGCCCGGTGCGTTGTGTAAGACGCGACCTGTTATGGCCACCACTACTTCCGGGTTTCGGCAGTCTGGACGCGATCCTCCGCTCCTCCTCATCTCAACACACACATCCATTGTACACAAACGGACAGGCGGCTCATGCATACACACGCACTCGCACATACAGACGCATACGCACACACGCTCAGCATCGATCGTGGCTCCTTTAAGAAAGCCTAAGCCAGAATTATCACCCCACCTCCTCTTGATCTCCTGTAGACGCTTTTGCATAAGAAAATCAAGCCGGGATCTGAGAGTGATCAAAGAAAACGAGAGGAGAGCTGCTTCATTTTTTAACCGTGATTGTGACCATTAACATTTAGGTGGTGCCGATTCCGTGGAGACGCGCGTCGGACCATCATTCATCCGGTACTTTTGACAAGCCCTCGCGTTTTGACTGACAGGCGGAGTGGCAAAAAACATGAGAGTCTCCAGTTTTGTTTGAGGGTTTATTTTATTTCCATCCTGGTTTTTGAGAAGGAGCCTGACGCCGCTGGCCCCGAGGATAGCCGAGGACCTATTCGCCGCGCCTGGGCTAAACTTGCACAGAAAGCAGGTCTTGGCTTCGCCGCTTCTTGGGGGAAAAAAGCAGGCTGCGGGATTTTGACTGAAACATCCTCCACGTTCACTTGGATTTTCTTTCTTCCCTTCGTCTCCACCCTGGCACCAGAGGGGATTTATCAAAACTGAAAGGACGACCAGGGAGTGAGGAGGGTTATGGCGCAACGGGTACGTAGGGCAATCCCCCAGCAAAAAGTTTCTGCAAGTCCGCTGGGCGACGTGTTCGCGATCGTGCACCGCGCCGTGGCTCAATGACACACATTTCCGCACGGATTCGCACTCGCGGCCAAAGTTTTTGTAGTCTTCGACACGCACGGAGGTACGGTGTCCTTTTGGCGTCTTTTGGCACGGTATTACGCACGACCGGACTCGTTTGCTCCCCGATCCGGCCCGCTGAGGGACACTGAAAGCGCGATCATTCCTCACGTCGACTATGTTTTTTAGATTAGTTATGACAGGCCGGTTACTGGAAGCGAACTGGGGGAGGGTATGGAGGCAAAACAAACCTCCACTATTCTTTTCAGACAGTTCCATCAAGATTTTTTATCGAGGGGAGCATTTAGAAACAAACCAAAATATCCTTATTTCGCCGTCAGGTCTGCTCCATCACTCAGATTTACTCCACCAAACCGTCTAAATTACCATTATAATGCCGGTGAAGTAATTTCTTTGGTAATGAGGTGATGACAAACGCTTTGATTCATACACCCCAGGACTGCCTGAGAACAGCGGCTGGGATCTCACGGGGAGTAAACAGTGCAAATGCAGGGATGTCAGAGACGCTTTCCAGTTCGCACTGAAGCTGCACCACGCTGGGGTTTGCACCTTTTCTTCAGGGTGAAAATGCTCGGCTTTAAGTGATAATGCTTTTTACTCTGTCCCCCTCAACGCGTTTGGCACAACTCGAGAACATTATCAATAATTCATGCTTTTAAAAATCCGTGAAGATTTTATTTCAGAAATTTCTCCTGATTGTCCACGATGTTAAAGTATTTAATATCTAAAAAAAACAACAAACACACAAACAAAAAAACAGCGCAGAAGTGATAAAAGCTATCATGTTAAAAGGGAAAATTAAGATTAGGTGAATAACAACTTTATAAGCTCCTGTTGCTTCCACTAATCACAGTGTTTCTGATCCGTAATAACACGCTGCACAATTACGCGGCTTTCAAAATTAGAAAACACTTGCAAGGACCGAGATTTAAGTCTTTTGCTGTTGCGCAAACAACAGTGATAATATTCTGAACAAATTCAACAATTCATATTTTATCCCATAAATATCCGAACATGTAAAGTTCCTATGAATAAGTTGGGTGAATAAGTTTTTATTTTAAAAGAAACGACTCCTTATTCTGCTCAAGTCTTGATGGAAAAACTTCTTGTCATAAAAATAATAATAAAAAAAAAACCCTGTTCGCTCTAAAAATTTACGACAAATATTGAAATAAGCAACTAAAACGTTTCCTTTGTTTGACTTGTTTTTTAAGTGCGAAACGATTCAAACCTCAACTCGCCAACTTAAAAACTTTGAGGATATGGCTCACGCACACGACTTTAGTTTTTCAGTAAAGTTGGGGGCACATTTGACTGATTTCCATCGTGTCTGTTTGTGCAGTACGAAGACTTGCCCCACTACGGGATGGACGGGGTGGGCATCCCGACCACCATGTACGGAGACCCGCACGGCGCCCGGTCCATGCAGGCGGTGCACCTCAACCACGGGCCCCAGCTGCACTCTCACCAGTACCCGCACACCGCCCACACCAACACCATGCCTCCCAGTATGGGCTCGTCGGTTAACGACGCTCTCAAGAGAGATAAAGACGCGATATACGGGTAGGTGCACGTCTGCAGTCCGCGGGCAAACGGGCGTGCGCTCTCCAGGCAGGCGTGGGACGGTCGTGAGGGCTGCAGATGCACAGTCAGCGCCGTGCAGGAGAAAAGAAGGATAACCACGGCCAGTTGGAGCCTCGGTCTGGAGAGCACAACTGGAGTTACAGCGCAGGGGCAGAAAACTTTGGTTCCAACTTTAATTTGGAGGACTTTTATAATTTCTATTCGATTATTTTAATGACGTTTCTATTGGAGTAACATTAGACAAATTCAATGAAAAAAAATCACATTTGTTGAGACCTTTTTTTTTCCATTTTGGTGAGAGTTGTTTGGGATCCCAAGCAATTCTTAAATTAAATTTTACAATACTAATGTCACCACGTAGCTAATTAAAACTTTTTTCCACAATGTAACGCTTCCATTAAAGTGTCACCCGCTGACCATTAAAACAACACATACATTTAAGCTACGATATTATTTATTCCTGATTTTTAAAAAAATCCTGTAATTTACAGCAGTCTATTTTAAATCTGAGCATGCTCACTGACGTTCAAGCTGATAGGGATAGTTTGACCGTCGTAAACTTTGAATCCTCTCATCAATAGCTCCGTATTTACTCTCGAGTGTCCAACAACAAACACCCATCAAACGTGCGCGCATTTGGGCGCCTGCAGCCTCAGCCACACACACACACACACACACACACTCACACACACGCACGCCTGCTGGATCCAAATGGAGACTTGAGGAAGAAATTGTTTGACTGACTCTAAAGCTTTTATGCTATTAGGTGCAACTAGATTTAATCACGGAGTCTGCTGGCTGTTTGCAGCCTTTCTCCGAGCCTGTGCATAATATAATAGCAGCGCTGCTGCAGCAGTCCCCATGGGCGAGTTGTTGAGGAGTAGCATGGCTGGCTAAATCTAGCCTGGAGTAGTCATGACCCCGGCGCTGTTCTCTCTGGTGACATTTGCTATTGTGTGTGTTCCCAGGCACCCCCTGTTCCCCTTGCTTGCACTGATTTTTGAGAAATGTGAATTAGCGACTTGCACCCCCAGAGAGCCAGGGGTGGCGGGAGGAGACGTCTGTTCATCGGAATCGTTCAATGAAGACATAGCAGTGTTTGCAAAACAGGTCAGGAAAGTTTGACTTCAAGAAAAAAAAAGGCATGCGCAAGTTAATTATGGTTTCTGAGAACAAAGTGTGATTTTAAAATGCCTTAAATGTAGATTTTTTTTTTCATTGTCGCTGTGCGTAAAGATAATTTAATTCACCACTAAACATTTTAACTCTTGGCTTAATTTCTATTCACACATTTTACCGAAATGTTTTTATTTTTAGATTCGGGCGGAAAAGCCTTTATTTTCATCAAATCCAGAATTGGATAATCTGGTAAGATACATGCTTGTTTTCAATAATTCAGCTCATATTTGCATGTTAATCGCCGCTCTTTACGCGTGCGTCAGGGACGTGTGGGGCTGTAAAGTAACGCAGAACTGGAGGTGGTGCTCCCTGTTTGGGGCTCTTTGATACGACGATGGCCCGTGCAGATAAAGGGCGGCTGTTAGACAGCTGTCAGAATCCTTTCAACTCTGCCTGGAAACGTCCTCAGTTCCTGCTTTTACTGTCCGCTTTGGTACAGTTGGTGGCCGAGAGCAGATCTCTGGGGCTCTCTGCTGCGCCCAGGCTCCACGGTCTGCTGACCAAACTGCATTAACTCCAAACTTTAATATCAGTTCTGCATAAAATCCATCAAGTCACTCGCGTCGAGTGTGAAACTGTTTAATATCAAAAGATGCGAGTGGCTTATTTCTTTAATTGTGTTATTCGAACATTTTTTTCAGATGATTCAAGCCATTCAAGTTTTACGATTTCATCTTCTGGAGCTGGAGAAGGTAATATTCTCTCATCACCTCTGTCCAACGTGCCACTTCAAACCTACATGGGCCGCATTTGCAGAAATGCATTTTTGCTCGTCGCTTGTAATTAGCGTCAAAATCAATCACGGGGCCATTTCTCTTCCGCGTTTAATCACGACGCAAGCTGTTACAACTGGAACGGTCGGCACGGAGCTCCCTGCCCGAACGTCTCCGCGCGTCTTAATGAAATTTTATGTTGGCAGAAATTGCACGCAAGGTGAAGCATTCCGGCGAACTTTGTAGGTTTTAGAAATAATTCTTCGCAGAGGGGAAAAAGGCCCCAGGCAGCGGTGTGTGGAGAGGGGGGCACTGGCTGGTGCGTCTGCGTGTCGGATGGACTACAGTAGCATGTGCCGTTAGTCTAACCGTGATGTGAACCACCATCAAAGCAGTTAAAACCTTTTTTATTTCAACGCGTGTTCTCACGCACTCGCTCCGCTCTCGTAAAATTCTGGAGCGAAAAAAAAAAAAAAAAAAAAAAAGAAATTAACTTTTGCCCGCCGCTTTTCCCCTCTCGACTGACCTTTCCCGGGCGCCAGGATGCGCCGCCTTGGCAGTGATAATGTAATAAGCAGCCGAAATTACACAGTTTACCTTAAATGTCAGTCAAGCGGGTCACACTCCTCTAATGGCCACTACCCGGGGCACCGATGGTGGATTTAACACGGATGTTGAGTGCGTTGTCGCCCCTGAGCCCTCTTGTCACTGTCAATTTTCAACGATATCTCTATTTTGAATGCAGTAAAAAAAAAAAAAAAAAAAGTTATTAAACCGTCTGCGTGCAGCGCAAACGTCTAGTCTCAGTGTGCAGGATTTTAGGACAAATGGAAACACTTTTGGAATGAGCTGAGAAAAACACAGACTTTGGAAATCACGTTTGCAAAATTACACGTTTGCGTCTCTCTCTCTCTCTCTCTCTCTTTCTCTCTTTCTGCGTGTGTGCGCGTGTGTCGATCTGCCTCCTCTCTCTCTCTCTCTCTCTCCTCTCTCTCTCTCTCTCTCTCTCTCTCTCTCTCTCTCTCTCTCTCTCTGTAGGTACACGAGCTGTGTGATAATTTCTGTCACCGGTACATCAGCTGCTTGAAAGGAAAGATGCCCATCGACCTGGTCATAGACGAGCGGGAGTGCGGCTCCAAATCAGACAGTGAGGAGATCACGAGATCATCAGTGGCCCTCGATCAGGTACCCCCCCCCGCCACCCCCCCTGCTGGCTATTCACCCATTCTGGGTCACTCCTCCTATTTGCATAATGATTACGGCCTTCTACATTCCATCCATCGGAATGAAGAAATTGGGAATAATGTCGCTATTATTGGCCCATTAAGACCTGAACCCGGGACCGACCCGGCGAGATTAGCTGGGAAAATCGCCGCCACGAAGCTGACCCGCTCCGTGTCGATTTTAATTTAGCGCCGCTCTCCTCTTTCCTGGCCCGCGTTGCCTCTTGCTGGACCCAAGGCGGAGCGGGCCGGCTCGTCAGTCCTGAGCGGCCCAGGAGAGAGCAGCACAGGCTGGGCTGCAGTCGGAGGTGCCTCGGCTCCTCCACTGCTCAGTTCACGCTTCATTACGCCTCGTGTCAGTATTTTTTCTTAGACATGAGTGCACATTGCTTATCGGGACCCCGCGTCCCCTCCTCCTTTATTTTGCTCAGGGCACACAGATTTAGCAGCAATAAAAAGGTTTATATTTGAAAGCTATAGAAACGGCGCACATTAAAGGTAGATTAGGGACTGTTTCCTTTTGTGCCGATTTCCGAGATAACCACAGTCTTCATTATGTGCTCCACTGACTGTTGGCACTCCGGGGACAATGTAGTGTGCGCGCAGGCATGACCCTAATGGCCCATACACTGCCGTTAAATAATGATAACAGAAACCAATGATTAGAATTATGCAAATCTGGGGTTTCAGCCATTAATAGCTGCAGCCATTTGTGCTGTAGTGACAGGGTTGCGGGCTATGAGACGACGTTTCAATAAGTTAAAGTCTCCCAGTAAGAGTGGCACAGAGAAGGTATGGATCCCGACGAGGGAAGAGAAATCAAGTGTCCAAATTAAAGGGATTAGTCGGATTGTCCGACATAAAAAGTAATGAAGCGATTAGACTAAATAATTTAAATCCGCGGACTTCCATATGGTTGAGTGGCTGGTCTGAGAGAAACAGCCACTGGCTTTTATGTTCTGTGCTGAATGGCTGGACTGGGAGCCCGAATGGGAAGACCCCCACCCTGCCGCGCATGCACTCTTCCATCCCAGGCCCTTATGGCTGATTATGGAAATGAGAAAGATCACCCGGAAGATAATACCTCATTTAATCCAGAAGCAGAATTAAATAACACAGACGCCATTTGTGCATTTAAGTGTCTCTTTGAAGGGTTTATTGTCCTCACTGGGGGATTTCAGTTGTCAAAAGTTTTTTTTTTCTTTTTTAATAGATAGGACAAGGCATACGCTTTATGATATATGGATATGGAAATAGAGTCTGTTAAAGCCCTTGGGTTTCTAGGTATATGAAGAAAATTATGTTGTGCTTGGGGCACTTATCCAGATCTTTAATTGACTGTAAGATGGAGACATGGCCTATTTTAATACATGACAGTCCCCACGTATGGCCGATTCAGGGCAAATGCACGTAAGATCATATTTATGCTGCTATGTCATAGTAATGAAAATGACCTACAGGCAGAGTTTGCATCATAAATGCAAAGAAAACTTTCTGACAGATATGTCAATTGAGAGATGGGCTCATGTTCCAATAGGATAACATGGAGAGCGTCCACAGAAGCAGGCTGTGTGTAATGGGCATATCCAAACAGGCAGAGGGTGCGTGCCTCTCACTGCTGAATACTTACATTGTCACTGTAATGGCTGCACACTTCAGAACTTACTTTCAGCCTAACACACACACACACACACACACACACACACACACACACACACATACATATATATATATATGTATGTGTGTGTGTGTGTATATATATATATATATATATATATATATATATATATATATATATATATATATATATATATATATATATATATATGTTTCCAGTTTTGTGGGCTATTTTCACATGACATCTTATCTGCTGTTGTTAGGCAGCGACATCCCTAACGAATTTGCGTTTTTGTGTGTGCATTATCTTTTTCCATATGTATTTTTAATATATGCCCTCGGGCATAAAGTTGAAGTGGACTGGAAAAAAATGCTGAAAATTTGCACAAAAGAACAATGTTAACAAGAGGGAGAAAGCAGGCTCATTTATTCATAAACCAATTTATTCCAGTAAGGCGACTGTGGCAGCCCAGAAAAAAAATACTTTGAATTTATTAAACTCAACAATCCAACGACGCTGAGTCTCGGCCTGCATTATGCACCCTTGCGTCATAAGGGTAATTTTCCGAATATTCTAGCCTTTACATTGTTTTTCAAGTCTGCCCCTGTGCGTATGGAGGAGGGAAGGCTCGGCATAGCTGAGAGGTGAAGAAGTCAAAGAGGCTCTGCACCGGCTTGTGAATGTAGCTCAGCCAGTTTGGGCTCACCCTCCTCTGTTTGTGTGTCTTTTTCTGTGTAGGTGTGTATGTGTGCAAATATGCTCAGGCTGTGTGCATGCATCTGTCTACAAGCATGTGTGTGTGTATGTGTGTGTGTTTGTGTGGGTGCGTGTGTGTGTTCAGACTGGCTTGATAAATGCAGCACCCCCCCTCAGGTGCTATGTGAGTGGAGTGACTGCTAGCACCAGTTGGACTTCTTTAACTCTTTCCTTGCTGCTCTGTACCAACCTTTCCACCTAATTTCTCCACTTGAGCTGCATATTTCCAGTTGCCCCATTAGCCAAACATGCATTCATTCAAATCCGGCTGCATGTAAATTAAAAAAAAAAAGGAAAAAAAAAAAAAGCAAATTTCCACGATAGTAAGTGAATCTCACAGAGGCATTTAATGACCAAAACATCTTGTTCCTCACTGTGGAAATGTGGCGTCACTGGTGATTGTGTCTCCTTCTGCCTGGAACATGAGTTTGCCTGATCCCACAGAAGTGCAGAGGAACAGCAAGGCTGCACATCATTTGCACAGTTGTCTTTAATTGCACAAAGTGCACGGGGAGGGTCTCTGCAATTTGCTAATGAACTCCAAGGGCCTCGGCTCTCTGCTGTAGAGCAGAACACCACTAATAGTGTTGAGGACTCACTCCAAGTCTCAAGAGCTCCTCTTCCTGATTGAGCCGTGCAGCCTGAAGTGGTGTGGAAATAATTGAAATTTCTCTTTAAAATATTCTCCGCCTGCCTTTTTGTGTGCGCGGAAGTCGTCAGCAAGTGCTCAACAGTTGATTTGTTGAGTTCCTTTTTGTTGAGAGGTATTTTTACACAAACAGGCGCTGACTTGGACAATTTTACTGTTGGGATCATGAAAAAATGCAAAATACTGCAGTCTAAGTCAAAGCATTTGTTGCTCACTTGTCAGTTAGCTTTAGCGTTGTATCAGGGTGTAAGAATTTACTCTTGATAGTGCTGTTTTGGCATCTTTTTCTAAACAATTGTCACTGTAATGCCATACAAGTGCTGGTTTCCAGGTCAGTGAGACCCAGCAGTGTTAGTTTAGGTAACTTTGGTAGTCAAAGGGTGACCCCTACTACCTCCCCCAACAATTCAATAGAAACCCTGACCGCTGGGGTCAGCCACTATTTTCCTAATCAGTACACCGCTATCGCTAATCTATCCGCCTCTCGTTGAAGTATGGATCGAGTTTCACTCGGCTTCACGGGCTCGCACACATTCCATCCCTCTCCTACAGTGGCACGCTGCTGCTCTTCATACAAACTTTTGAATTGTCGCGGCAGTTGTCGGTAATAGCAGCTTTTGTCGCTGAATTGAGGAGAGGTTTGAACCCCCTCCCTCTCTGAACCCCTTTCTCTTCTTCCCTCCCATGAACTACCCCCTTTTTTCTCCCGCTGGAGAGTGAATGTGGGGCGGCTGTTAAGGATTCAACAAGTGATACAAAGAGGCAACCACGTGACTTGTGTGTTCCTTAGCCTCTTTATTATTGCGGTGGAATAGCAAGTAGGGGTGATTCTGATTAAGCAAATCAAGGCCAGTGCGAGTTCAAAGAACACAAATACGAGCAGCTAAGTCTGCACTTCTGTGCTGAGTGTCTTTCTGCTAAATGTAGTAGTTGTAAAAAGTCATCTTATAAATGAAGAAAACCCATGGAAAAGTCCTTGGCTTGTGTATCCAGGCACTTATGATGGGGCGGCCACGTCTGTCCGCAAGGCCCGCAGCGGTTTCTTTGGTTAAGTAAACAATAACCTGGCTTAACACGTGTGTATTTAGCTAATGGAAAGTTCCTCTCCCCCTTCACCCCCTGCAAGCCTCTGACAATGGCGGCCGTCACAAACAGCCCGTCTCCAAGGGATCCAGCGAGAACATCCCGTGGCCCTGGCCGCGTCTCGGGCTACGCTAGGCTAATGAAGAAGCCGCAGTAAAACATGTCATTAAGAAATTACGGCTGCCTTTTCACCAACAGCTGAAAGAAAAGGGGGGGGAAAAAAAGTCCTTTGTTTGGGGTTAGGTAGCACAGAGAGCAGTCGAGTTAATGTTTCTGTTTGGATTTCAGCTCACAGCAAGTAAACAAGGAGCCCGTAGTGAGAAGTGAAGCGAAAGAGGCCTCAGAGGGAAAAAAAAATCAGTTTGTCAGTTTTTGCGGGTGTCATCTAAATTTAAAAGCTTTGGTAATTATCTCAAACATGTAATTATCTTTGCTTGCCTCTATGAGGTTAACATACTGGTTTTAAAAAGCTGATTGAGGAGTACCTGAAGGCTATTCAATGTAGCATACTTTACTTACTCAAGAGACCAAATCCAGTTTTCTCCCTCACCCCCTTCAGCAATTATAAGGTTATTTCTTCTTCTTTGTCTATTGTGAAGAGTTGGGGAGGAAGGGAGCACCGAGCAGAAGAGGAGGGGCATGTCTTTTGCTTTCTCACTCTTTTTCTTGCCCTGTGCATACCATTATCAAACCCTCTTTTCATTTTGGAAGCGCTAATATTGCAGCAAGGGGAGAGGAGGGGCGGAGAAAGCAGAGAAGAGGAAGAAGTCGGCCCAGTTGGGCAAGCACTCGTCTGGCTGGTTATCAGAGAGGCAGATCCTGCTTTATCTAGTCACAGTGGAAAGCAAAGTAAACAGGAATGTACAATAGCTGGCCTTTCACTGACAGCTTCCCCGCCAACATGCAGCTGAGTGCGGGAATGTGTTCGGAGTTAGTGTGAGCCATCTCGCTGCTCCTGTAACACATGGCATTCTCGCAGCTTTGGACTGCAAAGGTCAAAAACGGTGTTAAAGAAAACAACTACAGAGAACAGATGCACCAAAGCATTCTGGGGAATGGAGTAGCCCAACTGTCATCTTTGATTCAGATGTACCACCACTGAAGAGTGTTGATGTGCGAGGGGGGGGTTATTTGGATATTTATGTCTGCGGGCTTAAGTATGCACATACGATTATTCCTGCATGCTCGGTGGCACAGAGTAAATATCCATATCACCACAAAAGATATTATACAGGGGGGAAAGAACAGAGGGTGATGGGGGGGGGCATGACAACATTAGCCATTTTCTTTATTATTGCAAATGAATTGGCAAGGCAACATTTTTTGCATGAACGCTTGTATGATATAGGGCCTGGCACAGCGCGAGAGGGAACCCCCCCTCTGCATCTTAGACGCAGCACAATGAGAAGGCACCGGATTGGAATGCCTCACCGATCATAGCGGAATCAGAATTTCCAGCAAGGAAAATCTTTTCACGGTGAATTAGGTGGTGGAGAGAAGAAAAACGGTAATGAAAAAAGAGGGGGGAAAAAAAGGTATGTGTGGCTCACAAACAGGGTTCCCTCCGCTTGGCGCGGCAGATTTAAGAACTTTAGCTAAAGCTAGACAGAATAGAATGTGGAAAATTTAATTTACTAAACAATTAGGCATTGAATTAATCTACATCCTGCACAGGAAGGAGGGAGAGAGAGGGAGGGAGGGAGGTAGAGAGAACGAGAGAGAGAGAGAGAGACCATGGTGGCTCATTAAGGGGACAGAATAAATGAGGTGTGTGTTTGTCCTCTGTTTCCTCCATCTTTCTGTCTTCCCATTTATCACAGTCCATTTTGTTGCATCTACAGTTCTACACTGTGAGCGCTAGTTTTGTTGGCACAGGGTGTGTTTGTGTGTGTGTGTGTGTATACGTGTGTGTGTCTGTGTGTGTATGGGTGTGTGTGTATACTGCAGACAAAGTGTGCTGTTGTTAAATAGGACTTTTTTATGGCAGTCGTGTGATGTTCTCTTTGGTAAAGGTAGTCCTAATTTCTATGCAGGTGAGAATAAAAGGAGGCATTTCATTGCCCGGGTGTGTGCACGTCTGATGCGTGCCTGGCGTGTGCTGGTTTGGGGTTGTGTGATCTCAGCCGTGTGTGTATTAATTGCGTGTTAGATCAGCGCCTGGGCCTGTTCTGACCAAGGGGTGGCCTGTGATTATAAATAAACTTCCTGTCCCCACGGAGATGCCACCAGGTCCTGTCTCGGCCCCGCCCCCTTCCCCGTGGGGCCTCAGCGGCCAGATCCCAGCAGGCTCGGCTCCCTTTTGTTCAATTACAGCAAATGCTGTAGTTTGCCATCTCGCCTCCACTTTGTAATTATATTTTCAAGTGGAATTTGTTACAGAATTAAAACAAAAGGAAAAAAAAGGAAAACATATCCTTTTTGCGAGCCGGGACTCTTGGGTTCCTGAATACTTACTGTCCGGTCCCTGGGGTGCTGTGCTATTCTGTTTCGCAGAGCTCTGAATAAACAAGCTCTGCTCATTTTTAACAGCTCCACATTTGGAGGAGTTGGCAAAAGCCCGCGTTAACCGTCTGCTTGCCGAGCATGTGGTCTGGATTACCTCACTTCTGATGTTCTCTGGAGGTTCTCGGTCATGCACGGGTGTTTCATTTTTCAATGTCCCACAGACCGAAAAAAAATAAAATATCTGTGAGAGCTGAAAAAAAAGAACTTCTTATCTTATCCCAGTGAAAATCAATGTTTATCTCCCCAATCACAATCCCAGTTTTGGCTTGTTCGGTGACTTTGCTCTTTATTGCAAAGCCTCAAAGCTCAATTTAGAAAACAATGATTTTATCGTCCATGTAAGCGCTGTTATAATCTCACATGCCAGGAACGTCAAACAGGCGGTAATACACCCCAAATGTGTAGAATTTGCTGACTTTTCTCTTATTCTATTACACTTACATTTAGTTTAAAGCACACCCCTTTCCTCCAACTTTAACAAAAATGTATTTCTGGATTCAGTAGCGCTGCCTGTCATAACCCGATTAAAGCCAGTTGTTCTGCGGCTGCATTGTTGCTCTGCATGAGTTTTCTCAGGCCTTAACATGTAACTCAAACATCACGTTGCCCTTAAATGTGCTTTATTTGTTTAGAATAAAGCAAGGATGGGCATGTTTGCGGCACTGTAGGCTTAAAAAGTGTGTGTGTGTGTGTGTGTGTGTGTATGTGTGTGTGTGTGTGTCAGGTTTGTCTTTGTTTGTAAGATGTTTCCTTGTATTGTGAAATCCCCTTCTCTCCCATCTTGCATTAATGTTGCTTCTCAGAATCGCAAAGATAAGATGCTACATCTGCTTTAGTTTGTGTTTTATACATTGTTTATCTCTCTCCCCTTTTCCCTCTCTCTCCCTCTATCTCTCTCCCCCTCAATCTCTCTCTCTCTCTGTAAATGTGTGTGTGTGTGTGTGTGTGTGTGTGTGTGTGTGTGTGTGTGTGTGTGTCTTGTCTGGACCACCTGGTCCCCACTGGACTGCTATGCTGTGTCCAGACGTGGACCATCCATCTTTTTTGTGTCTTTCTGGTCAGCTCAGAGCGCTTTTACAGACGTGTGTAGCAATACTTATTTATCTCTTTCTGGTTCTGCTCTGTTCTGCTCGGATGACATCACTCTCTGGCTCTGGCTGCAGCCTATCTGAAGTTGTAGCTGTTTTGTATTTTCATCTGCTCGCGGTTTGAGCCAAATGGAGGCAGCCGTGGGTTGCATGCCTTAGAAATCTGGGAAACAATGCAGCGTGTATGCTTTCTGTTCGCCCAGGCTGTTCTCTTTATGAATCTCTCAAACGGTTTTCACACGTTCGACACCGACTGATTTTTCTGTCTTCAACAGACGTCCTGGAACAGAGATCACGATGACACGGCGTCCACGCGCTCCGGGGGGACGCCAGGGCCGTCCAGCGGCGGACACACGTCACACAGCGGCGACAACAGCAGCGAACAGGGTAAGAGACTTCACTCTGGAGGAACACCCCGAGATATGGGACTGTTCCGAGAGGTCAGAGGTTGTCACCGGGGAAACTGGTGAGCTGCCACTGTACAGCTCACGGGCGCGGTGGCAGAGCAGATCTGGTGTGCTGGAAAGCTAAAGTGAATTAGCTGTTTCTGGTTTCAGTTCTTTGGCATTCAGTCACATCACATCAGAGCAAACGTGTGTGTTTGTGGTCTCAATATTCAGTCGGTTTAGAGCATACATAATTTGCAAAGTCTTTCTGATTGTTGTGCCTGATTTGTTGCTTGCAACTTTGTCTACAAGTGGCTTTAATGTCTCACTTTGCACATGTCAGAGGTGTGTATGACATAGTTCAGAGCTTATTAGGTGCTTATGTGATAGCCCTGGACTGAGCATTTATATTCTAAGAATTTCTGTGTGTGTGTGTGTGTGTGTGGGGGGGGGGTGAGAGAAAGAGAGGGGAGAGGGAACAGGCAGCAGAGGGAGAATGGGCTGTTATTGGGGGCAGTGCTGCAAACAAACTGTAGGCAAAAAAGCAACTTCATATATTATTGAAGACGATGTCAAGGCGAACAGTTTGCAGGGTTGCAGTGCCAGGAGGCAGAGCCTGGGTGGGAGAAGAGAGCGCCGCCATGCCTTCCACTCCGATGAGCAGCCATTTATATAGTCAACACATACACACACACACACACACACACACACACTTTGTCTCTCTCTTTGTCTATCTCTCTTCCTGTATTTTTGCCTTTCCCACACATACTGTCTTTCTCAACATTGAATTTGAGAAATTTTTGATTGATAGATGAAACACGTGTGAAGATAGAAAGTAGGAAATAACCATAAGAGAACAGAGTGATGGAAAAGCCATCACAAAGTAATACAAGGCAATGCTGTGTGTGTTTATGTGTGTATCCACAACCAATGATTAATCCTCTCAAGGAAGAGCTGATTGGCTAGACTAATGAGTGTGCTCTTTATTGGGTGTAGAGTCTTGCCTCCTGTGACCCAAAATGGCACTTTATTTTTTACATCTTCCACAAATTTAGCTTCCCCTCTCCTCTCTTTATATCTCCTCCCCCTCAACTGTCCATTGTAGGTGTCTCTTTGTTGCTGAAGTTCATCAGAGGGTAAAAAATTTCAGCTGGTCTGTGATGTACATTTTGTCAATGTGTGTGTTGGGGCTGTGTGATCGTATTGAACAGGATACTCTGTGTTATGCCTGAAATTGGTGTGTTTAAGGTCCAAATGGTAAGCTATAGAGATTCACATGATATAAAGACTTAGGTTTTGGTTTTAGATTTTAGAAGTGCCATTAAATAACTACAAGAAGCATTACAAAGTCTGCACACACACACACACACACACACACACAGACACACAGACACACACACACACACAGGAGGCCATCTTGGATTGCTTTCAGCTTTATTTGGGTTAAGATATCTGCCACGTCACGTTGACTCTGGTAAACTGTGTGTCAGTCACTCGGTAATCCCAGTAAGCTGGTTATTTATCTGTTTGGCACTTTGCTTGCTCTCTCCCAGACTGTCTCTCCTCCCTCATTCTCTCTTTCATCTCTGCATCCTCCCTCTCTTCTGCAGTTTTCCCTTGTCTCCCTCCTACTCTCTCGTCTCCCTCTTTTATTTCACTCTCAGTCGGTTTCTGTCTCCTTGTGATCCCCAATGCTTCTCTTTCACTCTCCTCCCTCTTTGCTTTGCTCCATACCTCCCACTCACTCTAAAAACTCTATCTTTGTTTATCCTTCCTTCTTTCCCCTCACCTGTCTTTGTTCTTTCTGCTCTGTCTTCCCATCTCTCTGTCATGTTTTTTTTTAAATCTTGTCTTTTCTTCTTTCTCATTCTTCTCCAGTTTCTTTGCTGTTTTGCTTTGACACACTTTCATGTCACTTTATCTTCATCGTTGTTCTCATTCCTCTCTTTAACCTTCATGTGTTGCACCTTCTTTCCATCCAGCCCTCTTTTCTTATTTCAACTTTTCATCCCCCAACCTCCTTCTTTACCTTTTACAGATTACTCTCGGGCTGACCTTTCCCTCTCATGTCTCTCCTCTGCTTTCTTCATTTTCCTCTCCATCTGTACAGCTACGGGCCACCTTTCTCTCCTTTAGCTATTCCCTCCTTCTTTATTTCATCTAACCTTTATTCTGCCCCCTTTGCTCTTTCTCCTCAGTGGATTACAACATCTTGCTCTCCCATCTTTCACTCAGCATCTTTCCGGGTTGATCGATAAGCTAACATTTGTTTAGACGTTGGAGGTGATTTGACTATGAGAAATTAAAACGTACATACTGTACAAATAAAACATGCTCCCTTTATTTTTGCCTGTGGTGACAGTCTTTCTTGCTGGGCTGTGAGTTATGGCTGCTCATGCTTTGACCACAATACTGATGGTATTTTTTAGTGCTGAATTCCATTCATAGAAAAAAAAAAACAAGGGAGGATTCGCATTTGCTTCACACATGTCGTTAAAAACAGTCCTTGGTGTCTCCTCTTTCTCTAAAAGGATACATAAGAAGGACTTTTATTCATTCTTCTTTCTCTGGGATGTCTTTTTAAAGATCCACCAGCTGTAAAGGGCAGAATCACACAGACTCCCTATAGTTAATTAGTCCCACTCCATTAGCCAAGCTGTTTGCTAGCTAGTTCCTACCAACAGGCGCCTTTGTTTTGTACCCAGAGGTTCTCTGGAGAAGCCTCTTGTTGCTCTTGTTGCCCTGGAACTGCTTTCCTGTCTAGAGTAATGCTCGGAGGGCTAAGGAAAAGACGCTGTATTTTTAAGCAAGGGTCCTTTCCCCCAGTATGAAACAGTCCTCTTTGGCTGTATGAGTTTGAAAGGACACCCCTTGGCTTCTCTGAGGACCAGCGAGGGAGCGGGAATAACGTTCAGGCACTGCGTTAGGCGGCTGCAGTCCTGTGCATGCATGTGAGCTGAGCAGGAGTGCAGGACAGAGTGTTTGCTATGTTTTGGAAAAATACAGGGTTTCCCTTTCTGCTTGTCAGAAACATCCAGGGAGTGAGGCGATGACTGGTGAGATTAGATATGTATCACCAATTACCCAGACCGTTTGTAAAGAGCTCGGTGAGCTGCGCCAAGGCAAATAGCTCCCTGTAAGGCGATGTGTTAGTGTCTGCATAAATTTCTAATGTCTGAGTGGTGGCCTGTGATTTCTGGTTGTGGGATTGATATCTAACACTAAGAGTTCTTATGCTTTTGGCTGTTGCAGGAGGGATACCCTTCATAAAATATACCTTTAAAGGTGCTGAACGAAGAAAAGGTCAAAGAAATGCTCTGAACTATGTCGCTGGTGCTTCTTTCTCAATGAATGCTATGTTTCCATGTGTTTAGGGTCGCTCCAGCCTTTGTAAATTACTGTATCGTGGAGTATCGTCATCAAGTACTCTCGGTTCCTGTTTTCATCCCTTCATCCACACTTCAACCTCTGTGCCCTCCAATAAGGTCAGGCCTCAGAGGGACTGTTGCTTCCTGCCTCCTCATTGGCCAGGCTCCAGCGCTGGGGCGAGCAAACGGGGACATGAGTGAGAGTGCCAGGCGATCAGTTGTTAAAGCCGGTTCAGCCAATCACTCGGCTTCACGTGGCCCCCTCAAAGTCACCAATTAATTGGTCCGATTGTCCAGTAGACTGGAAGGGAGGACTGTGAGTGTCTGTTCACTTTGTGTGCATTCCCATGCATGAACACAGTCACTTAATGAGCACTCTCAGAAGTCTATACATATTTATTTATATGCACGTTAATTCATCCTCTAATTTCATTCCATATAAATGACTGCAGAGGAAAATATGGAAGCTGTAATTAATTTCATATGTAGGTTGTCTAGACGTAGTCTAGACGTCACAGAGGAAAGATCCTTGGTCCAGTAATTGTCTTATGGTGTCCAGCTTTCCTGGTAATCTCTTTAAATGTGAAGCTCAATGGCTAGATAAAAGGTATGTGGTTCCCTTAGTCTGCAGTCTGTATTACTGGAGGTGTGTGTGTGTGCATGTGTGTGTGTGTGTGTGTGTGTGTGTGTGTATGTGTGTGTGGGATGGAGAGAGAGAGAGAAGAATGCAGCAGATACATGAACAAAACTCCTTTGATATCAGAAATGTGAATAAAAAGACAAGCATAAGTGAATCAAAGGGCACAGAATGCAAGAATGTTGAATTTAACGGCACTATTTTGACACGATGGGGGTTGTAAATATCTACAGACAAACAGTAAACGGTGTGTAAAAGGCTGCTGAGTGTTTGTTCAGGAGTCAGAACCTTCCCTGACAGTTTTTTTTACCAGCCCAGCTCTCACCATTACTACAGTTTGTGTGAGTGTTTTATTAAAACCATTTAATGTTTGCAGTCTGTTTATGAGAATCAGTGTTTGAGAAGTGTAAAGAGGAAATGCATCTTAAAACAGCTTTGGAAATCATCTCATGGCAACCCAGTAGGAATGTTTATTCAGCCTCAGCTGGATTTACTGCATCTCAAACACATCTATCTGTGGGCACCTGGGAAAAGAGATGTTTGACTTGTCGCTGTCATAGCTGAGATTCACTCACATCTTTATGGCGTAGCTCCATCGCAGAACAGGACGTGTCGACCGAACACGCAGTGACTCGCCCCGCAGAAAACGATAGCCCCTTTTATTGCCTCACAGGCAATAAGGAAGCAGAGTGGCCTGAGTTTGCCCCTCTTGAAAAGAGGAAATTGTATCAGGTTCCCACAGTGAGGGGCCAGTTTGCTTTTAGGATTAAGGCTGGTGTCACTGGGTGTCTGGGGTCACAAGGAAGAAAGAATCAGAAACACAAGTAAACAAAGTGACTTCCTCCTCTGCTCTCCTCTTCTTCCTCTTCTCTCCTCCTCTCCTCTCATCTCCTCCTCCTCTCCCTCCTGTCCTCTCCTCCACACCTCTTCCTCTACTCCTGTCCTCTCCTCCCCCCTCCTGTCTTCTCCTCTCCTCTGTGCTCCTCTCCTCCCCTCCTCTCCTCTCCTCTCCTCTCCTCTCCTCTCCTCTCCTCTCCTCTCCCACTCACACCTCTGTTTTCCCAGCATCAGTGAACACATCCTCTGTGAGAAGGGAGCTGTCATAAAACATGTAGGATAAGGTGTCAAGGCTTATTTGATTGCTTGACATTGGGATTTATGTCCCTCCTGGCGCTGACTGTTGCTTACTGATCATTGTGTGAGCTTAACATTTGTACATTTTGTCGGTGTGTAACACGCTCACTCAGATGAACACACTTGTTTCATTCCTATCTTTCACTTGTTTCATTAATAGTGTACTGCTGTGCATGGAGGAGCACGACAGCTGTTGTATTGAGGGAAAAAAGGCGATGTTCTACATCATTTGCTTCAGCGAGGGGAGACGTAGGGAGGGAGATGTATCTTTAGCTCCCATGTTATAATTGTGGCACGCTAATGATGTAGACACATTTTCACTGTGTGTTTACAGGAAGCGCTCTTCTTTAATTTGTGACTGCCGTGAAAGCCAGATGCCTCCATCTAATTACTGGTGTTTGCTAAAAGATACTATTTACACACACTTTTGCCTGATATAGGTCTCTTGTGTGATGGGCTGGGGAGATGGTGAGCACCAAAGACAACCTCTTTATATAAAGAGTAAAGGAAAAACATGGAAAATAATGATAGCGACAGACATGTGGAAATGAGACCTTGTTATTTTATTTGTTTCCTATTCATCGGATCTCATTTGGCAACCTGTGTACAAAACACACAAACAAGCAGAAAGTGTTGTGGCTCCTCATCATGGCCAGAACACTTTCATGGGGAATCACAGCGATGTGTCACAGGACATTACATCTGGTTGAAAAACCTTGAACTCTCCGCTCGTCCTCTCTCTCTCTGTTTTTCTCACCATTGCCTCCCTCTCTCCCTCCTTCCCTCCGCCTCCTCTCTCCTTGAAGAGGAGCTGAGCTCAGGGCCCAGGAGGCCCGAGATCAGATTGATGTTAACTTTTCAGGGAAAAGGCTGATAGCAGGCTGGATGGGTCGGGCAATCACCTCTGACGGTGGATGAGAGGATCACATGAGCTTTTCTCTGGAGCAACAGAACCCTGCCATGAAAACCTTTATTTCTTTTAAAAGTAGTTTGGGCATGAGGAGGGAGAATGGGAGGAAAGAGAGAGAGAAGGAATGGAGGAGGGAGGGGGCGAGCAAACGGGGTATTAACACTTTGTTTAGTGGAAGAGCATTGTTTGGCCCCTTGGCACACATGAGAACACACACAAATAAGCTAGTCACACATACACACACACACAGACACACGTACACGGAGAAGCAACGTTTATTTAAGCTTTTGATGAAGAGATTAGCCCCATCATCCTACGCTCTTAAGCTAGCTGAGGGGGTCCCTGTTCAGGAAATCCTGGCTTTCCTGAAACACAGGCGAACCTGGCTCAAGCAACACGTACATTGTACATGACATTAGCGCAGTTCCTCATGGTCAGGTTAGCGAGATTTTCAGATTGGGATATTACTTTAGAGGGTCTGAGAGCGTTAAGGGGGACGGGGCTGGGAGGATATGCTGGTGAGGGAGCAAACTGGAGGAGGCAGGGACAGAGTCATCGTGCCAGCTGGACACTTTTTTCTTCATTATTAGGCCTATCACAGTAGTCGGAGTCCAGCTTAAGGCTGCAAACAGCGAAGTGCTAATTTTAGCCCACAAAGAGGATAAGGATAAATAGCTTGCTGCCAGTTTGCCATATGGTCCCCTGGTGATTGCATTGTGTCAGGAATATTTTCACCTTACACACACACACCAACACAGACTATAAACAGATGAGCGAGCACAATCTGAACACAGGGAACTGTCCCGTCTGTTTTAAGATCCCTAAAAAAGTGATATAATTTGTGTATGATTTCTGAAGCTGAGCTCTTTGTAAGGAGAGCAACACTTGCCACACTGGAACGGTGGTAGTGCTCTTCTTTTATCCAGTATAGCTCCCAGCTGCAAGGTAACACTTGGCCTCTTCTGTAATCTCCTGCAACTGGTTTATATTCCCACTTGTAAATGTGAGCCCTGTCAAAGAATAAAAATGAGTCTCTTTCTCACCCTCCATCAACACACATGCATGTGTTTCACATGTAAATGCAACACACACTCACACAGCCACTCTCCATTATTCTCCCTCTCTCTTCCCCTCAAATTGAAATAATTCAATTTATGGACACAGTTCCAGACCTCCCTGGCTAAGACCATTATGCATGGATCCCCCCCACCACCACCACCACCACCACCACACACACATACACACGCAGTTTTCCAACAAAAGAAAGGGAGAATTTACCAGTTGGCTCTCCAAACAACACCCACCAAAGCCAATTTCATGGCAGGAAAACACCAGCAGAAGTGACCAACATTCCCGTAGATATGGTTTTGATTGGTAATTGAACATTAATTGAAGTATGTCATCTACATAGGTGAGCACTCATTATGGCTCACTAGTCCTCTCTCAATGACAACAACTTGCACCAGTGATGTCATAGTTAGACACAGTTGAAGGCCAGAACTGATTTGTACATTGTTGCTGGATAATTATTCTGGGAAGCTTGTGAGGATGGCTATGGTTTCCAAAAATATGAGTCTATTTTGAGTAATAGTGTGTATTTTAAGCTAATGTGACTGGTGACCCTAGAGGTTGAGGGCGGTGTGTGTATGTCAACTGGGCAAATGTTTGACCCAAGGTTGACCCCCCCCACCCCGAGGCTGCACCAACCAACTGACATGGATACCTGCTTTAGGGGTCCTGCTGCAAGATAAGACCTCAGCTGAGCTTCTAGTTGAAGAGAGAAAAAGGAGGTAGATAACAAATGCCTGTAGGTGGATTCTAGAAGGGCAGGGTGAGCTGGAGGGCAGCATCACTGTTTACTCTGTATGTTTGCAGAACAACATAAGGCAGGCCTCTAAATGTACACACATTCTCCAACACACACTTTTGAGTGTAACCCGATCGCCTCTTCTCCCTCTGAGTGACCAAGACTCAAAGAGAGGAGCTGAGATTGGGGGCCGAGATGCTCACAAATGATAGCCTCTGGAGTAAAAAGTGGATTGGCCCACACATGCACACACACACACTCACACACACACACACACACACACTGACACTCACAATAATATAAGGGCATTCTCAGGTCTCCACTGAGATTCACTTTGAGCAGAGAGGTCACAGCTTTACAGGAAGTCACCCTCAGACATGGCTGCCTCCCTCAGGAAGTGACTGGATGGGACTGTGCGGCATGAGCACCAGTGTCCACAGGAGGCATATCACTGCCGTCCACATGGGCATGCTCCACAGGAAGAGAGCCTGCTGTAAACCCACTCGTTTCCCCTTCCTCTGCCCACGTCCCCAAAGCCTTATCAGGGTCGGCGAGTGTGATAGGACTACAAACACCCCACAACCCTATATCACCACATCCTGTGCCTATTCACAAGGGTGGAGGAAGCAAGGAGAACATTTGTTTACCTATCAGCTTTGGTGAGAAGAAAAAAAGAGAAGACACACTAAAGAAAAATCTTCACTACATTTGGCACCTTGTTTACTTACTACAAACAAAATCCCTTAAATAAGTCTGTTGTTGCTCTGATTGTGACTGATCCTGTTTTTCCAACCACCTCTTCAGGAACCGTAGCATGTGGGCGCAGACCATGCTTCACTCCACAGCTAAAATCTTCTGTTATTCCCAAAAAAAGAGGAAGCTAATCTGCTATTTTTAGCATATGCCACCGCAGGGTTAGTGTGCCTGCATTATCTAACTCCATACTGCTGTGTGACTGGTGCCTGATAGGTTAGCATGAGTGGGAAAATCCTCATGCATTAAATGTGTTTATCAGGGGGTGTGTAGCTAAACGCACACATAGAAGTTGGGTTAGTGGATCTACAATACAAACACTAAGGACTTGATCACAGACATGGATGGTGCTAAAGGCTGATTAAAGCGGTTGCTTTGATCAATTCTGTTGATTTTAATGTGGTGGCGCCACAACATGCACAAGAATTTAACCAAATTTAGCTCACAGGAAAGAATGAGATCATCTAAAAAGATCTATTTTCAGGAAGTATATGCTACCTGAATGTAACACAACACTTCCTGGAGCTCCATTAAGCTGAAATTGACTTATTTTTGTCCCACCAAATCTAGAAATTATCCAATAATTGTACTGGCAGCACAGATTTCAGGATAATCCTGTTTGCTTGGTTGCAAATTTGTGACAAAGTTCAAATGAGATGTGTTTTCCTTTTGGTTTGGTGGAAAGTCCCGTCTCTTTGTCTTGTTTCTGCTCTGAAGGATTTCTGAAAACTCCTCAGCTGACTTTCGGAAAGGATGGCCGTGTTATTGTGCTGTTAAGTGCTCTTAGCTTTTGTTATCGTCCTTGTCCTCTATGCCATCCCTCCCTCTTTTTCATTCGTCTTCCAGTCAGTTTGACTCTTCCCCTTCTGAGTGCTGAGTTTTCCGGAAACTCCACAAATAAAATGTGTTAAAATTAATTGAGTGAGTTGGAGCTGAGTATGATAAAGCAGCAGAAGAAGGAGGATTTGCCCCCTCACTGCTGCGCCCATTTGAACCGAGTCCAGCCGTCTATAGTCAGGTTAAAAAAAAGAAAACAACAGCACAAAAGCAAGAGGGGAAAAATCAATAGTTACACAGCAAAAGTGGTCAACATGAAAGGACCCACACTTTCATTTCAGCCCGTACACTCTACCTCTTTCCCCTCGTTCTTTTTCCTCTGACTGATCTGGAAGTGGGATTAAAAGGTGGCTGCTTCCAGTGTGTAGGTGCGTGTGTGTGTGTTTCTCCATACTGCAGTTTAATGTCGTGCCGGTGCCCCGTGCTCGAGGCGCTTTCCAGCGTGTCAGGCAGCCTGTGGTGATGACCCTTTATGGGAAAATGGCACAGAGAGAGCAGTCACATTTACACTGACATTTTTGCCATCACCTATGGCTATGTCAACAGGCCTGATCCCCACCTCCCTCCCTCCCTTCTCCTCCCCTGCCCTCTCTCCAGCAGTGGATGGGCCTCACCCGTAAGAACTCGTCACAATGGTTGCTAACAAAAGTCAATGTTTTCTAAAGGACTCCATCCTACTACTGAGAGGAGTCGGTGCATTTGTGATGATGTTGTCGTGCTGGTTATTGCATGTCTGAGTAATTCATTTGTTTAACTTGCCATTACACCTGGAAAAATCACACGTGTTGACAAAATGCCCTCCAAACCCTCCAACCAAATCCAACTAAAGCTCAAAGACCCGGTGCTTTGGCTTTTAATTAACTCCTAAATGTTTTGCCGCGTCTGTGTCTTTTTAGTCTTTTGTTATTAGCCAAACACATCCTTTGTCTCTTTCTTCCTGATTTCCTTCTCATCAAATCACAATAAATGAAATAATTACTCCAAACTTTGCTGAGATCATCATAACAAAATGACTCCGGTGTTCCTTAATTACAAATAACCTTAGCATGAGCCGAAGCCATGACTGTAATTATTGAATCTGTCAGGGCAGGTCCACAAAGCTGTCATCATTCTATATCTTTGTTATTAAAAAATGATTTCTTATTTATGGTAATTACTCCCGTGGAAGTCTTTGATCAGAGGGAAGCATTTACTTTGCTCTCCTGTTTGTTGTACCTGAAAGTCTCCTTTTCCTTGGGTGATAATGACAACTTTCTCTCTCCATTTGATCCATTTGTTTGTTGTTTTCAGTGTCTGTAAGCTTAATCTGCTCTTCTGAGGGCATATGCTCAAGTCGTGAATAAAGATCTGAAAATAGTAATATGTGTCTCTGGCAAAGACAGGAAGGGAAGTCTAGACTGGCCGTTTTGTTTTGTCGACAGCGCATGTCATTATCCGCCGAATAGTTGAGGGGATTTCTCTGTGTCGCTCCAAATAAAAGGGAGGAGAAAGAGCACCGGCCACAGAGAGTGGTTTGTACTCCAGTAAGTGTGCGTGCATGCACGTGTGTTGGTTTAAAATAAGACGCCTCATTCACGTGCCTCTGAAACGAGCCGGTGCGATCATATTCAAGTGGGAATCTGATTTTGATTCAGCAAAAGTTCAGATGTTTTGAAAATGTCTCCCCTCCGGTTGGAAACGTGCAAAGAATTCCTGCGTGTCCAAAATATTTGCAGGTGGGAGGGGCCTTCAGTGTGAAGCAAAGGGAACCCCCTACTGCCTGCAACCCCCCTCTCTGAGTGTGGAGTGTATGAATGGCTTGAATACAATAAACGCCACTTTTTTTTTCTCCTCTCCCCCCTCTTGTGAGCCTGTCTTTACCTCTCTGAGGATTTCTGGGAATGCAATGTATGTGCATGTGTGCAAAGAATATGTGTATGTGTGTGTGTGTGTGTGCGCTTTTGTGCGCGCATGCGCGTGTGCATGCAAGTTTTGGAAAAGTGCGACAAGGAGGGTACTTGTTCAGTGCTGGGCCTTCTATATCATGTTTTGCTGTACTGTACATGAACGCATGGATTTTTTTTTCCCGACCAATATCAGATCTGTGTATTCCATGTGGAAGAGGATAGCAGGTCCTGGAGGCCTGGGACTTGCCTCGGCAGCCAACACAGGGTCATGTGAGCTTTCTGGGGTGTGAAACACTAGGAGTGGCCCATGAGAGATCGGCTCCGGGTCAATAGCACTCACAATGAAAGACATACTTTTTCTTCAACAATAACAAAATAGCTCATGGAATACATGTGGTGTCATAAACTGCTTCCCAGGCAATTCGTGACCCATGATACCTCAAGAAAACCTTACAGTATCCTCAAAAAAAAAAAAAAAAAAAAAAGAAAGAAAGAAAAAAAAATCATGATTCCCCGCACATGATGCTGCTCGTGACATCTGGCACAAAGCTAATATTCATAACCTCCTGCAGTGCTCCTGTGGTGATATTATTGGGAACTGAGTGTCATTATTTTGCTGTGTGTCAGAACTGTCCTGTCTGACTACTGCGTGCAGATGACTGACTTGTGAATCCCTGACTGCTAATTTGCCAGGCAGCAGAAAAATGGCTGACACCTTGGTGTGGCACTTTTGCCTGCTTGGAGGGGCCAGGTCACACCAATCGCTGCGCTATACCCAGAGATGGTTTAATCAGATCGTAACAGATTAGCCTACATACCGCTTGATAATGTCAGGGCAAGCCTCAAGACAGGAACATATAGCTGTAAGCAAGGAATGCAAGGGAACCAACCAAGAGGTAGAAGAGGTGGACTGATATTGTGGATTTATATTAAGAGCAATTGCAAAGAAAAGTACAACCGAGCACTGGGAAGAAAGATAACCAATGAATATTGTCTCCAGTGCTGTAAAAAACTAACCACACACATCAGCAGTTAGAAAGAAAGAGGGCAAAATAAGTAACAAGGGAGTCAATGTAGCAGTGAAACATTTGTTCAAGTGGCTTTAAGACCATCGAAGCTGAATGAGCATAAAAGTAGCTGTCTGTTTAGCTAATGCTAACCAAGCTACTCCAAACGCATGAAGAAAGCTAACCTAGTTTTTACATCATTATCTGTTTGCTTAAATTGCTTGTGTGTGTGTGTGTGTGTGTGTGTGTGTGTGTCTGGGCCTGTGTTGGTGCAGGAGTGTGTATTTTGTGTACAGCGTGAGTGGGGACTGATAAAATATTCCTTCCCTTGGTTGGCCCCGGGGCATTTCAACTGCCCCTGGCTCCTTCCAGTCACTGGCCTGCTCCCTAATTGCAACACACACACACACACACACACACACACACACACACACACACACACACACACACAAAGGCACACGACATTCAGAGCTTCACTGGCTGGAAACACACATGCATAAAGAACGGCAGAGATAGGCACACATACAGACGAATGCACACCCATGCATGCATGCATGCCTCATATATGAACATGCACCCCCACCATCTTGTATTGATTCAGCCCCTGTCCCCCTCCCAGCCACTAACTAGTAGCTGCAGAGATGTTGTCATGGCTAATCAGTAGACCAGGCCTGAAGTTGTTCCTGTGGCTCTGCTGGTAACAGCCTGCTGATGCTCTAAATGAACCTGGCGGTGTGTGTATGGAAGTGACCGACTGGACCCTTGGCTGGAAAATCTACTCCCTGCCTTGCTACCTTTGTTATGGACTGCATACTGGCTGATTCAGAGCCCTAGTGGCAGATGTAGATAATATTTAAGTCACTCTCTCTCTTAGCTGGTGTGTGGATTAAAGAGTGTTGACTAGATCTTTTATTGTGAAAATGTCCACACCCAAGGCCCCTCCCACTTATATGGCCTGATTGGCTGTTCTGCCTCTGAGTTCTTTCAACTGATTTATTATCAGTTATCATTTTCTCTTTCTCTTGATCATATTTCTCATTTTCCTCTCTTTTCTATACTTTTTTCTTTTTCTCCCCATCCCTCTCTCGGCTGAGGTAACACTGACATTCCCACAGCATGACAGCCAGAGGTGACACCTCTGACACATTTCCTGGTTCGCTCTTCCTCGCCCAATCAGTCTTTCTTTCATCTCCTCCCACCTCTTGCACCATTGGAGCTAAAACAAATGCAGAAATTAGCCCCAAAGCTCACAGGGGTGATTGGTATCAAATTGCAGTGAAAATGGAAATGCCAATAAAATTGACAGCTCATCTGCAGCTCTCCTTCCTTTTTACCCTGTAGGTAAACTCGAGTGTCTATAGGTCAGACCTGCTTAAATGTACTGGGAGGGGAGAAAGAATAAAATATTCACAGGTCATGGATTTCCTCTGCCAAAAATGGTCAAATTTGCTGGAATCTCTAAAATGTGGGTCAGATTCATCAGTGCATCTCCAATATGCAGTCTTATTTTGTAACATGATTTTGTTCTGTGCATAGTTTTATTTATATTTTATGAAGAGATCACCTGATTTTAGACACCACTACATTGTTGTAAATACACAGACCAGAGTAGAGCCTAAAAGACTGGATCTTAAATAAAGATCAGAGCAATTATTTTCCCTTCTCTTATCCTAAAAATGTACAGCACAACATTGTGAAAAATGAGCAGCAGAGAAAATGGCCAAATTATTCATTCATTCAATAATACCAAATCATTGCCAGTTCTTTTCTTTCTTTCTTTCTTTCTTTCTTTCTTTCTTTCTTTCTTTCTTTCTTTCTTTCTTTCTTTCTTTCTTTCTTCCTTCCTTGAATCGCTTGCTCGCGCCACATCTGAGCCCATGCTTTGGCCATTTGCCTCTCTTTCACGAACTCGCATGGGACGAGCCCCTGGGTTTGTTATTGTAGGCTTTGCTGAACATGAGCCGGTCTTTACCACGGATTGAAAGCATTTGCTTCCAATGAAAATCTGGTCTTATATTACAGGGTCTCGGCTCGGCTCACCTCCTCTGTTCCAGCAGAGATGTGCAGACGGGAGTGAGGGAGGGAGACGAGGAGTGGTGGGTGTAGTTTAGCCCCTGAAAGAGAAAAATCTTGCTCGTTAAGCTCAGACTGCACTCGTCTCTGGCTAATGATGGAACTGAAGCTGGTAACAAGAGTGTGTGTTTACACAGACTAAGGCCTGGATGCTCCGTATGTGGTGTCTCTTTAATAAAAACAGATTCATCAAGAGACTCTGCTGTGAGTGGAGAAGAAATTGGTGATGTTAATGACTTAAAGAGTATTACTCTCAGATTGATGTTTCTGTGTGCAGTGAGATATTTACATTAGTAGCTATGAAAGGATAAGCCCTTGTTTCATCCCTCCCCCACCCTGCAGGAGCATCACCTCTACTTCCAGGGAGGTTCATTAGAAAGCTTTCGGTACGTGTGCATATGTATCGCCGTCTGCCAGAACAGTCGGCGAGAGAGAGAGCGAGTGAGTGGAGGCGGAGTGAGAGGTAGCCAACAGTGTTGTTTCGTATGGATCAGTGCGAGCCTCTCTCTCCTAATGGTGTATATAATTCAGGTGCCCTCCAGGCATACTTTCAGGAATTCTTTTGCCTGAGGTAATGGGGAGCAAAGGCCTGGGTTTTAGGCCCTTGATTATTCCATTGATGTGGCAGCCTGGAAAAAAGTCATCTCCAACCGGATTAGTGCCAATATCCCCATTAATTATCGATGAATCGGGGGCTTAGGGTTTAGCTAGGTGTTGGTTGTCGCCCCCTGCAAGTTATCAGACTACGAGTGTGTTTGAATGCGGTTATCTACTCCCACTGTGGTGAATAGAAAGAGGGAGCTTCAGAAGTGAATTGTGTGTTATCAAAAAATAACTGGGCTCAATTCTATGCAGTGCTCGTGCATTTTTCCTTGTTTTGCCATTTTCCTCTTCCTTGTTTTTAGCCAGGCGCGTAGCGCCGGGACGAAAGTCAAGCATCAGCAGCTGAAATTTTAACTAGCGAGGGTGGCACTTGTTTATTGCGCCTCATGTTTCTTTTATGATCATCATCTTCATTGAAAATGGATTCCACTTTTGAATAATAACAATTAAGCTTTTCTCAGACAGAGATGGAAAGGGCCCCTTTCTCTCGTCTCTATAGAATGCATACAGTAATTGGGTATTTTTGATCGGCTGCAGGGTGTGTGGGTGTGTGTGTGTGTGTGTGTGTGTGTTTATGTGTGTGTGGCTTCACATTGATTCTGAATCCTTCCTTTCACTTTTCCTCTCGCTGCTCCAATACTCTAAGCTGTCTGAGTGTTCCCCTCAGGTGAGGTTCACTGGCCTTAATAGAGTCTTATCAAAGCCCTACAGGTTGCTGTAAGCAGCCATGACGCCATTGTTATGAAAAGCAGCTAGCTTTGTTAGTGCTGTTTGTGCCTCTGACTTCCCCTTTTCCACCTATTTTGCTTTTATTTTCCGCCTATCCCCTCCTCACAGCCTCCCCTTTTGTAGTGTCGTGTTACTCTTTCCACCTCAGGTAAAATGGCAGCATGCGCCGGGGCGACGCTTCAATAACTATTTTCCCCTCAGGATAATAAAGACTAAATCTCTCTGTCATTTTCAATTCTGTGCCAGCTCGGATGGGAGAGTGGGGAAATGCGACCTTACAAGTCCTTTGTGCTCCCGTTCTCCCGCATTTTCCTGGTGGAGAGATGCAAGCGCTCACTGTGTTTTCCAGTGACGGGGGGAGTGAAATGAAAGGCAGGGTTATTTATAAATATATTAAAAATGAATGCATTTATGAGGTGCTTTTTTCCAGCCATTCTCCGCTTGCCATTGTTGCCACTCTATACCCCTCCGTCTTTGCATACAAAGCCCCCCAGAATTCCCCCGAAATCGTATTTATTCCTTTTGATTGCTGATGCGCGGCGAATGCAGGAAGTAAACAAACTGTGAGTCTGATCACCGCTGTCTCTTCCTGTTTATTGTCATGTGACAGGCGACGGCCTGGACAACAGCGTGGCCTCGCCGAGCACGGGGGACGACGATGACCCAGAAAAAGAGAAGAAACACAACAAGAAGAGAGGGATCTTTCCAAAGGTGGCCACCAACATCATGAGGGCATGGCTCTTCCAGCACCTAACAGTGAGTTTTTACATCCTGTGTGCACAACACAGGCGTCTGCTCACAAATGTTTGTGTATTTACACACTCATGCACAATGCATCCATCTTCATATGAGGAAGACTTCAAAGCAGCAGTGTAATCTGCTGCCTCTGGCCATGACTGCACATGCACAGATGAACCTTATTAAGAACAAACCTGTCATTATTTAACAGATTCCTAGAATGCTGCGGAGGCTTGTGGTTTGGCTGTATGTCGTTTCAATTCAATGCATCTCCAATGTTTGGTGGGAAATAAGATGGGGGGAAATGGAAGACACTGAGGTGCCATATGAAATTATTTAACTCAGATCTCTATCTCTTTAGGCTTTTAAGGTGGCTGTACCCAGAAAGTTTTGGGATATGTATATGAACATTGTGTTTGCTACAGCTTTGAAACATCAATACGAGAGTGCTAAAGCTCCTGCAGGATATACTTTTTTTTTGCTGCATTATTACAACAATTAGCACATATTTAACATTGAACTTTACAGATTTAACAAATCTTTATTTAGTATTGTTATATGAATGTGATTAGTTTCCAACAATTTAAATTCCCAAATACATCACCTTCTTTTACTGAGTGTACAAAGGAGCGGACGTAGATGCATGAGGTATTATTCCCCAGAGGTTTCTTATACTTTCTCTTCATCCTTTCACTCTTCCATCTGACCCTGATCAACGTGAAACCTCCCACCACACGCACACACACACACGCATGCAAGTACACACATGCACACACAATCTATAGCCTTTCTTCCAACGCCCTGACCTCAACACATACACCCCCTGAAACCTTCAGGGGTACAGAGGAAAGGTGTTTGAAACATACACTCATCCTGTCTGCTCTCTCTCTCTCTCTCTCTCTCTCACACACACACACACACACACACGCACACACACACACGCAGTGTCATATTACACTATGAACTTGTTCTTATTTGAGGTTTCTACACTCTTAGTTCTCAAACAGAGGGGAGGATGTAGGTGAGTGTCAAGGGAGTGAGGGAGAAGACAAGAAAGTGAGGGTGAGAAGGTGAAGAATGAGATTAAGGAGGTCCATCTACACCCTCCCTTTATCGGAAAAAGGAACAGCAACTGAGACAAGCACGGCACATCCGTGATATCAAGCCAACCCTTTCTGAGGGAAGATAGCAGACATGAAAATATTAGAATGAAAAAATAAATAAAAGCCAGATAGAAATTCAGTCTTAATTTGAAAAATGGAGCACATTGTGGCCTCGTTCATTTACAGATTTACACAAACTCCTGTGCATGTTTGTAACTGCTGCATGTGCTGATGTCACAAGCATTTAGAGTATCCTTCACACCGGCAGCAGGTCGGTGGTCACATGACCAGCCGAGGAAGGCTCAGCTGCACCGTCATCATCAGCTGGCCTCGCTTTTTGCAGATGGACCACAAACGTGCCAATTAGGCATACAGAAATGTATGCACACACACACACACACACACACACACACACACACACACACACACAAACACACACACACACACAGATTCACTGTTATTAACTGATGATAAAGATTCAGGGTAGAAGAGAATAAAGTGGAACAGAAAAGGGGTAAAAAAAAAATAGAAGGCTTGTCTGCCCACCTTTGTGCATTGTCTGCAGTTCGCCCTCACACTTGTACCCTCAGGGGAGCTCCCATTGTACCGAAGCGGAAGGGGAAGGTGGGTGGTGAACCGAGGCTGTGAGCGCTCCAGTAGGCTGCATGCTACGTAGCATTCACATGGATTTTAAGGGCTGTTTTGACGACATTTCTGCATCTCAGTCAAATTAAGGCAGTCTGTGTTGCTTGCGTGGGGCTGACTTCGAAGCGGTACATGTATATCACGGTCACCGGCGTTTGCTTTGTCGATAGACTGCCAGCGTGGTAGTCATCGGGATCAGATGACAACTCGCAAATGACTGAGAGGGATGCCGAGCAGTGTCTTTATGGTCCAGTCCCATCACAACTGTGGCTGTCGCATCATGGGGGGATGCAAACGTCATATTTACTGCAAACGTGGGGAGAAATTAACAGTTATAGCCGGACCTCTGTTTTGCCGTCCTACCTGCCCCACCCTCAGTATTAGTGGCATTTTTTGTTTAATTTAACAAGAAATTAGCAGTAAATGAAAGCTCAGGCCTGTAATACCCAAAGCGCCCCGTGCGCTGCTCTCCAATCTCCTATGAAAAGGCAATTTGTGAAATTATGTGATGGAGTAATTACAATTCACCCCCATCTCCCCGCTTCTACGCAGCCTTTCCTGTATAGATCCTTGCCTCACCAAACTGCGGCACGGGCGTCAAAAAGGGAAGGAAAAAAAGGACTTCTGGCACTAGGAATGCTAACACTGGCAGACGGGGACACACACACCCTCATGCACATTATCACCTATGCTCTCGTTCTGCCGCTCCTCCCCACCTATTTGTACACAGACTCGGCGTAACGAGGGGCAGCCGTGATCACAGCTCGTAAAAGAAACCAACCCGCAAACCCTCAATGAACTGCTTTCCCCTTCTTTTCTCCTCTTAAAACCTGTAAAACGTACAGTGAGGGAGACGGTATAAAACCGACTGGCAGACATAATCCCCTGTTAATACAATTAGAGGCTAATTTAACCGCTTGTATTCGCAGATGGAGCCGAGCTGGGGGAGCACGGCTATACTTCTAGGGCTTTTCTTTCTCCTCTCTTTTGTTCAAGCACAGCTTTCAGCAGGATTTTGAACAGAAACAGGTGTGAAAGGCAATATAATTCATTTCTACGCTGGCGGAGGAGGCCTGGTGATACGACCGTAGTAAACCCAAAGTTAGGGAGATCCAGAGTGGGTCTGTGGGCGGGAACAAGCCGATGGATGGCCAAATATTCAAATAGTTTTAAGTAAGGAACATCAAGGTATTTTTGGGCTTGAACCTTGATATTTACGTAGTAGTTTTTATTAGCAATTCTGAAAAATTGCACACAGTGCACACAGTTCAGATGAGGAGCCAGCTCTTACTTAGCCCCCTGATGGTAGCAGCAAAAAAACAGGTAAAGTGGAAATGGCAGCGGTCCCGAGCTTCATCTAACCTGAGGTTTTCGACTCAACCCCTCACAAAGAAATTACGAGGCCTTCGCAAAGACTTTCAAGTCCTGCATTTGACCAACAATGTAGCTCTTTTTCCTTTCTTCTTCTTGCTTATAGGGAAACGTGGGGACTTTCCTAATTAATAACCCAATGGATTGATAACTGGGTCCACATGTCAAGTGTCATTCTCAGCTCATGGGGATCTGGTGACTAAAATTACAGAGTTTCTGTGTGCTGTAATCTGTAAGAACAGATCGGATTTAGCCCACAGTCACAAATATATCAAGGCTAAACTGGATTCTGGACGTTATCTATGGCTGTCCTATGATTGTTGTCACACTTGTTTGTCTTAGCTATCCACTGCACAAATTAAGTTTCTCATGAAAGCTAATTTCAGTTGATTGTCCAAGTCGCCAGGGCGCCTCCGAATAATTCAGACATGAGGAAGCAGGCTTCAGTTGGGAAACATCTTTGACTTTTTATGTTTTTATTAGTTTATTCATAAAAGAGGATGCATTGTCAGTTCAGACGTTGCGGAGTAATATCGTGGTCCTTGTGGCCTGGTGTCTCCGATTAGGTCCTAATTCAATCTGAGTGATGGTCAGAATCTCAGGCGCCACTGCGTCATGATTTCAAAGAAGTCATAAGAGACGACAGACAGATCTGCCAAAGGGCCAGCATGACACTGATAGAGCAGATTTAGGATCAGTGACACTTTTGGAAAGTTTGTCTTTGGAAATGGATTCTATTTGTCCTGACAGACTGGGATATGTGTGTGTGTGTGCGTGTGTGTGTGGTGTGTGTGTGTGTGAATCCTTTTGTGCCTTTGTGTTAGTCTGAGGACATTTGGAGGCAAAGGTTTGACCAGACTGGCGCTGAAGTGGTCGGTCAAAGAGGAGGCAGCTGAGTCAACCTGCCCACCCCCACACACACACACACACACACACACACACACACACACACACACACACACACACAAACACTCATACTGTGCCCCTACCCCCACGTTACCCCACACCTTGTAATGAAAACATCATCAATTATCCCTCTTGACAGGCCCCAGGGACCAATGGCAGAGAGCTCTGTTTGGGGGTCTTCTCTTTGTGAATGGAACCTCACTGATATGGAGACCTTCTACTTTCTGACCTTCTCATGAGGATCTGGGTGTTTTTCATCGTCCAGACTGAAAAGGAATGGCCTGGGAAGAATTAATAGGAGTTAATGGTGGTCCCTGGCAGTTGTAGGAGATGGCAGAAGACTAGGCCACATGGTGGGGGTGTTCCTTAATGTCTGTGTTATGTGAGTTTCTGCAGGTGTTGATGGAAAGGGGTAGCTGTGGGGGTGTATGGCCAGGGCACAGGGAAGCCATCAGTCTGGACTCCTGAAAGGCCATCTGTTTCATGACTGATGTGTGAGGTGATGGATGGATGAGGAGATGAATAGATGGGTAGAGGGCTACAGTAGATGGAAAAAACACGCATTGGTAGATGTCAGAAGGCTGAACTCTATCTTAGTATAGAAATGTATTTGTTTCTGAGCAGACTCCATTTCCGAGGTGAGTGTGGCAGGAAGTCACAAAGTTGGACAGTAAACACTCGGAAAAAATTGTTGAAACCTGTTTAATACCCAAATCCCCATATATTCCTGTTAGCTTTCCTCCTTTTTCTCTTCTCTCCTTGTTGTATTGTTTTACCCCTGTTTTTAAAGGCCCTCCAGGGCAGTTAACATTTAATTCATGCAACCTTTGAACTTCTCCTAGATGTCCACTGTGGAGGTGCTCTGGGGATGTGTGTGTTATAGTGTTGATCTTGGCTTGCTAAAGAGGTCGTCTTTGCATTTACTTGAGAAAGTGAGAACTTTACAGACCCTAAGGTCAGCCAGTAGCCCGGTAGGACCCTAACATACCCTTATACCCATATAGTTCATATTTTTACTAGCCAACAATAGCTTTTTAAAAAGATGTAACTGTACAAAAGATTTAGCATTCAGTTGTGAGGATTTTAATCATCACATCCCCATATCATCTTCTTTTTATTGCTTTGCTGTCCTTCCGCTGTCCTTCTCCCCTCCCCCAACCCTAATATAATTTCATATTTGGGAAACTATCAGTGTCTGGCTTCACTGTTGTACGTCATGATTGATGGTTTCATACCAAAAGAGCATTACACACAAGTTCTATTTCTCATTATCAGCTGTGTGTGATAAGTGCACTTGTGTGTGTGAGCGTGCATGTGCTAGAGTGTTTGCCTTAAATATAGTCAGAAGCCCAATAACTATAAATAATGTGAAATCATTCATGGTTTGGTTCCCACTAATCAGTTTATGATGATTTGCAAATCCAAAGAAGAGGCCCACTCTAAAGCTTAGGACACATGCAAATGCAATCAGATGTAAACATGCATATATATGTGCACAAACCACACACACACACACACACACACACACACACACACACACACACACACACACACACACACACACGAGGAGGCCACAGTCGTCAGTGCCTGGGTGGGGTGTGGAGTTTCCCACCATCGCTGCAGTATTTACTGAAGAGTGTGTGGCAAGTCCTGGAGGAAAAATATTGTCATATGTCTGTGGTTTTGTTGATGGAATAATTCCATCCAGCCTATAAAGATTAGCAATGTTTGCTATGCTGGCCTTCATTTCATGCATTTCAAGTGCTATAACTTTAAATTTCCTCCCTTTTAGTTTTACAAGTGGAGCATCAGTCCATCGTCTAAGAAAGAGACTTGAGAAGAGATTCTTTGCATAGCATGAGTTTGTTCAGCCAGTGATATATTAAATCTGTTAAGTGTGAAATCACATTAGCACTAGCTGTTAGCCATTATCCATTAGGCTGTATTTGGTGATCCAGAGGATTGTGGGATCATTTTTGGGCTGGAGTCAGCAGCTCGATACCTTTTACTTACAGCAACTGCAGCAGGCTGCCCTAGATAGTGTACATTTAGTGTGTGTGTGTGTGTGTGTGTTTGTGTGTGTGTGTGTGTGCTCGCGTGCCTGTGTGTGTGTGCGTGCGCACGTGTGCTGGGTGTGCTGGGTCTTGTGGCTTTGCCATTGTGGTAATCAGTCTGCACATTGGCTGAACTAATTTATCAGTTCCCCCTCCCTGTATGCTCGTTATGCATGAACCATCTCCCTTTTTCTTACACTCTGTCTCTTTCTCAGACAAACCACACCATGAAGGTTGACAGTCCTCCAAGTGTTAATGCCGTCTGCCTTTCTAACTACCCACCCACACCCCCTCCACTCAAAATCTCCACAACTCTCCCTTTTTTGTCTCTCAAGCGCAGCTGTGTTGCCATACACGTTAATGGCCTTGAACCATGATATCACAGCAATATCGGTGCACTTTTGCGGTTGCAAATGAAGAGAGCTATGATTTATAGATGAAACATCCACCCATAACTCATGATGTTGCACGTACCTCTCACATAATGTTGTAATTGAGGTTTTCTGCACAAAGCTCTACAAGACTCACAGAGGCAGCAGCTATTGGAGGCACGGACTGGTGAACTGACCCAAAGTGCCCCTCTGGAACTGCATGGACAGGTGTGTGTGCATCTATGACGCATATAAACACACATGTCTGCTTTTGCATGGTGCGTGTGTGCGCGACTGCTCGTTCGTGTGTGTGTGAGTCTGTGTGTGTCCAGTGAGGTGAATTAATCATAGCTAGTCAACCAGGTGGTGAATGCAGAGAGGCAATAGATCAAGAGGACTTGGACTGAACTGAGGACTTGCAGAGAAGCTGTGGTGGGAAAACCCACACCAGTGCACACACACCTTCATTTTTCTCACTTTTCACATCCTTTTTCTCTCACTCCGCTCTCTCTGTGACATGTTTCTGGACAAGAAGGGAAGGGAATAAGACCGAGGGTGCTGCTCACTTGTTTGTTTCGATAGATTAGGTAATTGATTTGTCAAAGTGGTGCACTGATGGAGAAGACCCTGCACTGCTGAAGACAATGAGACATAGAGAGCAGGAAAGAAATGGAGGGCTGCGTTTGCTAGACGAGAAAGAGGGGTATGTTAAAACTGCAGAACTAAGTGGAGGTGGAAGGAAAGAGGGGAGTAAAGGAGGCAGCATGAGATAGTTAAGAAAAATTCTAAATATAGAACAGAGGGTCGGCGGAGGTGGAGACGGGTGACGAAGATATGAAGATAGAGGAATAAGAGGAAGGAGGCAGGAATCCGGAGCTGTGCTTTGTGTACCAGCGTGGAGTGATACGTTTTTATAATCTAATAGCACAAACTGTCCTCCTTCCCTTTTGTACGTGTCACTCTGAAGCATAAGGGAGCAATTGTGAAACACCCTTACCTAGTTTCAACATTCCCCCAGCCTGGGCTCTTTTCACCCCCCCGAGGGGCCAACGGTGGAGTTTCTAATTAAAGCATTGGGGGCAAAAGGGTAATTATGATAATAACATAATAATATCACCAGGGTTATTAGAACATTCTGTGGTCCCCAAATTGCTTCCTCAAAGTGATCAGATTTCAGTAGCTTTATGTAAAGTCAAATATCCTTGGAAGTCAGGTGAAATGGAATAGATTCCCACGTGGTCACGGTGCAATTGGAGTGTGTGATTCCCTCTTGTGTGTCACAGAAAAAGCCCTTTTCTTTTCTTACCACAGCTTCATCACATAGATACACACACACACACACACACACACACACACACACACACACACACACACTTGTTTATCTAATAGTTTTGAGTTGCTCTGAGCTCTCCCACACTGCTTTTCTGCAGACGTTTGTAAAAATCTCTCTGTATCATTGTGTGCAACTAGAGTAAAATTTGTTTTTAAGCTTATAGATCACCGCCAGAACACTAGCTCTGAGCACTGTGGCTCACGGAGATAGCAAGCTGCTGCTCTAAGGGGTATCATGCTGTTTTCTCTCAGCTGTCTGTGGTACCTGACTGGGATGAGCTTTTGTGGATCCCTCCTACTCCCCATTTACCCACCCTCCATCCCTGGCAGCCCTGAGGCATCCCACCTCCTCCAGCTGTGTCTGCCGCTCATTGCGCTGCTTGGTGCAATACCAATTGCTTTGGAGTGCCTCCCCTCACTCAAATAGGCAGTAATTACGGGCTTAAAGAGGTTTAGTGGTCCAGCAAACTACATAATCACCCCCTGAATTAGCACTAGCTCATCAGCCTCAGTCCAACGAGCACCCCTTACCGCTAGGGCTAGATACCACACTGAACCTCCTTCTTTTTATTGTGCAGAGGGAAACTCAGCAGCAGGTGCTGTGCAAAATCAAGCCCCCTAATAAATTTAGCCTCCCCTGAGCTGAAATTAGGAGGGCTACCGAGGCACGCCCCCACTGTTAGTGGGGTGGTGCTCAGACACCACGTTTAACACGTGTGAAGGTGTGTTCCACCAGGATCAGACTTCCCTCTTTTCATTCTGCTGTAAACACGGCATACGGCACCTCATTAAGACTTGGCCACATGCACACGCTCCTTAAAGCTTGAGAACACATACAGAGCTGGGAGTACCCATCCAAATGTGAGTCAGTGTCTATCTAAACCATCCACCACATGAGGAGTGGCTGTCAGCCCACGTTCTGCTGTGTGCCCTGAGAGGTTTAGAAACACGGTGAATGATGATAATAATCAATTATCATAGCTGAGAAGTCCAGGACATTGGCTAATCCACTTTGTACTAAAACTTTAATGGCGTGCTTTTCAAATTCGCCTCAGCCGCTAACTAGACTGATCTTACAGCCATGGGCAAGAGCGCTGAGCATTCGTTAAGTCAACAAAAGCTGTATTTTTGAGAGAGAAAATGCTCATTAATGATTGAAAAGCGCCAAAATGCACGTTTCTTAACATTCAAGCGAGATGGAGAGATTTAAAGTGGGCTCTCTTCCCCATTCTGGTGCATATATATTAAGGTTATTTAAAAAAAAATCCAAACAAGCAGTTGTGAATTATTCATGCTTTGAGTTGGTTAACCATAGTCCAACACCATACATCTCATCTGGAAGATGGGGGTCTTTTTCACAGGCATTACAGAAGACACACTGAAACTCCCCTCCTATAGTTGGCTCATTTTGAATTTGAAGAATCAGAGGAAATTAGGTTAGAGGTGCTTTTTTTCTGTTGTTGTTTTGTTTGCCCTGACTCCCTTCTCTATTCCCCCATCCTCTCAAAGCCAGTTTTGTTGCCGGGTCCCTGCTCCCTAATGAAGTCAAAGGGATGTCAGTCGATGCCACCTACACAGAAAGGAATTTGAAATGCTGCAGCTCTGCAACATGAGCCACACACACACACACACACACACACACACACACACACACACACACACACACACACACACACACACATACAGATGAAAATTCCATTCAACGAGCGAAAACTTTTTTTTTTTTTTCAATTGGAAGGTTGGATGAGAAACAACAGACTTGTAGTTCAGAACACTTGTTTTTAAGTCTGCATGTGCTCGTGGTTCTGGGCATCTGTGGTTAGCCTAACAATGTGCTTTGCTCCAAAAATGATTAAGGGAATCTCATACATGTCTGGCAACAGCAAGTCTGCACTTCCAGTAATCTGTGTGTGTGCGTGTGTGTGTGTGTGTGCGTGCGTGTGTGTGTCTGTGTTAACGATGATACTCTGTTGCCCTTCCAGCCAAAAAGGCCCGCGGATTAGCCGTCAGGCATTCCTGATAAGCAGCTCGCTTTCCACAGAGAGTTGACCCGAGACTAGCACGAGGACCAGCTAGTCAAGGCTTTTCACTTGTACCCCCACTTGTGCTTACAAGTCAATAACTATGCCTAATGGCCCTGTTACCTGAGTAGTTTTTCTGTTTTTTCCCCCTGCTTTATCAGATAAGAATTAAAGGAAATCACAGGAAACCAGCCAGAGAAAAATAATTGCATGCCGCTCTTGCATGTTTGTGCCTTCTGGCAAACCTCAACCATCTGTAGCCAGTAAGTTGACTCAAACAGTCACTCGTGTTCTTGATCCACAGATTCTGCAGAGTCATGGCCTCTTTTTTCTCAGACAACATATGATTCTTCTTGGATTCCCCCTCTATCATGTTTTATGGCAGCAAATTTATCAAGCTAATGTGGCGTGTCCAGCTCTTTTATTAGGATGCATGAATGCTTAGAATGTGTGGCTTTAAATAGCCATATATATGCAGTGATAATGCCATAATTGTAATATCTTAAGGACTGGCAGATGGTGGTTAATCACGTAAAGTGATAAAAACATTAGCCTAAGATGGTGGTTACATATACACTTAATTAACACATCTATAAAAACATGAAAAGTGATCATGTTTTAGTGTGTGGTGACTAAAATGTCCCCTCTTTTGAGCGCCTTTATTTCACTTTCATGTTGCTGTTTATGAGATTACCCAGATAAAAAGTTGCAAAAGAGGCCAACAATCTAAAAAATGTCCTGTCCATGTTCCTACTTTACTATCAAACTGTCCTTTGAAGAAGCCGTGATAGAGTTTGATTATCAGCTAAGCCTGATGAAGTCATTTTTTTTAGCACCAGGCCAAATATAGTTCCCTGCAGGGTTAGGTATGAGGCGATGGGTGGAACGGCGGGTCTCGGGGAATACGTATGCTCTTATCTCTTCATTAAATCCCCGAGGCTCCTGCTATCATTTTCCATATCCCCCACCCCCACTCCCTCTCCTGGCTTCTTCCCTCCATTTCCTTTCATCCTTCCTTCTCTTCATCCCGCTCTTGTTCTTGTCTGAGGGGGTCAGAAAGGAAGATGGTCAGACAGGGAGGGGGCTGTTCCTGATGCTCTCTTACTCACCCACACACACACACACACACACACACACACACACACACACACTGGATTGATAAGCGTTATAGTAAAAACACACACGCACGCTCAGAGTTGAGTTGATGGCGGTGAGCGGAGTGGAAATTCTCATGAAAGGAGTTGTATATTTGGCGAAGACGTATCATTAAGATAGGCGGAGGGAAGAGGGAAGGGAGGAAAGGATGCGCAGAAACTTTCCATCTGTTCTTTGAAAGAACATGTTATTGCTTTCCTCTCCATGTCTTTCCCTCCCTTCACTCCCATCCCTCTGCCAAAAAACCTTCCAGACTCTGAATCTGTTTGAGATAATATTAAAATTGGGTGACTTGTTGCTGAGAGAGAAGCTAAATCCCAGTGTTTTGACATATGGGAGCTAATTTAGCCGATTAAAAAATGGGAGAACTGGTTCTGATGTCTGTTATTTTGTCTCCCTGGCACCATTAGCAGGAGATGTAAACAGCAATGGGAGAACTTTAACTGAGTGAAAACAGCGTTGATATAATGTAAAATTCACGAAACTTGAAATACCACTGCCACATTTTTGTGTAAATGAGGATGATGATGGTGAAGGTAATTTTGCCAGTTTCGTGCGTTCTCTGTTATGTCCTTGGACGTTTTATTGCTACAAAGCTTGTAAATGTTTTATATTTCTATTATCATCTGCCAGCGTAGCTGTAACTTAGACATGTGCATATCTGTCTTCTTGTGACCAGTTGTGCTCTCTCTCACGCATCCGTCTCTCTTTGAGCAGTGAAACAGGCTGCGTTTGTGCTGTTTCGTGGCCGCTAGCATGGCCGCAGCCTTCCAGCATCACAAGGCAGACACTCCTGCCTCCACAGCTCTGTGGCATCTAGAAAGAAAATATTAATATTTTCATCTTCAATCAACTTTGTCTGCTGGGAAAAGGCCACAATGCTCACATGAACAGGACCAACGTGTTCATCCCAGCATGGAGCTCTGAGGAACAATGTTCCGTCACTGCTGTCTCAGTACGAGGCTGCTCATTTGTTAAAAGTCTGGTGTGGGTCCGCGTGCACGTGCAAACTCAGGAAACGGCTGACGGTTCACATGCACAGGCGCGAAGAAGCACACAAGATGTAGACACATATTTGGCCAGAGGCGACAATGCAATTATAACTTTGTGCACGGAATTATCCATCTTGTGTCCTCAGTCCCCTCAACCAATCACATGGACAAGAGCAGGCTGGGAAACCATCGGCCTCCTCCCCAGCCCAGCTTTAAAGACAATCCTGTTCATTATGCGCCGGAAAAACTGCAGCGAGAAGAAAAAAAAAAATCCTCTGGCGCCGTACTGATTTTACACGTCTGATTGACTATTAAGTGTGGGCTCTTTAAAGATATCATCTACATGAAGTATTCTATATTGTCCATATTAGGTCATCGGAGGGCTAAAGAACTGGGACGAAATAAAATATTTTTATCCTGTTGTGGGCAAACATGCTAAATGCATGATGTCTTAAATAAATGAAACTTAAATTTACATTTACTTTCAGATACAGAAATCCTTCCAATGCTGTTCCCCCGCCTGACCCCCCTGATCAAATCACCCCCACCCCATCCTTTTTATGGCTCATCAGCACAGTCCATGTCTTGTCCCCGTCATGAACAGCATATTGTCCCCATGAACAAGGCTCCGTGCAACGGCGATACCCCCCACCAACTCTAGTATAAATCAACAAACTCCACAAGTTTTCCATTTTTATTCATTCTACGTATTTAAACAAGTGCCCTGTCTTTAAATGAGTCGCTGCACAAAGTCGCACATTATTTATTCATTATTTGATGGAATTTTCATGCTGAAAAACAACACGTTAAAAATATTACACTTTAAATTTCATAAAATGAACATATTAATATTTTTATGATGACAAAGACTGATACTATAAATACATAATAAATACAACAATTATTATTATTATTAAACTGTGCAGTGATATTCCTTTGTCCTGCTGTTGTCTTCCTAGAGTGTTTCTCATAACCTTTAGAGCACTAAAATAAAAGGATTTTACATCCTCTTGTCTGTATTCAAGCAGGTTAATACCACATATTCCCAGCTCACTGATTACATATGCAGCGGGGTGAAAGGAGGGGCATCAATGCGAATACATTTGTGTAAGCGGCTGCCTAATTACCAGAGCTGGTTCTCCACTTCACTTAACTTTCTAATTGGCTTGCCTTTTTGGCTGCCATTAATTACAAGATTTCATATTTCATTAATGATGGGGAGAGAGACATGTTAGCGTGCACAGGCTCATACATATGTGCAGACAGACAGAGGGACACGCGTGCACACCTACATACCACTGAACACCTCATTTTTTGCTCAGTTTGTTGTCTGTAAACTGTATTCTGATACCACGGTCACTAAACAGGAGACGGCGAATCTTTTCTCACGGATGTTGTTGTTCTCTCCTGCAGCATCCGTACCCTTCAGAGGAACAGAAGAAGCAGCTGGCGCAGGACACAGGCCTCACCATCCTGCAAGTGAACAACTGGTGAGTCCTTTCAGAGTTTACACACAGTCGATTTCAAGAGTTAGTAACCTCGGGCAATCCAAGTTCTTAATGATCGGAATTAATGCCGCCACTCCTCCCGCTATCCCCCACCCCGCACACACACACGCACACGCACACGCACACACACACACACACACACACACACACACACACACACACACACACACTCAGCACTTACTGAATAATCCTCACCTAGATCAATCAATCCAAGGAGATATGGCCTGAAGTGCTTTTCCAAATCAACAGCCTAATTGAGCCTGAACATCAGTATTTTAATTAAGAATCAAACTAAACATCCAATAACATCATTTACCATTCAAGTTAGATGATTTTACTGGATGTTCTCCCAGTTATACCAGAATGTTTAAAGAAAATGTGCTCCTCTCAGACTAATTATAAGGCTTGGCTCTGGTTATTTTTTTGCTTTTTGCACCTTTTTCTTTAATGCAGGGAAGACTTGGTTTCAGGCTGATGTCTTATTTACTTTCTATTCACTATTTGTAAATATAAACAATTTCCATTTTTTTCATTTTAATTTGTTTTAAAATGGATCAAATGGAGAGCCCATCTCAAAATCAAATGTGCACTTTAGTCTTTGCATTTGCTATCATTGCATAGCAAATTAAGGGAATGTGAGCCCTTTAATTGGCCACATGTCTGACTGGACCACATCTTATGTGAAGCTCACTGACTCTTTTAACCTGAGGTTGCTCGGTTATAGTAGAAAGAGCTCCCGTGTCCTTGTGCTGTGAGTTTTATCAGAGTGATGGCTATCAGTGCATGCTTAGTATTATTAGCCATGTCTAATTAAAGGGGCTGGAGTCTTGGTAATGGAGGCAAGGTCCAGAAAGAGAGTGTTTGATCTACAGAGGCCTTAAAATAATCCCTGACAGTATCAATCATTTGCCACAGGTGATGGTACGAAAGTGAGGACTACAGAAAGGCAAGATGTAAAAGGAGAGCGAGTTAAAGAGGCAGATGGAGTGAAAAATAGATGAAGAGCAAGAATAAGAAGATAAGGAGAAGGGGAGAGAATGAGATGAGACAGAGTAAATCCCCATTACCAGCCAGCTAATGATGTTAACATAATTCCCAGCCATTGTTCAATCTCAGGCCTTAGAGACAGAGAGATGATAGATTAGAGTGTGGCGCATCAGTAAATGGAGAATTCATTTTAGATTTGACCAGAAATAATACATGCATACAAAAATACACACGCACACACACACACGCACACACGCACACAAACACATGTACAACTGGACATACTTGAAAAACAAACCTCTTCGGTCCACTTGGAACCTGTAGAGGTTATCAAATCATGTGACCCCATTGAAATCCATGGGGGTTCATTTCCTACTGTTGGGTGGAAGCCAAGCTGTGTGTGTGTGTGTGTGTGTGTGTGTGCGTGTGTGTGTGTGAGAGAGAGAGAGAGAGAGAGTCATATGAACAGTAGCTTGGTCACTTAAGGCTGACTGTGTGCTCTCACTCTGTTTGTTGTTTTTATTGGTAGGGGGATAGCAACACACCCTGAAGGTGTGTGTGTCTGTGTGTGTGTGGGTATTTGTGCATGACCAACACACACTGTGTAAATCGTGGGAGGTTAATCTTGGTTTGTGGAAGATGTTGTGTGTAAAAGAGGGAACCGGGGGTGGTTAATCTAAGGGGTATTAGCTGCTAAACCCTGCATGCTGGGATCCTGCTGCCCCCTCACATTTTGTGCTGTACAACTTTGTGTGTGTCTGTGTGTGTGTGTTTGTCCAGAGGCATATGTCAGCATGTTTCTGAATTAAGAAGAAAAAAAAAAAAATTAATAAGAAAAGAATGTTCAAAAAATGTAGTGACAAAATGGAAAAGAAGAGGTAAAAGGAGGCACAACTACAGAGAGAAAGAGGGAGGTTACGTGAGGGGAACTGCCATTTCACAGGCGCATTGTTGTGCTGGTTCAGAAGACCTGTCATTGGGTGTCTCCATGGCAACCCCTGGTGATGTTACCTCCTGACCCACTGATTTGGTGAAGTCAATTTCCCTAGCTGTGAGTCTGCTTGTCTGGTCTGTTTGTGCGCGCACACACACACACATACACCCATGCATGCACATGCACACATGCATGTACACACACACACGCACTCATGTGCACACACACATACACACACACACACACACACACACACACACACATACACACACAGTGCAAAAATCTGGTGTAGGGCTATGACATCATACATCAGCAGTGGTTTTAACCTGAACAGCAGGTCATCCATGCTTGTTGTCTCAACAGAGCAAAATCTAAAAATAGCTGCAGCCACACATAATAATAATAAATATATGCTTTTCATGCACCCCCATTGGGTCTATCTGAGGATTTCTGACCCTCCCCTTCTCTGTCTCTCTCTTTCTTTCTCTTACACACACTCAGTCATGCGCCATTGAAGTGTTAACACACATGTCGGTGTGTATTATTGATGAAGGAGCACACAGCAGAGCCCAGCAGATTAAATAAAAATGCTAAAGGCCGGCAAGGGGTGCAGATCACTCATGAATTATTGGCAGAAATACGCAGCACTGGGGAATCTCAATTTGAATGCAGAATCTGCACGTGTCTGAATGTGAGATAATAAACTGCACCTTCTCTGAAGAATACAGACAATATGCAGATATGAAGACGTATAATTGCTTGGACAAGTCCCCAGATTGAGCCCGTATATCCTGTTTAGTGTCCATATATCCATGTTGGATGAGTCATCACATGAACGCAGCAACACACACACTGACTGAATGATGCTCCAAATACCTTTAGATCATCAATAATAATAATAATAATAATAATAATAATCATTAATAATAATTATATCAGCCTCAAATATCCTAAAACGATGACTCTGATGGGCTGTTATACAGGAGAACCCAGGTCCTCAACATTTATGTAAAAAGATGGAATAAATTATGATCTACGCTTTATAAACACAGCTGAAAGGTGTACACTTAAATGAACACAAATGTTGTGATTGTCATAAAGCACATCAATGTCAGCAAATTGTCTTTAATGGCCCTGAATAAATTAGGAGATAAGCCTGGAGGATTTTGTGGCAGATTGTAATTTGAACAGTTGTGGCTGTGTTCAGCTGTCAGGAATACTGCTGTGGAGCAAACATCCTGCAAGGTCAGGAAGCAAAGGGAAGAGCTGGAGAACAGCTTCATCTGTCCAGCAACAGTGAATTTGCTCTTCAGGAGATATGTGAGGTGCAGAATTAGTTGAATACCCACGAACCAAACAAACTCTGGTGCTCTGAATCTGAGAGTTACATATCAAACCCTTCTCTGGCTGCAGTCAGTAGCTCTTTGCTAAGTTCTCCTAACGTTCTGCTGATGTGAAAATCGATGGCAAGGTCATCAGGTTTCCCTTGTTGGCTGCCCCTCCCCTTCCTGCCTGCAATTTAATAATGCCCCTTTAAAGGCAGTGTTTAAGCCTCACAGAGCGATTGTTTTGTCAATAAGACCTCCTTTTACGAACATCTTAAAAGCATAGACAGAGAGAGAGAGAGGGGAGGAAGGAGAGGACGAGTAGTTAAGAGGCCAGAATGGACTGATGCTGAGGATACTTAGGAAGCAGCAGCGAGGCATGTACGCACAGCCCGATTATCAGGTTTCAGAGGGATGAGCAGGGGTAAAGAAAAAGAGGCAAAGAGGTGAAGAAGGAGACTTGGGGAGGATGAAAAGCAGTTCATCAAGAGGTTCAATAAAATGCCCAATTTGCATCTTAATTATTGGGATAATATGATCATTTTTGCCATTTGTCCAATCTGTCAGTTGGGTATTAACTGAATGTTTGTAGCTGTTTAATATTTATTACATATACAGTCTGAAAGGCTACATTTTTCTGTAGATCTGATTATTTCCTGAACTTTTTGATCCATTTACAAGGGTGATCAGTCGCTGCTGTCACCCTAAGTGGCTTCCGGTGTTCTGTTCTGGGACTTGAAAAGGCAGAAAAACAAATGATTTAAAGGTTATAAATGATGCGCAGGCCTAAGTGGTGTCTTTGATTTCAGCTGAACACACAAACATAATGTGATTGTGTGTTAAAGTTTTCCTGCCTAATGAAGAATCATTACCAACACCGCAATTTCACAAATGCAGTCAGTTACATTAGAGTTCAACAATTACCGTATTTTCCGGACTATAAGCCACTACTTTTTTCCCAGGCTCTGAACCCTGCGGCTTATACACCGATTTGGCTAATCTATGGATTTTCTGGACTAAAGGGCGCGTTCTATCCGGAAGTGCAAAAGCAAGGCAGACAGAAGAGGTGATGCAAAAAAGACAGTGGCAGTTTTAAACATAACTTTTAACAATCATTTTGTGTGTCCTGCACACACCCTCATCACGGAAAGCACATGAAGAAATGCACACAATGCACCACCTGGACAGTAGCTTCAGTGCACAAGAGGAAGATGAATAAAGCGTCAGTGACTTTTCTGTTTTGTTTCATCGGTCATTTTACTGCTTTGTTACAGGAACCTTTTGGAATCATATAAATAAGTATTTACAAAATCTTTCTGTGTAAATGTCTCATGTTACAACATGGTTATTTGCAGTTTATAATCCGGTGTGGCCTATATCTGTTCAAAAAAAAAAAATCCTTCAAAATCTAGTGGGCTTGGCTTATATTGAGGTGTGCGCTATAGTTCGGAAATATGGTAAACATGACAAAAGCAGAGAACAAAGACGCAAGGACAGAGTTATCACTGCAGAGTTATAATCTCATAAAAGTTCATAATTATGCCTTAAAGGATGCGAGAGGGAGAAACAGGTCGAGTGAGATGTACTGCATGATTCTCTGTGTTGACAGGCTGGAGAGAGATGCTAGAACTTGTTTGCAGAAGGCCTTCTGAGGTGTGGTTGTGTGTGTGTGTGTTTTTATGTGTTTGTGTGTGTGTGTGTGTGTGTGTTTTGGAATTAGCCGGCCCAGTTTCAGTTCATGCCCTAAAGCCTGTTTGAAACAGTGCAGCTCTGTCAGGTTGCTTAAGCTCGAGACTCCTTGACATTACAACAAATACCACGAACACACACATACTCTCTGTCTTGCACACACATGCACAGATGCACACACACACACACAAATCAGATTGCATATAATGTCAAATGTAAAGATCATTTCTAGAAAAAAGTGTTTTTCTCTGAAGTCAGCTACTGTCTGCTGGGCTGATGAGTCCATTTTTGTTGTATTATTTCAACACAAATTTGCAAATGTGTGCATGTTGCTGTTCACATCCATGTCCATGTGAGCCAGACACCTCTCCTTCTCCCTCTTCTTCCTCTCATACTTACTGTTTCTTTGACATCACAGCCACCCCAACTTCATTCTCCTCTTTCTCTTGTTATTAATTTCTTAATTGAACCTGCTTTTGTATTATCACAGGGAGAGCAAAAGGGTCTGCACTCATGCACACCAGCTCTCAGAACTTTAGTGGTGAGTTTTCTGCACCAAAATTGGGTCCTGATAAGAAAAGACCTCAGGTTCAACAGAATACTACAAAAAGAGGAGGATTAATTAAAAACACGCACCTTCTTTTACGTGAATTTCTCTATAATGGAAAAGTGATTTTCCTCTGTTTTGACTGTATAAAACAGCCTTTGTGACTTTCTGGCCAGTGACAAAGATCCCAGTGGCTGCTGCTGCTGTGAGCCAGCGGGGGAAGTGACACGGGCAGAGACAGGATATGACATGGGGGATTTAGGTCAACCACAGCCCCATCAGCAGCACGGATACTGTGGGACATGTGTCGTGTCGTGTGTGTGTGTGTGTGTGTGTGTGTGTATGTGTGTGTGTGTGCAGAAATGCTTTTTTTGTGGCTACTTTTGTTTATTTGTTTGTGAATATGGCAGTCAGGAGCAGATCTACACACATTTGATCCAAGCCCAGAAGGCTAAAGGACAGAGTCCAATGTTTATCATGGGCAGATCCAGGCTTGCAGCCATACCCTCTGTCTGGCACTGCTGCAGAAATGGCCAACTCTGTCCAAGAGTGCCTGAGCAGCAGAGACGCAGGAGCAGGAAAGCAGCAGAACACCACTGTCTTCTTATTATTCATTTTCCTTGTGTTACTTCTCCTACCTTCTGTTTAGATTTTGCCTTTTGGCAGTTTTGCTCATCCAGACAAAGTCAATGAGTTCGTGTTTTCAAGTGGCCTAAATTTCTTGTTTAGCTGACAGACGAGAGGCACCTGGTCGTCATGGAAACATCCACACCGAACGCCTCTCCAGTTTGTGTGTTTGTCCGCCTGGTTACTTATCCTGTCTTCCCACTCTGTAAAACCAGCTTTAGTGGCAGTTTCATGGCTCTGTTAATAGACACTGGACTCGTGGAGCCATTCGGTGTGTGTGTGTGTGTGTGTGTGTGTGTGTGTGTGTGTGTGTGTGTGTGTGTGTGCGTGCGTGCGTGCGTGGGTGTGGGTGTGTGTGTGTGTGTGTGTGTGGGTGTGGGTGTGTGTGTGTGTGTGTGTGTGTGTGTGTGTGTGTGCGTGTGCGTGTGGGTGTGTGTGTGTGTGTTGAGCTCACACACTTTTTACTGTAATGGGCATTAAGTGAGCCCATTCACGCTGCTTTTCATGTGCCTTTGTGGATTGTCCGAATCCAGCTCATGGTTTCAGGACATGTGCACGTGTGTTCAGTGACATTCGGTTGTGCATCCATTCGGAGGTGGTTCAGGAACTATCTGACTGCCAGCGAACAAGCTCCTGCATATCTGGTCTGAAAACACAGCCTGATGTGTCTAATAACAGCCTAGCTGCAGCACACAGGTGGTCATGTGACTCCTGTGTGACCTCACAGCAGGATAACCTTTCCATCAGATGTGCACTTTTTGTGCAGGTTTCAGTTTTTGTGTTGGTGCATGTGCAAGCATGAATACATGTTAACGTCTGCCGTCACGCTCCAAATGTTCGCCAACCCTGCGGTAGTAAGTGAGGTACCACACCTTCTCTGTAGAACTAATTCACACCGTCTCTTACTGTTGAATAAGGAGAGGATCATGGGAATTAACTGAGTTTTGTACCTCTAAAACTTGAAGCTATTTGGAGTCATTTGGTTGATCTGGCCAGATTTAGGAAAAACACTCTGGACAAGTGAGTGCATGTATCAGAATGAGTTCATAAGTACATTTATTAACTCTTTCTATACACCAGGCTGTTGCTACACAGTGAATGTTTTTTTTCCTACATAGTTCAACATATTTTTTCCTGCCCATCCAGCCTTCGAACAGCTGCGTCGGATCAGTTTGGACTAATCTAAAGCATCTAATCCAAGCATCTGACCCGAGAATAGCACCGAGGAGAGAGAGAGGAATGGAGGAACATGTGAGGAAGAAAAGGAGGTGATTTATGAGTTAAATTTACTGGACAGAACAAGGGGAGAAAGTCATAACTGCATTCCCTCACACACCCATGCACAGCACACTCACACATATACGTTCACAGAATACACGGCTACTAACAGATGCACGGCTGCCTCTACGGCACAGATCACATGTGGCTTCTGTAAAAACTGAACTACTTATTTACCAAAAGGGTGATGTTCTGGGACACATGATTGGACAATACAGCATTTCAAGGTCAACTTTAAGCCCCTGTTGCTTTTTCTGCCTTTAAAAAAAAGAAAAAATACAGTTTAGTGTGTGTGTGTGTATGTGTGTGTGTATATTCGCCAGGAGTAGGAAGGATATACGGTCCAGGCGTTAATTGTGGTTAAACAGCAGACAGCCGATGCTGGCCGCGCAGTGACAACCTGACGATAAGTTACGTGATTCTATCAGAGTTCGCTTTCTGTCGAGGCTTTTAAATCACACTGATTGGCAACCCGGAAAGGCTGCGTGGTTATACAGTTATTTTAGGAGGTTCACAGATTTAAATATCCATGGAAACCCACCTGCACCACGTGCACTAAAACTCAGCGCTCTCTTCATACATGGACGTGCACATCCTCTCAGGTTACTAATATAATAATACACGTAAGTGGAGCGGACATGTGTGTTCACTGTATGTGCACGTGTGTGTGTTTCACTCCATCTCGCGTTACTGCTGTAATATCGGTGGAAGGCTCAGGAGATGTGCATGTGTGTGAGTATGTGTGCCGCAGAAATTGAGAACTCCACATGAATGTAAATCAATGAGCTTGCAGGGTAACCTTTTGTATATCCAATCTGCATCTTTCCACTGCTCATTATTAAATTATCCCCTAATTGGTCACGCAACAAAGGCAGCTGATGAAAAAGACAATTTCTTGCTTTTAATTGGGCATTTCACGTGTTCTTTGCGTACACCTGTGTGCGACTGCCTGGTGTGTGTGTGTGTGTGTGTGTATGTGTTTGTGTAATGAGAATAGGACATTAGCGAGGGCTTGGCAGACGCCGTCGCAATCAGTTCCACTCTTTCGAGAGAGAGAGAAAGAGAGAGGGAGAGAAGAGTGGGAGGATTAATCCAGACATTAGCAATCTCAGAAGGAGGAACAGATCGGAGAGAGAAAAACAAAGAATAAAACTCACACAGTTCCCTCATGTGACTTCCAAGAGCCTTCAGTTGTGGTAGAACATATGGCTGACATTTTTGATCGGCCGCACCACGATTGCGTGCATATGTCCAACATGTGTGCCGGCGGTAGGACTCCAGCTCTCACCCCTGGCAGTGTTCACACCACACGCCCTTCTATGAACTACACATTTTTATTTCACGTCGTTTTCCCTTCCTGCTGCTCGCCTTGGTGTTTTTATGCTCAGCTTTACTGTGTCGTGGCAAAATAGCCCAGCTATTGTTGCAGTAAGCAGACCTGAATAGTGCGGCTCATTGTGCTGTGATGGGAGGCCGGGGAATGGACATAAACACTGGCCCTATAGCACCCAGGGGTCACGCAAAGGTGAAGCCTCGTACCCTCGAATAAGGGAGCACTGCTTTCTCCCCTTTCTGTCTCTACATCGCTCGTTCGCCTTCTTGTATCCTCTTTCTGTCCTCCAGACTTTCCCTCTGTCAACTTATTAACGGTCACAGCAAGACTTTCTGGTTTGCCCCCCCCCAACTTCTCGTAGTCCCACATTCTCCCACTCTCCGTTGCTCTGTTCCCCCGGCTGCTATTATGAGAGACATTTTATCCTTTGTTCCAGCCCCCATGGTGCATCTGGCCTCAGATACGGGGACAGCGGGGACAGGAAACCAGTGAGAGTTTTTGCACTGGGGGGGGGTTGGCGGGTTAGTCCCTGGGAGTCAGATCGCCTGTTTCCACCATACAGGGAAGGAATGATAAGGAGGGAGCAAGGAGGAGAAGGAAACAGATACGAAGAGTCACAGTGGTACACAGTGGTTAGTGGTGCTGCTAGGTGAGAATTTTCCATCGGGACTAGATTATGTCTGTCTTTCTCTAAAAACAACACCTTTACAGGTCTCGAGTCTGCACCGTAGCCACCAACAGGTTCTAGTTGTCACTCTTCAGGTTTCACCTGTTATATAGCATCATACCAGTGAACTGATCCAGAACACAGTCGCACGTACCTGTGATGGCGGAAGTAGCCAGACAAAATACGTTGGGGTGTTTTTTTTACTTTTCATATAGTTTTGCTTGATTGATCTTGTTTGGTATCTCTGAAAGCTCATCCATTTTGGATATCCTCTCTAGCAGGAACCAACGCTGTGCTTTCTCAATAGCACAGATCTGTTGCTGCCTTATTACATCAGCGCTCCTCTAATGGCGGCCAAAGGAGTCACGTTTTGCAAAGGAGAAAATTAAAGGAGCAAGAGGGGAAGGAGAAGCAAGGAGAACAAAAAGGCAAAGCGAAGAAGGTGAAGAGAAGGAGAGGTCAACAGTTAGTCATCGCTGGCCTCCAGCTGACCTTGTCCTATAAAGGGCTCTGAGAAGAGGAGATGATAGGCGAGTTAAAGGAATGCTCAGGCCTTGCCTCCCCACAACCACCACCCCTCATGCCTCCCCTCATATCTACCCGAGCAAAACAGGGTATGGGAGGAAGGGAGTGGGTGTCGGTGATAAAACTCCAGACGTTCCCTCATTTGATTGTGTGCTGCCATGTCAGTGCATTCTTGCATTTCTGCGTTCCTCCCTAACTCTCCTGGAGTTTCTCCACCCCTATCCCATTTTCAAAATGTAATCACAAATTTAGCAAACTTTGATTTGATAAACTGGTCATTAAATAGTTTGACTTGCCACGGGATCACACCTATTGAATTTCTCAGATCATTTCACCTGAGAGAATGGAACAAAAGTGGAATGTCGTGAAAGAGAGGCAACATTAAAGGGTTAAAAAGCAAAAGCGTTCTGTTCAGTAATCAGGGGTCAAGCAGATGCCCGGGCTGGGCTCCCTTTGTTTTCTATTCCTCCTCCCCTCTTCTTTTCTTCAGCCTCAGAAGCTGCACAACTATTGTTTCCTTTAAGTTGGGATAATGCTCATCCTTTCAGAGATGAAATAGAAGTGTCTGCTGCGGCAACAGCAGGAACACATAAATCAAGTCAGAAGCCCCAAGAGCCCCTGCTCCTTGGGGTCATTACAGGTCAAAGGGTCATTTCGTCAGGGGTTAGTGTGAGCATGGCCAGAGCACTGCTGCAAGGGCGTGTGCAGTGGCCTGAATGCATGTGAGCAGAGGAGGAGGTTAAGACTGCTGCTTCTTGTTCAAATCTGGCACATTGAAATTTTAATAATGACGTGTCTCTGCGCACAATTAATGACCTGATGTGTTTTTGTATCAGTGGTCACGGGGTAAATGTGCTGTTCAAGGCTATAACCGCTAAACACACACACACACACACACACTCCACAAAGCTCCTGCGGATATTGCAGCACCCGGTCACCTGTCTTAACAGCGTATCGCCCGAAACAAAGGCTCTCATCGGTGGCAAGGCGACACGTTTCTGTCAGCAACACTTCCCACACCGCCGCGCTCCGAGCCAAGTGTGCTAAACAGTCAGCAGTCTCGGTTCCTCGAGAGGTGGAATGTCTCCAACAATGCGAGATGGGTCGACGTGTTTAAAACAGGCAGGGAGGAAAAAAATGCAGCTTAAGCCTCCCCCCACAAAGACCCCAGTGTTCAGCCTGATGTGGCTGTGGAAGCCCAGGCGGCGCAAGTTTGTACAAGCTGGAGACTTTTTGCATTTTGACAGACAACCGCTTCAGTTGTTAATTCTGTTGAGATGTAACATTTGCTGTGGCTTTAGAGGCCTTCAGAGGAAAATAATTTCTTGTTAGCAGTTTTTTTTTTTTTTTTTTTTTTTTTGGTTGCTGAGATAAAGAGGGTGGTTTGGCAATGCACTGCTTGTTTTTGTTTGGTGTGCTAGTATTTTCTCTCTCAGCAACTTTGAGAGGTCTTGGTGTTGTTTGGAGAAATACACTGACATTTTTTTTTCCCTCTGTCTGCTTTCCCGCAGGTTCATCAA